>PISW01002839.1:0-238150 GCA_004023785.1 Mungos mungo | reverse complement strand
CAGGATCCCAATAGAAGTGGATTTATTGGCTTTAAGTAAAAGGAGTAATACCTCTCATGGTATAATCTGAGAAGAGAGGCTTTATACAGCTGTAGGTAGACGTGCAGATCTTATCGCTACACAGTGAAGGAGTTCTGGTATACTGGTCTTAATCTTCAAGGAAAAGCACATTACTTCTGCAGAGGGTAAGGAGCAAGATGTCGGGAACGGGCAGTGTGTCCCAGTCTAGGAGAGAATGAGAAAGTCTTATATTAGTCATAGAAAGAAGAAAGACCAGTTGACCAGAGATTCAAGAAGGACTGCAAGGCAGAGGCCACAGCCCATGTTTTCTGTCCATCTCCACTGCCACCTCTAGCTCAAGCTTCCTCATGTAGCCAGGACTACAGCAGTAGACTCCCTGTCTCCCTTTTCATGCTATGACCCCTTGCTAACATGTTCTACTCGGCACGGACAGAGAAATACGCGCAAAACACAAATCTGATATTCATGTTACCCTATGTTCAAAAATCTCAATGATGTCCTATCGTTATTAAGACAAAGACCAAAATCTTTAACATAGATAGTGTGACCAGAAAATGTATCACCTAATGAGAAGCCATCCCAGATTGATAGGGAGCACCGTTCATAATTATGCTGAGGAGGTTAGTGTACCCCAGGATAGCCCTGGGCAAAATGGGATTTTGTATCACCTTATACGTTAGATCTTATTTGGTTTCTCTGCTTTATACATCTCGGCACTCCCTTCATATCACATTGTCCTACGCTTTCTCCTATCCAGATAAAAGATTCTTTCTGTTTTTCTTCTATGCCTGCTTCCCTCCTACTACAGGCCTTCACACTTGCTATTTCATCCACAAGAACTACATCCTTTTCCACATTCATTGCTGTGGAAACACACCACAGATTCAGTGTTTTTAAAAAAAAAAATACTTTATCCCATACAGTGGTTGCAGTGCATGAAGGTACAGATGAGTCCCTGTGCGGGGACTGGGCTGCCAGCCCTTAGCACACTAAGCCCATGGAAGTGACAGGCTCTCATGAACACGTAAGCACAAGATTTCCCATATGTTCCTTGCAGCCGGTGAGGGAGGACCCACCCCGTAACGCTCAGTAAGCACAAGTGAGAAATTCTGATAATGTACTGAAAAAGCCATAGTATTTGTCTACTAAAATCTTTAGATTTATAAAAAGGTTATAAATGGGACTAGGGAATAAAATATCGAAGATCTTCAAAAGGCTAATATTACTTGTCTGAGATAGTAAACCACTGAGGATCTGTTTGTTCGTTGAGATTACTTAACTTTTAAAATACACGAGGTAAAGTTCAACCTGCTTTCCTTACCGCCTTCACAGCTCACTGTTCATATTCCTGCTCAAAGGCTGGTTGCCATTTGCTCCAGAAAGACCTCTGTAACTATCGTTCTATAGTTTTGTCCACTTCCACCTCACCAGGCAAAGTTTTCATTGTAATTCAGTTTTATATTTGATACACATTAAGCCTAATCTTTCAATGAAACTGTTTGTCCTACCCCAGAAAATAAACTCCGTGAGACCTGGGACCATGTTTCTCTCATGCCTGTTATGCACCCAGTGCTTACCACAGGGCTGGCATGCAATAGGAGGCCTATTAATACGAACTGAATAAATGATGAATCAACATACACCTATGCTTAGGAAAATCATTTTACATATTGTTAATGGCTGTTTTATATCATGACAACCCATAGTGTTATTCTAGAGTTTACTTTATGATCGCATAGAAATATTATAAGAAGAAATGAGGGGCACCTGGATGGCTCAGTCGGTTAAGTGTCCAGCTTTGGCTCAAGTCATGATCTCACAGTTTGTGGGTTTGAGCCCCGCATTGGGCTCTGTGCTGACAGCTAGCTCAGAGCCTGGAGCCTGCTTCAGACTCTGTGTCTCCCTCTCTCTCTGACCTTCCCCTGCTCACACTGTCTCTCTCTGTCTCTCAAAAATAAATTTTAAAAGATTGAAAAAGAGATGAACTTTTTTTCTGCAACCATGAATTTTATACCAAAAAGAAAAGAAAAAAGGAATCACAGTACTGACCAAAGGCATGATTGCTTCCCCCTCTGATTCTTGAAGCCCTGCTCCTGGGGACGTCAGCTGCCATGGTGCTAAGCAAATCAAGTCACCTTGTGGAGATGCCCATGCAATGGGGAACTGAGACCTCCTGCCATTAGCAATTTTAGGGACTAAAGCTTGAAGCCAACAGCCACGTGGGCGAGCCTTCTCGAAAGCAGCCCCTCTGGCCTCCTTTAAGTCCTCAGAAGAATACCGGCCCTAGACTTCTGTAATAGCATTTTAAAAATGCTATCTTGAGTGAGTTTTGGGGTCCTGGCTAGAAGCCGATCAGTCCCTTTCTTGAGCAGCTGATTATGTCTACATCTCAACTACCCCCCTATCTGGATCTCACTCTCCAGAACACTATGCACCTGCCTGAACCACCCCAGGGCCAGGTACCAGAAAACTGGGGACAGCCCTGATGCCTGGATCCCAGTGAATATATTTAAACTGGTTAATCTTAAACTTGCTAAACCTGCCTCACTCACCCCTTCCTTCAAAAAGCACAGCGAAGACCCTCACCTTCAGTTCTTTCTCCTCCAGCCCTGGGACTCACCCTGGATCCTTCCCTGAGTGGCCCTGCATGGCGTACTGTATTCTCCCCAGGGCGTTGGGAGTGACAAAAATCCAAAACCTTTTCCGGTTCCTCTCTCTTGATCTGAGCTAGGCCTCACTGTATTTCACTCAACATAATGTAGTTAAAACACAGACATGACGACAGCAAACTCTTGAGAAACCCTGGCCAGAGCCATCTCATTAAACTGTTCCTGGTTGTTAATCTTCAGAAATTGTCTGAGAAAAGAATCGTTTGTTTGTTTTCAACTGCCAAGTTTTGGGATAATTTGTTATGCAGTGATGGATCACAATATCCAAGCTAACGTTCTTCAAAATTGGCCTGATATTTGGGCTTTACCCCTGTCTCTGTTAAACTAGATTCCATTTCCCTAAAGGTTAATTTTCTCTAATATCTCTCTCTATCATATGTATTCTCCAGAAAGAGAAATATATCTGGCAAGAGAAGTATGCTTCTAATTCAGATAAAATTTTATAAATGATATCTTTGGAAATGATTCATCCATACATGTGCTTCACAGATTTTTATATAATCAAAACATTTTGCCATAATTTGATTTCACCATCATGCAATTCAATAAGAGTTAACTGAGTGAAAAGTGCCTGCCTAAAATTCTGGCTGAAACAGATGGGAATACAAAAAAAAAAAAAAAAAGGAGAAAGAAAAAATACACGATTTCTGGTCTCAAGGACAGAATAGTGCAATCATCTAGTTCTCAAACTTTATTGGTAAACTTTATAAAAATGGAAATTCTCACGCCTCACCAAGCTTCTGATTCAAAAATGATCTCTAATGGACACAGAAATCTAGGTTTTTAAAAGGTTTCTGAAAGAATTTTGATACAAATATAGACCAGATAATTTCTTGAAATACCGCTTTATTTTAAGAAGCTTATTAGGATAGTTTTTTTAGGAGCTAATTTAATATCAGCAGAAACAAATGTAAAATATATATTATTGGATTTACCTAAAGATAAATCACATCTTCAACAAAACAATGGCAAGTCTGCAGATGTTCATGAAAAAGCCAGAATTCTGATCTTGGCTGTGGTTGTTCTGTCTCTCTCTCTCACATTGAACAGATTATTTTCCTTCACAGGCCCTTAGCTTCTTTACCTGTAAAATGAGGGACATGGATTAGCTGCGTCCTTAAAATAGTCTCAGTCTGTAAAATTAAATACATCCAGAAAGCAAGTTGCCAGACACGGGTACTATTTTTGTCACATTATCCTAAGATATGATTCTTTTCTATCCTGAATTTTTCTTCCTCAGTCTTTTAAATCCAGGCATTACCTCAGAGATATGGAGGGTTTGAGTCCAGACCACCCTAAGAAAGCAAATATCTCGGTAAAGTGAATCAAGTGATTTTTTTGGTCTCCCAGTGCATATAAGTTTACATGATACTGTAGTCTCCTACATGTGCAATAGCATGATATCTGAAAACATGTGCATGCTTTAAGTAAAAAATCCTGTAATACTACCAAATGCTAAATATCATCTGCATTTTCAGCAAGTCATAATTTTTTATTGAGTGAATCCTGCCTCGATGCTCAAGGCTGCTCAGTGCAGAGGTTGTGGAAGTTGGAAATGGCTGTTGCAATTTCTGTTTTCTTTTTTTTTTTTTATGTTTTTGTTTTGTTTTGTTTTTTCTTTTGAGAGACAGAGAGAGACAGTGTGAACAGGGGGTGGGGGGGTCAGAGAGATAGGGAGACACAGAATCTGAAGACAGCCTCAAGGCTCTGAGCTAGCTGTTAGCACAGAGCCCGACATGGGGCTTGAACCCACAAATAGCAAGATCATGACCTGAGCTGAAGTCAGATGCTTAACCAACTGAGCCACCCAGGCGCCCCTGTTGCAATTTCTTAAACTAAGACGGTAGTGACTTGTGGCCCATTGACTTCCTTTTATGAAGAATGTCTCTGCTGCCTGCAATGCTGTTTGAGAGCATTCTACCCATAGTAGAACTTAAAAAATTGGGGTCAATTCTCTCAAACCCTGGCTCTGTTTCATCAACTACATTCTTAGAGTATTCCAAATCCTTTGTTGACATTTCAACCAACTTCACAGCATCTTCACCAGGAGTAGACTCTATCTCAAGAAACCACTTTTATTGTTCAAGCATGAGAAGCAACGTCCTGATTCGTTCAAGTTTCTTCATGAGCTCATTAGCAATTCGGTCCCATCTCCAGGCGCCTCTCTGGATTCTCTTGCTGTTTCCACCATGTCCAGTTATTTTCTCCGATAAGTCTTGAATCTTCAATTTGTACCAAATGCAGTATTTGTGAAACGCAATAAAGCCAAGAGTAATAAAATTAGGTTTGCTTGTCTACAAGACTGAGTTAACCATATATCATTCATACGATCATTAAAATAACTAAACGAGACAAATTATGTACAGTTGCTTTTTAGCCACAAAGCTTTCCTTGCATGATCCCCAAAGCTCTGGACTAAGGGTGCCTGCTTCTTCCCAGTTAAGGTTCACAACTGTCCTTTGCAGTTAGAAATCTTCCAACCCCATTTTTACAGATGAGGACATCTGCATTCAAAGAAGTTACATAACCAGCCCAACGTCTCCCCACAATTTATAACAGAACCTTGGAGCGGAGATTCAAACCCAGGACCACATCACTCAAAAGTGAGGGCAGCTAACCAAGTGAGCTAACACGCGATTAGGCGGTAGGGGGTAAGGATGTTACTGGGAGAGAATCGCCCTTCACCCTAATTTTCTGGTGATAATAATCACTTCCTGTATGGACTCACGTACAGGAACGCCGAATTTCTGATTTCATCTCAGCCTCAGAATCTGCATTTCCAGCACAGAGAATTATCAGGCACCCTGCTGACTCTTCTCATCAAGGATTTAGGAATACACTGTTCTGTCCATCTCTCTCTGTTTCTTTTCTTTTTTTTTTTAATGTTTAAAATGATCACTAACAAGAGAGATGATGTTTATCTCGCTTTTTGGGTTCAGCTGAATCCTCTGTTAAAGAGCTCTGGCCCAGGGTGAGGCATGGGTCAGCATCATGGCTCTGTTCTTTCCTACTGAGCCTTCTCGATGGCCTGTGCTGTGGCCAGCAGCTGGAAAACGGCTCAGTCTCATCCCCAAAGGTCCCCAGATAAATAGCTGAACTATCAGATTCGTGGTTTTTGAATTCCCTCATTGTCTATAGGAGATCTCTGGCTAGCTGTGCTGGAAAGTCTGGAAACAGGTCAGAAAGAGAGGACCCACGATTCCTTTCTGCAGTAGTCAGCCAGCCTGCTCGGTGCCTGACTGGACTCCAGATATTCCCACAGAAGGGAGCAGCTCTGGAAAAATGCAAACATCCTAGAGATTTCTCATGACATTTCGATTTGTATCCATTTTCTCACTTCCTGAGTCGTTACTAATCCCTCCATCCTCATCAATTTAAATGTGCTTTTGAAATAACAGGCAGTGAGATATAGGGTATCCTTCAAAGATATTTAAACCTTAGGAAGTAATGCTCAAAATACAGAAAACAACAGAAGCAATAATTCATAACTCCTATGCCCTTTCTTTATGCTTTTTCTGTCCATAAGATTAGGTGAGCTCTATTTGGCTGATAATTTTTTTTCCCACAGAGATTTCCCAAAGAGCAGCTGGCATGGTGCATTTTTGAGAATTTAGTCAATATTTATTAAATAGGAGAAGGAAATGCAGTATAACACATTTTTGCAGATATAAGTATTATAGTTTGAATACATCATCAATCTTTGTTCCAGACTGTGAGGTTGTAAAAGTAGATAATTTAAGAGAAAGAACAGCTCTTTTCTCTCCAGTATTAAAACGAAAGTTGAATTCCTGGGATAAAACTGGCCTCACAAAGATAAAATCAGGAAATTAATTTTCAGTGCGTCCAGCTTCTAAATCAAAAGTCAAAACCTTCCATTTTATAATCCGAATTCGTCTTGCAGTCATATTTTATTTGGCCTTCACAGTGTTTTTAAAAAAAAAAAAGCCATTAAAAAATCAGTTTATTTCATGTAATAAACTCAGATTTCTGTATTTCTTTGCAAAAATCAGATTATCTGGTTACATGGGGCCCAAAATTCCACATGACAGCAGTCAACTTGCTGACTGCACTCACATGCATTTCCAGTAAGACAGTGTGGTACCATTGTTGGTGTTTAGGTTGTGTGGAGAGTGATACAGTCCCCGCTCAAGAGATGTCATTGTTCTCATTAGCATTAGTGAATCAACATCGTCTTCCGTGTTATCATAAGTACATCCACACTCTGCATAGGTCTATGGCTGGGGACCTCCGTTATAAATGCTATATAACACCTTTCTCTGTCCTCACTCCTTTCTCTACAGGGTCATCCAATAGAGCTTTCTGCAACAAAGGGAGTGCTCTAATCTGTGCTGTTCAACCTTCCAGCCACTAATCACAAGTGTTACTAAATGTCCAACATGTGGACGGTGAAATTAAGGAACCAAATTTTTAATTTTATTTCATTTTAATGAATTTTAATGTAAGTAGCACATGTGGTGACTGACTACCACGGACAGCACGGTCTCTGACTTCACTCACAGGTACATTTTATCCTCAACTGCTCTCTGGATCTGAAACTAATTTATGTTCCATTATAAGTGGCTGGCAATATTTTAAAAAGGTTATCTCTCTAAGGGTAATTTTCCCGTTTTGCATGATCAAAATGACATTTAAAACTATGAATCCTTTGCATCCCCCTCCCCCACCATATTTCTAAGGTGGGATTTCACATTGTTTGTTTTTAATAAGCATTCCTAGGTGATTTTTATGATGAGGCAAATTTAATAAATCCTACCAAAGAAATAATTTTCAAAGAGGGCTAAGAAAGAGGCATTGGCTTGCATTATGCAGCCTGTGGGCATTTGGATAGCATATGCCAACCTCCTACCTCTACCTTCTGCTATTCCCACCCCCCACCTCAACCTCTACACCTCTACTGCCCACCATCAAATCCACTACATTCCCTACACCTCTTGGGGGAAAGCACAGCCCTCTGATATCTCCTTTTACTAAGGATACTTCTTAGATTGAGCCAGCTCTATTCTCCGATGATGGTTGATACCCCAAGCCCACAAACGTCAGCCATCAGCAATGTATGAACTACTTAACCTGAACTTCTCTCCATCCCTGTGTGAGTCATGATGGAACCATGACCATGCTGTGCAATCAGCTTTTCCTTCCGGAGACGTTGCATTTGGGTTTCAAAAAGGATAATTTATTTCTGCCTGATGGTGGGATCAAGGCGACATAAACTTGCGGTGAGGGGAAGCCATATTTAGTCCTGTGCCCATGACAGACCTGGTAAAGCTGATTCTCAAAAATTGAAGAATGAGGCTAATGCTCAAATGCAAAGAGAGGCCTCTCCTGGCCTTGGATGGGTGGAAAGAAGAGCCTGCCTTCCCAGTGAGTTTCCAGGGAGGGTGCCTGCTGGGGAGTCTGGGGACTGGATCTGAGAAGGTGACAGCTAGGAGGGAAGGCTCCCGGCTGACATTACAGAACAGACTGTCCCTTCTGTTCAGCTAAACTCTCACTCTTTTCCTGGGACTCTGTAAAGAATTGTAAGCTGGCCACCCAAGGACCCAGGACAAACTTCTCTGCCACCTTTCATTTCATCAGTTTGTCCCCAAAATGTGCTAAATGAATTTCACTGTTCCCAGATTAATTTTTCTCTCTCCTCTGTCTTATGTATTCTGTTTTCCTCATGCTCTCAGGTGTGAACAAACAATTAGCAAGTTACATAATCAAGCTCGGAGCAGAATAGCTATCTACATGTCTCTGGGCTGTTATGAAACACCAGCTCCTGCCCCTACTCAGGTCCTGTGCCCCTGTCAGCCTGGGGGTGTGTCCCTTACAACTCAAATAACCCCCCAGAGACAGGACCCCAGGTGTGTGGGAGGAAAGTAAGGAGAATTCTTGCCTCAGAACAATGACTCAAATTTGGTGCGGCCCTCAGGAACATTTGAAAAGTGCAGATTACTGGGTCACACACCCAGAGATTCTGAACCCCATAGCCTGGGACAGATTTGAAAGATTGGCATTGTAAACAACATCCTGGTCTTTCTGATCTTGGCAGCTTCAAGAATTTTCATTTGAAAACACCATCTCAGAGGACAAGTTTCCGATAATACCGAAGGTGCTTGGGCATGCATATACTTGTGGGTACCTGCCTGTGTGTGAAGGGATGTTTGGTTTGTTTTTTTTTTTTTTTTAATCAGAAGAGCATTTCTCCTCGTAAAGTCACATCTTCCCCTTATTGGTCAGTAGTAACTGGTTTATTTCCAGTTGTGCCTGGAAGTTGAGCCTAGGTTTTGATCTGAAGTGACGCATCTGGGCTTAGGGGCGTCTTTGGTCAGGCAAAGAGAACAGACCCGGTATCCGTAAACAGAAAGTCATGTGGGAACGAACTGGGTAACAGCTGGCTTTGGAACTACTGCCAAAAGGTGATAAAAAGTCCCAGGGATAATTCAAGACACAATTTGAACAACCGCCAAAAACATGCACATCCTTTTTATAGTCTGTGGACCAGGGTGAGCTTTCTCAAATTCAGCAGTATCGACATCCTGGATGGGATAATGCCCCGGGGATAGGGGCAAGGGGTTTTCTGTGCATTTCTGTGTCAAACACGTTCCCCAGCCTCTACCCACCTGATGCCAGCAGTCCCACAACCCCCAGCTGGGACATCAGAAATTTCTCGAGATGTTGCCAAATTAGCCCCAGTGAGAGCCACCAGAATGAGACAGGGGGCGAGGGTGGGTGGGCAGGCAGGGGGCTCCGCTTCTAAGTTTCACCTTGCCTAAAACTTTTTTCCACAGTAAAAGCAAAAGTGCATGTAAACAGATGCAGTAGCATGGAATCTTTCCACTTATGAACACCGGGTTTTAGTGGACTTGTGGGGAAACTTCTTTCCTCGGAATTTGGCTGTGGTATTTTTAAATTTTTATACATCCAGCTCCTGTCATGTAGATGCTTGTGCAGCCGGATAAACACACTCAGGGTACACTCAGCCACGTCTTCATTAACAGCTCTGCAGGCAAATTCCCTGTCATTTTGAGATGTTTTGTATTCAAAGCAATTGCAGAAAGAGTATTTCTAGATTCTACTGCCTGCTTTAAATCTGTGGTTTTGTCTTTATTATTGGTGCAGCCTATTACTACTGGCCAATCTTGCAATAAAATTTGCAGCTCAAGTTTGGTGTCTGTTTCTCTACTGTCGCAGCTGCTCTCTCCCCAAACTCTGGGGAAACACTCATTCTAAAAGTGCTCATGGATCAATATAATATACACGTGGCCTCAGTAAGTGGTTCAAGAAATCTGCTTGGAGCTCTCACAGCCAAAAGCAACTCAAGGAAGGGTTATGCTAAAGAAGCATGACAAAGGCATCCCCAGATTGAAGTGCCTGGTCCCTCTGAAGCCCAAACACTGGGGATCTGGGAGTGGTCAGTTGCTGAACACCCAGCAATTAGTTCTTAAGTATTTTTGCCCCAAGTATTAAGAGCCCACCAGAATAATAGATCATGGACAAATAAGATTTCAGCTGAGGGACTTTTTGTAGTGTCTTGGCTTGTTCTATTGCTTGTGTTTTATCTATCTGTAATGCAATGCAGTATTTACCTTATGTTCTTAGGCTCAGAGCTTGGAATTTACCTATCGTAAGATGTACAATTCTTGCAGAAATTCTCCTTAAAATGTTGGCCAACTTCCCAGGCGTAGTTTTCCTTTGAATTAAGTCACCCCAAGACAAAGCTCTGGCTATGATTGGGCGGTAACAAGCTTCTCAGCACGGTTGGAGAAAAAGTTTCTGATTCTGCTCAGAATTTAGCAGCCCACTTTAGACATTTATGACTTTCTCCACTTCTGCCATAAAATGAGAGTTATAATTCATGTCCGACATTCAATGCGCAGTCAAGACAAAGTGCTGCATTCTGGGTTAGGTGATGAGAATTAAAAAAAAAAAAAGAAGCAGAAGCAGAAAGAAGGAAGGAAGGATGGAAGAAAGAAGGAAAAAAAAGGAAAAGAAGGAAAATAAGAAAGAAAAGGAAAAGAAGGAAGGAGGGTAGGTGGGCAGGCAGGCTCCTGCCTTGGGGAATCTCATCCAGAAAGCATCATCTCTCCTGTAAGTAGGGTGGTTGGGATAGGGCTGGAAGATATTCAAATAAAGCAAACAAATTTTCATAAATTCTTTGAAATCACGAGCAAACGCTCATGTCGATTTAAGAACCTTGTGTACAGTGGGAAATTCCCAGAGCGATAGATTGTTCTATTCTCCACTTATATTAAAATAAGATACAGCTCCAGGATTCTGAATTTAGCAGCCGTTGGCATATGTGTCTCTTGCCACACTCATAAAGGTTTTTAATGTGCAATAGCATCACATATAGCTCATCCCTTCTATGGTTGGATGCATTATTTATAATTAACTAACTTTGTACCTTCTCCATGTGAGGAAAAAGCAGTAATAGGAGCTATCCATTTGTAGTTCATAGGATGCAAGACTCTTTATTTTTCATAGTGCCACTTACCTACCACCCTTTCTGCCAATGATTTGAGTTGTTTAGCAGTAGCTCTTATTTATTTCAACACACTCACAACCTGGAGATGATACCTGGTCAAGGCGAATTAGTCTGAAACTCATTTGAAAATACTGAGAAGTTAGGTGCGTCCTGCTTCAGGCCAGATGCGTGGCGGGGCGGGGCTGGGGGGGGGGTGCTGAAAGACCACAATGTCTGCACCTGAATTCTTTCTTCTGTAAAATGAAAGTGATCATAGTCATGTGAATAAACCTGAAAAAGCATCGGCATCAGATGGAAGTTAGAATGTTTGCCTGGCAGATTTTAGAGCTCATAGTAATTCTCCATGATTCACTGTGCCCTAGCACCATGGGGAACTTTGGATCCACAGAATGAAAGCACCCCATCCACACATTTTGTCCTAGGAAATGGTCTGCATTTTTACTGACTACACTGCGTTTACTAACACTAATTCCTAGGCAGTTCCCAAAGCTCCCATCCATGGAAAATTACAGGAATCTCTGCATTTGGAATCCTCTTTCCCCATCTCTTACTCTTCCATAAACGAGGCTGGAAGCCAGTGTGGGTCACACAGGGGACCATCCCGACCTTTGCAGGAATTTCTGCCCTTAGAGTTCAGAGGAGAATCCTTGTTCCCAATGAACCTCAATGGCAGAGACAATGCTCGATGGGAGCCCAGTTTTAAAAGTTTAACTCCTTGCAAACACTGATGCGGTGCTAACAGAAGGAATTGAGAGATTGCTGATGACTTGAAGAACTTTGAATAGAACACAGGAGTCGGGTGAAATATTAAGCACAAAACAAATGATCAAAGGGCTGAAAATAGATACAAATCGGAGAGTGCTGGAGTAATTCATTCTAACTAGGGAAACTTAAGAGGTATTTACAGAGGAGTTTAAGCATTTGAACTAAGACAAGGATGATAAAAGAACTTCAGTAGTCAGAAAAATGTCAACTGATGGCTGGGGTTAGCTTGGCAAGAGGACACACAGGGAAAGGAATGAGGTGTGCCTAGTTGGGGGGGGGTGCTAAAGCCAAAGCAAAATTGGCCTTTTGGACTGGGGTGGAGTTCCCATGAGGACAAAATAGAAGAGTGAGGAAGTAAAGGCTGCATTTCATCTTCAAGATAAGTTATTTGAAATTTAGTCTGCTAGTAATGGTCTACCATTTCGTTGTACCAAGAAGTGATCTAAGCAAGGGACACATTTTTAAACAGACACATCTGTCCATTTTACCAAAATGGAATGGAGTTGGAGGAAAGTGAAGGTGTCATTAGTGCCTGGCTGGGGAATGGACTTGTTCGTTTGTGAGGCTCGATCCTTCACCAGATTCCTATGATTACTATGTTATTTGTGACCCTGGGTTGGCTCAGGCCCAGGTGTAATCTCAGATATCTGTGAGAAATTCCATATGTCAAATGCAACAGGATTCACAGCTGCTCTAGGACGTCCCTGGCATCACACACAGGTGTCATACTAAATGAGGCACACTCTTCGGCTTGAATTTCGGTTTTCATTTCTTTAATGAGAAAGAGATTCCTTCCACTTGTTTGTCCCACGCCCTCTCATATTTATGCTGTCGGATAAATTATTTCAATCAATAAAACTGATTAGCCTTTTTGTTTTCCTCTGATCTTTAGCATCTGTGCTCCTGAAGTCCTTCTCCTATTAATCTGGTGTATTGATTTTGCCTCTTAAATGACAGCAACCCCAGGCAGGCTGCCTCTCATTTCTTCCCCTCCCCAGTCACTGCTCTTCCTAAGGGTAATTCCTGACATCCTACAGCGTCGTCCCGCCGGTCCCGCTTCTCCTAGATCATTTGTAATTCTGCCCAGAAAGTCCTGTCTCCCTCCCACCCCCAGCCCCGTTACAGCAGTCCTCCCCCGGAAAACCAGAGGGTAAATATCAGCAGGATCCAGACAGCACGGCGAGGTCTTCAGACACTTGCACTTCTAAACTGCCCTCTCCTCGGGCTCCGATCGCCCACCGCAGCCGGGAACTCGCGCGCGGGGAGAATCCACGAACTCCGAGAAGGGTACCAGGGACGGGGTGTCAGCCCCGCCCCAGCCTTTTTCTAGCCGGGGCCGGATAGCCCTGGTCGCAGTCTCCTTATAGCCCACAGCTCTAAGGCTCCGCCCCGTCCCGCCCCTGCCTTGTTATAGCCCCGCCCCCGGCCCGAGAGCCTTGGTCGCCGTCTCCTCCCTATAGCCCCGCGGCTCTAAGGCCCCGCCCCGTCCCATTCCCGCCCCGCCCTCGGCTCTCGTCGCAGTCCCTCGCCCGCCCGGGTCTTGAGGCCACGCCCCCTGCCCCGCCTCCGTCTCGCTGCCGCCCCGCCCAGGGCTCCCGTCCTCATCGCACGCCCTCCCCGGGCCTGAAGCCCCGCCCCGCCCCGCCCCCGTTTCGCTCCCGCCCCGCCCCCGGTCCGCGTCGCCGTCTCTCGCCCTCCCCGGGCCGCGCGGCCGGAGCTGGCACGGAGGAACGGCGGCAGCGGCTGCCTCGCGGCCTGGGGACGCCGGCGCTCCGCTCAACTTGGCGCCCGCGAGAGTGCCCGGCGCGCGCGGATCTGCCTTCCGGGGTGCGGGGCTGCCCGGGGCGGCCGGCGTTCCCTGAGGGCGGGCGTGTCCTCGCGGCGCGGGGCAGGCGACCAGCGCGGGGCCGCAGCCTGTTGGAGCGCGGGGGGCGCCGTGCGCGGGGCGCGGGGAGCCCTGCGGGGGGACGGCGCGGCCCGGCTCCCGGTGCCGAGCAGTTTTCTCGAACTCTCCACCTCCTCGTTAGGGCCCAGCGCTGCCGGGAGACCCCGTCCACATCTGCCGAAGGTAAGCGGACTTGGCCATCGAAGGGTCGCTCATCCCCAAACCACAGCCGGAGGTCGAGGGTGGGGGGCGGAGGATGAGGGCGGCACGTTCGCAGGAGGCGAGTGAAAAATATGCAACAGGCGGGGCGGTTCAGGAAACTCTAGCGTTAATGTTTCCTACGGAGAGGAGACTTGTCCAAGACTGAAACTTGCTTGGGTTCTTCCAAACCGGAGCCGGGCAGAGGCGAAGCTGCACCTTCAGTCTGGGTCCGAGCTCCCTCTGGTGGCGTCTGGTAAGGATGGAAGGCGAGGCTGCAGGTGAGATTGGGGCAGCACTGCCTTCCTGCTCCCACTCCCCCGCATGATCTCTCCCTGGAAAACGCGACTCTTCCTGGAGGTTTCCAGTACGAAGGCACCTTTTGATCCCGTAAAAGCGAACCGCTCAACCGGAATCATCACAAAGGTCCTTTCAACTTTTGGTTTTTGTCCCAGAGTCCTTGTGATCGCAGGACTCATCTTTATGTTAACTGCATTCGAATTAAAACGTGTTGAATGAGTAAAGCAAGCCGCAGCCACAATACTGCAGGAAAGTTGCATCCTTTAGGCGCCTGTCACCTGCCACCATTCATTGTTAGCATGATAGGTGCATTTAAAAGTATAAGGGGGAAAAAAAGAATCACTTGAACTAAACTGAGATTGTGTTCAAGAACAGATTTTATCACGATTCTACAATTTCTAGCAAGAGGTTGTAGAGCATTTAAACCATCGGTTCATGTCCACTCCTAGCATATCTGTAGGCTCAGAGAATTTCTTTGTGTTTTTCCCCCCAGAAAGGAGTGTCATGAAAAAGGAACAGAAAAGAACCGTCACCCTCGGTGAAAGGGGAGTTTTCTTTCCCAGTTGGTGGTTACTTCATGATTGGAAGAGGAGTTCCTAGGTGGCTGAAGCGATTAGAGCTTTATAATTGTGCGGATGAAGCTGATAAAAGAAGACATGAACATTCTTTCTCTAGGTCATAATAGGCGATGAGTAAACCCAAACAAGACAGATTTGAAATGAGGGCAGAATTTTTCAGTTTTTCAAAGCCAAATGGGACTTTGAACACTTGTTGAGGATGTTCTTTTCCCAAAAATGGAAGAAGAAAAAATTCTCAAAGCAAAAGTGTAAAAACTGGAAGGGAATAACAACCAAGCCGACTCCAAGAATTTCAGTACTTCCTCAACTCTTTTGGGCAAAAACACAGGCACCCGTGTCATACATGTGGGTGATTTTATCACTAGTGTTGGTTCCTTATCCTAGGAATGACATCTTGATTTGGATTTTGGAGTGATTCTTCTTCTTCTTTTTTTTTTAACAATATGTGTTTTGACTCCTCATGTTGGAAAGATTTATGTAAAGGAAGTAAATCCTGAATTCGTAATATGTTTGGCTATCACTGCTTGGTGTGTGATATGGAGACATTAGAGGTCTTAACATTCCTTGAAGTTTTATTGGAAGCAAAGCTCCGTCAGGCACACAGATAGACGGTGTGCGTTGTGTCTTCTTGGCAGCCCTGCTTGCTTTGAATGAACCGAGCATCGGCTGGATTGCACAGCATATATGATTTACAGTCTTTGTCTTATCAAGGCCTTAAGTGTATATCTTATACCAAGCAGATGGGAAGCGCAGGGAGCACTGGGCTTGGCATGTGTGCCTGAGGAAGGGAGCTGCTCCATGGATCATGGCGTTAATGTTCACAGGACATTTCTTATTTTTAGCATTAGTGATGTTTGCTTTCTCTACTTTTGAGGAATCTGTGAGCAATTACTCTGACTGGGCAGTCTTCACAGACACTATAGATCAGTTTAAAACACAGAAAGTGCAAGATTTCAGACCCAATCAAAAACTGAAGAAAAGTATGCTCCATCCAAGTTTATATTTTGATGCTGGAGAAATCCAGGCAATGAGACAGAAGTCTCGTACAAGCCATTTGCATCTCTTTAGAGCTATCCGAAGTGCAGTAACAGTCATGCTGTCCAACCCCACATACTACCTACCTCCACCCAAGCATGCCGATTTCGCTGCCAAGTGGAATGAAATTTATGGTAACAATTTGCCTCCTTTAGCATTGTACTGTTTGTTATGCCCGGAAGACAGAGTTCCCTTTGAGTTTGCCTTGGAGTATATGGACAGGATGGTTGGCTACCGAGACTGGCTGGTGGAGAATGCGCCAGGGGATGAGGTCCCAGTGGGCCATTCCTTAACGGGTTTTGCCACTGCCTTTGACTTTTTATATAACTTACTAGATGATCACCGAAGACAAAAATACCTGGAAAAAATATGGGCTGTTACTGAGGAAATGTATGAGTATTCCAAGGTCCGTTCATGGGGCAAACAACTTCTCCATAATCACCAAGCTACCAACATGGTAGCCTTACTCACTGGGGCTTTGGTGACTGGGGTAGATAAAGGGTCTAAAGCAAATATATGGAAACAGGTTGTCGTCGATGTGATGGAAAAGACGATGTTTCTTTTGAATCATATTGTCGATGGTTCTTTGGATGAAGGTGTGGCCTATGGAAGCTACACGGCTAAATCAGTCACGCAGTATGTTTTTCTCGCCCAGCGCCATTTCAGTATCAACAACTTGGATAATAACTGGTTAAAAATGCACTTTTGGTTCTATTATGCCACCCTTTTACCAGGCTTCCAAAGAACTGTGGGGATAGCGGATTCTAATTATAATTGGTTTTATGGTCCAGAGAGCCAGTTAGTTTTTTTGGATACGTTTATCTTAAAGAATGGAGCTGGAAATTGGTTAGCTCAGCAAATTAGAAGGCACCGACCTAAAGATGGCCCAATGGTCCCCTCCACTGCCCAGAGGTGGAGTACTCTTCACACTGAATACATCTGGTATGATCCCGAGCTCATCCCGCAGCCTCCTGCCGACTATGGCACCGCAAAAATGCACACATTCCCTAACTGGGGAGTTGTGACTTATGGGGCTGGGTTGCCAAATACACAGGCCAATACCTTTGTGTCTTTTAAATCTGGGAAGCTGGGGGGCCGAGCTGTGTATGACATAGTTCACTTTCAGCCATACTCCTGGATTGATGGGTGGAGAAGCTTTAACCCAGGACATGAACATCCAGATCAGAACTCATTTACTTTTGCCCCAAATGGACAAGTATTTGTCTCGGAAGCTCTCTATGGGCCCAAGCTGAGCCACCTCAACAATGTGCTGGTATTTGCTCCATCACCCACAAGCCAGTGTAACAAGCCCTGGGAAGGTCAGCTGGGAGAATGTGCCCAGTGGCTCAGGTGGACCGGGGAAGAGGTTGGTGATGCAGCGGGAGAAATCATTACTGCCTCTCAGCATGGAGAAATGCTGTTTGTGAGTGGGGAAGCAGTATCAGCTTACTCATCAGCAATGAGGCTGAAAAGCGTGTATCGTGCTCTGCTTCTCTTAAATTCTCAAACTTTGCTCGTTGTTGATCACATCGAGAGGCAAGACAATTCCCCAATAAAATCTGTCAGTGCCTTCTTTCATAATCTGGACATTGATTTTAAGTACATCCCCTATAGGTTTATGAACAGGTATAATGGCGCCATGATGGACGTGTGGGATGCACACTACAGAATGTTCTGGTTTGACCATCGTGGCAATAGTCCCGTTGCTAGTATACAAGAGGCAGAGCAAGCTGCCGAATTTAAGAAACGGTGGACTCAGTTTGTTAATGTCACGTTTCAGATGGAATCCACCGTCACAAGAATCGCCTATGTCTTTTATGGGCCATATGTCAATGTCTCCAGCTGCAGATTTACTGATAATTCCAATTCTGGACTTCAGATCTCTCTCAATGTCAATAATACTGAACATGTGGTGTCCATTGTAACTGACTACCACAACCTGAAGACAAGATTCGATTACCTGGGTTTTGGCGGCTTTGCCAATGTGGCTGATCAGGGCCAAATCACGCGATTTGGTTTGGGCACTCAAGCAAGAGCAAAGCCCATAAAACAAGATAGGGTTCTTTTCCCCTTTGGATTTAAATTTAATATAGCAATTGGGTTGATTTTGTGCATTAGTTTGGTGATTTTAACCTTTCAGTGGCGGTTTTACCTTTCGTTTAGAAAGCTAATGCGCTGGATCCTAATCCTCGTGATTGTCTTGTGGTTTATTGAGCTGCTGGATGTATGGAGCACTTGCACACAGCCCATCTGTGCAAAATGGGCAAGGATGGAGGCCAAGGCAAGCCCGAAGCCCTTGTCTTCAGAAGGACGCCAGGCAGATCTTCCCGATGTCGTCATTACCTCACTTCCTGGTTCAGGAGCTGAAATTCTCAAACAACTTTTTTTCAACAGCAGTGATTTTCTCTACATCAGAGTCCCTACAACTTACATTGATATTCCTGAAACTGAATTGGAAATTGACTCATTTGTAGATGCCTGTGAATGGAAGGCATCGGATATCCACAGTGTGCGTTTCCGTTTACTCCGAGGCTGGCTGCAGTCCTTAGTTCAAGACACAAAACTACATTTGCAGAACATCCATCTACATGAGCCCAGTCGGGGCAAACTGGCCCAATATTTTACAGCAAATAAGGACAAAAGAAGAAAACTGAAAAGGAGAGAGTCTCTGCCAGAACAAAAAAGTAGAATGAAAGGCACCTTTGATAGGGATGCTGAATATATTAGGGCTTTAAGGAGACACCTGGTCTATTACCCAAGTGCACGTCCCGTGCTCAGCTTAAGCAGTGGGAGCTGGACAATAAAGCTTCATTTTTTCCAAGAAGTCCTAGGAGTTTCTATGAGGGCATTGTACATAGTAAGGGACCCTCGGGCCTGGATTTATTCAATGCTGTACAGTAGTAAACCAAGTCTCTACTCTTTGAAGAATGTACCAGAGCACTTAGCTAAATTGTTTAAAATAGAGGGAGGGAAAGGCAAATGTAACTTAAATTCAGGCTACGCTTTCGAATATGAATCCTTGAGGAAAGAGTTATCAAACTCCAAGTCCAGTGCAGTCTCCCTGTTGTCTCATCTGTGGCTGGCCAACACGGCAGCAGCCCTGAGAATAAATACAGGCTTGCTGCCTACCAGCTACCAGCTGGTCAAGTTTGAAGATATTGTGCATTTTCCTCAGAAAACCACGGAGAGGATTTTTGCCTTTCTTGGAATACCTTTGTCTCCTGCTAGTTTAAACCAAATATTGTTCGCCACCTCCACAAACCTTTTCTATCTTCCCTATGAAGGGGAAATATCACCAACTAATGCTAATGCTTGGAAACAGAACTTGCCTAGAGATGAAATTAAACTGATTGAAAGCATCTGCTGGACACTGATGAAGCGTCTAGGATATCCAAAGTTTATGGACTAAATGCTGCAGGTCGGCAGGAATTTGCACTAACACTTTTCACCCCGGTTTGTGGATGTGAACTAGAAGAGTTTGTTTATTCTTGTACTACGTGTGCGCGCGCGTGTGCGTGTTTCGTTTGTTACTTGCACAGAGATTATTTTAAAAATAGGCACCATATTTGGCCTCGCAGGATTTATTTTTACGTCACCGCTTCCCTTGCCTGTGTTTCTGAATTTTTTTCTGTTGAAATGTTCCCGCTGCAGAGGCACAGAGGAGGTGACATGGTGGTGGTCGGGGAGGTGGGAAGATTTCACAGGCTTTTGTGGAACTCTCCCCCTCATCTGTAACTGTGCTGATCTGTCTCGGAACCTCAAACACTACAAAAGGCCTTTCAATTGCTGCTTTGCCCAAGCATGTCTTGCTTTCAAGATGGACTACAAAAGTTCCTTATCTTTTCTAAAAGATCTTCTAAAACATTTATCTTGCACCAAAAAAAAAATTTTTTTAACTGTGTATGTTCAGTGATATCACTGGGGATATGATGAAACCTCCTATCGTAACTATAGGATTCCTTCTGGAAAATACAGATAGGAATACAGAATGAAAAAAATTTTCTGAGGTCAAAAACAGTAGCTTGAAAAGCCTCCTTAAATTTTATTACTCAGAAGTAATAAGGAGTCAGTCTTTGAACAGTCTGGGTACCAAGGGATGGGAGAGTATTTTAGACTTGCTTGTCTGTTTAAAACTCTCTTTTCTCTTTTTTCCCTCCTGGGAGCTACAGCTGTTCCCATCACCCCACTCCCACTGTCCTTTCTGTCACTGTCATGCAAAAGAATCAATGGTTATTAATTGTGGAAGTCAGGACATTTATGGGGATTTTTTTTCTCACCCTCTGATGATTAATTTTGCATTAAAGTCCCGATACAGACTTAGGATCAGATTTCTTTTTTGTGGAATTATCACTGTATGACTCAAAGCAATGCCTTTGCTGCCAGTGTTTTTTTAGACTGGAAACGACTTGGAAACCTGCCTGACTTATCTTGCATCCCTTTGAATGAGTTTACAGACTGCCAGTGTCTGCAAAAGTCGAAGGCAAATGGGAGATGATGTC
Organism: Mungos mungo; assembly: GCA_004023785.1. NCBI lineage: Eukaryota > Metazoa > Chordata > Mammalia > Carnivora > Herpestidae > Mungos > Mungos mungo. The sequence continues at coordinate 217,712 of PISW01002839.1, read as the reverse complement.
AGAGGCATCTGTTTCCTTTACCATCTGCATCTTATTATAAATGTAGTCGTCATAAAATGTGGTTCATTTTATTTTGGAAGGCTCCGAAATCAAAATGCCATGCCATGATACACCCGTGGAGTAATTACAATGCATTGGATGAAAACCATTAGGCAGCGTCCAGCCCTGATGAAAATCTCTGCAGATTGCCGTCTTCCTGACGTTTCAGACTACAGTTCCCCCAAGCTCTCCAACGCTTGGGAGTCTGTCATTCTGACCTAGATAAAAGTGGTTCTTTCTCAGTAGTTTGTTATTATGTCAAAATGTGCCTCCAGAGCGATAAAGCTGTGGCTATGTTACGTTCCAGCTAACCCTGAGTGGGCTGTCATTTTTCTTCCATTAGAATGTGAGCGCAGACCGCTCCTCCTCCTCCTCTTCGGTGTACGGCCCTCCCATCGCCCACAGCTTTCTCGCTCCAATGTCAGAATGAATGAGAATCCTGTTAATATGGGTTGAGAGGGCAGCTGAAGACATGAATCTGCAGAAGGTGCTCAAGGAGGGTTATTCTGCCTGTCTCAGGACTGCCACCAAGCTTGTGACACTGCTGCATGGGTGATCACACTCGCTCCATAGTTGGTCGTAGTCCGTGTGTCTGCTGTCAGTTCCCAGGATGTGTGATTCTCATATTGGATCAAATGAAAAGGCTTTGAGTTGGTGGTAACAGTAGGTCTGATCAGAGTAAGAATTACAGATGTGTGCAGGTAACCACTGCCTTTAAACTTTCCAGAAACACCCCCCTGGGCAGCAGAGAACCAGGTTGAAGATGTGGGGGAATCAGGGGTGACATGAGGAACATGAAAAAGAGTAGTTCTGTGAATGAACATGGGTAGCTAAAGAAGGGGACATATTATTTTAATTTTATCCCCCCCCCAATATTTATATTTGAGAGAGTGTGAGTGGGGGAGGAGCAGAAAGAGGAAGGAGACTCAGAATTTGAAGTAGGTTCCAGGCTCTGAGCTGCCAGCACAGAGCCCAACATAGGGCTCGAACTCATGGACCAGGAGATCATGACCTGACTCGAAGATGGACGCTCAACGGACTGAGCCCCCCAGGTACCTCAGAAAGGGACCTGTTTACTAAAATGATCTTCACAGTTTCCTGACTATCACCTCTGCCTAGCATGCCAAGGTGAACCTCCCTGTCACTGCTCTCACCCACTCCCACCCCAAAGGAAAGTTTGCTGGAGGAGACCTCTTTGGCGGATTCCCCTGAGGAATGTTAGTGGTGAGGGATGACCCAGTCATTGCACATACACACATGTGTTCATGCTTGGGACCCCCTGCCTTATAATCACAATGCCTAAGGTGATTTACTCCCAGAACATCCAGGTCTTGCATCCTTAGGGTGTAGCCTCCGATAAATTCAAATAGCATCCACATTTCATTTTATTCTTACCATCTTAGAAATCATTGAAGGGATGGTTGTCACTACGTGACACTTCTAAAGGAAATATCTGTCCTTCTGTAAAATAAAACACTTCCTTTATTAACTTCCCCAAACATAGGCCTAATTTTGGATAAAAGCTCTTATTAAAATAAAATTTAAGTCTTGAAATTAAAAGAAAATTGCTGGCAAAAGTAACAAACTCATGGTAATAATATGGTTCTCCAAAGTTTGACATGCAGATTCCTCAGGATGAAAAAGGCCATGTCCAGAATTGAGTTTATTGTAATAAAAGTCTGGAGAGGCTAGGGAGTGGGAGACGCTTCAAGAGAAGGAAGATAAATTTGTGACTGTGCTTAAAATTAATTGATAAAAACCTAAAGAATGGCGATTTTAAAGAAAATGGCAAGAATACATGCACGATAGGTCTAGACCCCAAACATCAGACATTTCATTGGTTGTCTTTTTAAATTAACAAGGAATTAATAAATGCCTCGCAAGAACGGGGTGTTAAGCTCTTGAGTCAAGGCTGGGGACTTGCCACAAAACCCCCAGGAAATGTATTTCTAGAAGAACCTCGCCTCCACACACGCTAGTGCAAATTAACCGTGTTATTCTGTTGCCACTACTTGATTGGCATTCTTTACCAGCACTTTTGGGTGCATCGTCAAAGATTCTAGCCATGCTTGATAATGTAAAGTGTATCCAATTATCTGGGAGTAGACGTTAGCAATGGTTTTAAAATCACTAGGTTTGATTGGCTTGATTAACTGATGATAATTGGTAAAATATTCACTGATTAATTTAGCAAAAAATGTAAATAGAAGGCAATATGTAATACCATGTTCAGAGGTAAGGAAGTCTAATAGGATAGATCAAAGAATTTCATATGTGGGCTGCTTACAGCTTATGTAAATGTTGACTAACCTCTGTCTAATGGATCTAAAACGGCTGGTATGGCAATTTTCCCCATAACTTCACTAGTACCTTGATCTCCTTTCCTGTTAGCAGAAAAATTCAAATGTTTTAAGAACTAAATGACTGATTTTTGCACAAAGAATGATAGGAACTTCACACAGTAGATTCTAACATTTGCTAATTAACTTATAGAGGCTCGAGCTATAATTTATATGAGTTTATGTTATATTTAGTCCAAGTAACGTATACATGTTTAATTCTGTTTCCAAAGACACGTTCAGCCAAGGCTTCCACACCTCTTGTTTGTTTTGTTTTGTTGTTTGTTCACACTTACCCAGTTATTCGGAGAAGGGAAGATAGACTGAGGATCATAAACAAGTTTATTAGAACAATGTGTATAACAGCATTCCACTATTAATAAAAAGCTACAAGCAACTTGGCTATGGTAATAGCTTTCTTGAGATCTTCGGGTAACTGTGAGGATTTTATGTGGAGCTGAGAAGGCAGGGCTGGGAAATGAGAGAGACATTGAACACAGACATGCGGCCTCATTATTTCAGCTGTGAAACTTGCACCCTTCAGTGACATGCTTGCCCCCTTTCCCCTAACTTAATCCCAGTCCAGTCTCTGACTTGGACTCATTTCACTCTTCTGCATATGTCATCATAGTTACTGAATCTCACGAGTATGTCTGTGCTATGCATCTCTGCCCTACATCTGCTCTCCCCCCCCACCCCCCACCCCCATCATGGCTAAGATTTTCATGCTGCATGGTATCACTAACAAGAGGGTTGTTTGAGACGGTCTTAAGTCTGTGGTGCACAGAATTGGCCCAGAAGAGAAAGCTTTATAGTGAATTAGTCTCTAATGTGCTACACATGGACCATAAGGTTTTCGCCTATCTCGTTAAAATCCTCACAACTGTATATGGTGCTTATTTTACAGATAAATTAGAAACCTCTATTATCTCTACAGCAAATACATTTTTGTAAAGGAAATTTTAGTGGATTTACAATTCATCAGTTCATTTATCCACCATATATTTTGGGTATCTACTATTGAGATATTGACTAGTGTGAGGTAAGGACACAGAACTCAGTTGACTATGATCCTGCTGTGTGAGGAATTGGTAGTCTTTCCGGACTTCAGAGCTCATAGGAATTCATCAAGAGGGAAAGGAGAAGAGGGGCATGCCAGGTAGGGATCACCACCGGAGGAAAGACACCAAAAAGTGTCATCCGTCTTGTCATAGACAGGATTTGTTTCTTTCTGAAGTGGTGGATGTGAGGAAAGGGAGTCGTTTACTGAGTTAGAGGAAGTTATGATTGGTAAACTTGGATAGAGATCACCACCTGTTTTTCCCTTAATTAGGTTTTGGTTTTAGGTGTCATGAATCCCATCAATGAGTAGCTTTTTCAAAAATGTAGTACAAGTAGAACAAAACCAACACTTGTTCTTTCCCCATTCTCATGCACTCAACTATGGCAGCACATTGACAACAAAGACGTTTGGTCGATAGGTGAATATCAAGAGAGACTCTGAAGAGCAAAGAAGGTCACTGTGTGTGTGTGCATGCGCGTGTGCACAGACCATTGCTAGCAATGACAGGAAGAAAGATAACCCTGTGTATTTCACCCGCAGTCCGGCTGGTCAGTAGCGTCTCTTCCCCTCCCTCCTCTCTGAGTACCTCCAGACCCACTTTGCCAGGCAAAGCTATCAGTTCCGGGAATGCAGTAGTGAGCAAAACCAATGGAGCTGACAGGCTAGTGGGGACTAGAAAGAAACATACATTCTTATTTTGCATTTCACAGTGTTTCTAGTTCAAAGGAGCCTGCACCAAGTGGAAGTGAATACTTTTGTTAAATCTGTGACTAACAATCAAATATATTCAAGTAGAATTCATTTTGGGGGGAAAAATCTGGTCTTTTCTCTACCATGTAAATAATACCAGCAGGAAGGGGGAGTAAGAGGAGGGAGGAAGTAAAATAGGAAAGAAGGGAGGGAGGGAGCGAAGGAGGAAGGGAGGGAGAGAGGGAGGGGAGGGAGAAAGGTGGAACACAGAAGGTGCACAAGAAGAATCACTCCTGTAACAATTGCGTTAATTATTCTATGAACTATTTAAAAATCTCTTTGAAATCTTATTGCAGTTAAACTCAAGAAAAAATGTAAATTGTAATTTGAGCAAATCTTTTTTGTAGTACATTGCAGTTGCTCTTTCTGTTTTATTTCCTTAAACTATTTTTGTATTGCACTTAAGGTCAAATGTAATTTTTCTTTCAAGTGTATTAACACTGATGTTGAAATTTACTTACGTGTTTCAGGTTTTCAAATGTCTGAAATATGTGATGTTTTCTCTCCCATATGTTGTCTTCCTCTCTATTTCCAAACTTGGGATATATACATTTTTCTTAATGGTTTAAGGAAGCAGACTTCCACATATATGGGACATCTGTGATGCTCTTCATTCATTTTTTTTGGGAGGGGGGAAACCAATTTAGCTCCCAGTCACTGTCGCTTGTCTCATTTAGAACATGGGCAATATAAACACTCTAACCCCTGCATAAAATCGGGCATCCCTCTATGAACAATGCATAACACACTTCTTACCTTATTTATTGCAGGATGCAAATATGCTCGAAGCCCTTATTATACAACAGTGAAAGATTATTGCCCAGTTTTTCTAGTATTTATTTATTGTTGTAATTACATATTCATTTATTCCTTCACATTGTTCCAAAAGATTAATATTGTTATAGATTTGTTGAAAGTACGTGAGATTTTGAAATACGGCTTTTTAAACTATCTTAAGGCTTTTTAATTTGATGCCTTCGTGTGATATTTCACAAAACGTTGAAGAGGGGTTATTTGTATGTAGAAGAACACACAATAATACAACGAAGAAGTGATGAAATGGCTTCCATAAGATACCCATAAAAAGATAGATGCATTTAAAGAATGCAGTTCACAAAAGTCAGCCCTACACAGAATAGATGGTCTTTCTCCTGATGTTAAGACATCAACCTGAGCCCTGTGGCTAATTCAATGTAACAGTGCACAGTATGCTTGCAGGGGGCTTATGAGCACAGCAAACCTATGATTATTTCTCCCAATTTACCAAAATAAACTGAATTGTGCATATATTCAGTTATTACTTTATCTTTTACCCAACACTAATTATAGAAGTGTCAAAGATGGCCCTCTGTTGAACACATGAGTAGAAAGGTACATGCTTGCATGCACACACACAAGCTGGGGAAGGTCCCTACTAGAAAAGGCAGGAAGTCTCAGATTAAGTAACAGATGGCCCCTGGGGGGCACGGTCCCAGGCCTTGTTCCTACCTTCCCCCCATTTGCTGGCTTAATTTGAAGGATGCCTTTTCCGTTACAATGTAACATTTCTATAACACTCCTGTGTATTATATGAGCTTTGAAATGAAAACAACACGGAATACAAAGCCCTAGGTGAGTAAATACTGAACAGCAGTGCCGACTTGGGCACCTTTCTTTATTTCAAATCTCCATTTCCTTCTCTGTAAACCACCCCCAGAGTCAATGCATGGATTAAATAAAAATCACATGTAAAAAACTAATAGAACAGTCCTTGTTTCCTCTTTTGATCACCTACAGTTCTCTGGTCTTTTATATTTTGGTTTGGTATTTCACGTATCATCTATTTTAGTGTAGTAAACACATCAATTAAGTCGCACAAGCACGCAAAGTCACAACTACATAATTAATGCATTAATGACAAGTGGTGCTCTTCTTAAGTTGAAGACAAAATTTTATTGCAACTTTCACTTACTTTAGCTTTCACTTGAGCCTTTGTCATTTCTAGAACCGTGTTTGGTTTTTTTTTCCCCAGTACACATCATATTTACTTCTGAATTTCACTGAGATAGAGACCATTTTGAATTTAAGTAGGACGCTATTACTTGAAATTGTATTCCATATTCCAATTGGGAGCCCCTAGATTGTAACCATTGTAGTTTTTCTATATTATTTTTCCACATATTTATTATGAAATGAGCATGAAAGCTGCAATGCTCAAGACTGTGTGTGAACACCGCATTTACCCCACTAATTATGGTGAGAGAAGTGGAAACCAATAGGAGGTAGCATATCCTAATTACATATTGATTATTCAATATGTATGATTGATTACATATGATTACATATGATTATTCACCATAACACCATACACAGCAAAGATTACATCAATATACAATGATCTGATCTATATAGAATATTTTTTTCTGTGAAATCACAGGTGGTTCCCACACCTTCTTCGGGTCGAGGTAAAATTTTACAGTGTCTTCCCTTCTAATTGATGCTCTATAGGTTTGGATGCTTTCTTCTATGACCCAGGAACAAATTCCACAGCCTCCAGACAGAAACTCAACCTTTTCCAGCAATGAGTACAAAATGACTGCACCGGGTCCAAGTGTCTCAGATGACCTATGATAGTAGGGTTCATACCACTGATAGACAGGAGATCTGTTTTTACGACCAGTTTTCCTTGGATATTGCTGTCTACTCTCTTACTATGGTTTTCTCTATGCAAATTAGAAAACACTATTGTGTTGATTCTTTTGTATGATACCTCCACTTCTCCCGCTTCTCAAATTGTAGGTATTATGGATATGCAAAATAGGTTACAATAGTAGGTTGACACTGAAAAGTTGTGATGACCTTATCTGGAAGTCAGAAGTCAGAAGCTGTCGTCCATGATATTGATAAGTGTCGGTAGCCAGAGCTGGGACTTAAGAGGAAGGGAGTCTATATTCACATACATTACAAAGCCCATTTGATACAACGGAAATTAATAAGGGGCACAGGGGTAGCTCAGGTGGTTAAACACCCAATTCTTGATTTCAGCTCAGGTCACAATCTCCTCGTTCGTGAGATCGAGTCCTGTGTTGGGCTCTGCACTGAGTGTGAAACCTGCTTGGGAACTCTCTCTTTCTCCCCCTCTCTCTGTTCCTCCCTTGCTCTTGTGCGTTCTTGTTCTCTCTCTCTCTCTGTCTCTCTCCCTCTCTCTCTCTCTCTCTCACTCTTTCTTTCTCTCTCAAAATAAAACAAAAAAATAAATTAATAAAATGAGCAAGACTGTACCCATCACCCACGATTAATACTAGTAGTTAAGCCTTCCATGTAGCCTTCCATTATTTACATTCTACTGTTCCCAACAATGATCCCAGATGGAGCATCTGTCCTGGGTTTGTGTTTACTATTTCCTTGTTTTTCCTTACAACTCCTCGTATGTGCTTATCCTTGTCAACATAATGTTTATTTTTGCACGGTTTCAAACATTATCTAAACAGTAACATACTGCATATATTTTTCTGCAACTTGCTTTTCTTTACTCAAACTTTTGTTTATCTAATGTGTATTGATGGTTGTAGGTGAGGTTCACTTATTTTCAACATGGTCGTGTTCCATTAGATGAATATACCATTATCTAAACATGCCATGCTTTATCTTTTAGCTTGCTGCATTTGGGAACTCTATCTAATTTTTGAAAATTCAAATATTGCTTGTAAAAATTGTATATGTTCTAAAATGTGCTGATGTAAGAATTTTGTTATTACTTGTTTTATGTGTACCCAGAATCTTTCCATTAACCCCATTCCAACCTTCTTTCTGGTGTGTGTGTGTGTGTGTGTGTGTGTAAGACTGAAAGCACATCCTCAACATCAAGATGATGCCAAGTTACTATTTTTCTAGATTGTCTGTACAAATTGACACTCTAGCCATTGTAGAAAAGATTCTGTTGTACTTATTTTCTGCTGTACATGACATTTTCAGATTTCTTAAATAAGGAGTAAGGGAGTCACATTTGTTTTTTTCCTGGATGTGTAAAGACAAAGATGGGAGTGAAGGGTGTCACATTTTTCTTTTTATCTGCACTCCTTTGAGTATTAATAACATACAGCATATACACCCTGGTGCATGTGCATGCGCACACACACACACACACACACACACACAGAGTACTCTTTACTGTTTCCATTTGTGTTTCTTATTTTGTAAAATGAAATCCATGTTCCTATCTTTCATCCATTTTTCTACTGAGTTCATTCTTTTTTCCTATTGATTCATTGAAGTTTACCATATATTAGTAATACTAACCCTTTTTTAGTCGTATGTGTTGTGAATAACGTTTCAGTTTATGTTTTCATGATCCTTGGACTATGACTATGACTTTCATGTTGTATTTTGATACACAGGTGTTCTTCATTTGAATGTAAGCAAATAATGTCAGTGTTTTTTCTTTGTTATTTATACTTTCTCTGCATCATGTTAAAGAATATTCTCCAAGGTCTTAGCACAAAAAATGTTCTCCTCTATTTTATTTTTAGCACCATCTATTGCTGCAAACACAATCACAAATGTAATAGCTTAAAACAACACATTTTTATCTCACAGTTCCTGGGGTCAGGAATCCAGGCATGGCTTTCCTGGGTCAGGAATCCGGGAACCAGGTTTTTTCACAAAGCGGCAATCCAGTGGCTGCCTAGAACTGAGATCCATCTGAGACTCACCTGAGCTCCTGTGGATCTGGGCAGGACTCAGCTCCTTGTGCGTTGCTGGACTAAACGCCTCAGTTCTTTTCTGCCTATTGGCTGGAGACCATCCTCAATCATGTGCCAGATGGTCATCTTGTGTCAGTTCACTTCAGGAAGGACGGGATGAGAGAGAACCAATAGGAAAAGTGCTAACAATGTAGCATAATCACAGAAGAGACACCTGATCAGTTTTGGCTAGAAGCAAGTCCCAGGACCCACCCACAGCAAAACGAAAGGAATTACACAGAGCGTGGGTAACCAGGAGTTGTGATAATTGGGGGCCATTTTAGAATCCATTTGTCACAGATTTTTGTCTTATTCTAAGAATTTTTTTTTCTGTATGCATAATCTGCCATCCCAGACTGAAAAGACTGAATAACCTTTTCTTTCTCACCAACTTTCGATGTCATCTCTACTACATATCAGGTCCTTGTGTTGGTGTGAATCTACATCTGAGCTCTCTTCTTTATTCTGACAGCAAATTTGATTACACCAATGCCAATTCCACACTGTCTTAATTACTGTTGTCTTTTTGTTAGCCTTGAAGTCTGGCAAGATAAGTCTTTTTATTCTTTTTCCCCTCCGTGTGCATTTTAGAATTAATTTGCATGGTTCCTCAAAGCAAACAAAGAACAATACACATTAATTGTAAGTTCATTATGCCAATATTGGAGAATTCACCACTTTATGTTAATTAATTTCCCTTTAGGAGCATATTTCTGCTTTATATATTACATTTGTTAATCTTTTGACAGATTTAAGTCTGAGCTCTTTATATATTGCTATTAGAAAAGATGATATTTATTTTTAATTATAAATTCCAATTGATGTTAGTATATAGAAAATGCAATTGGTTTTTGTTTATTTATATGGTATCAGGGACCTTATTAAATCCTCTTACTAATTTTATAATTTACCTGTTAATTCTTCCAAAATACTTACATAGGAGGTTGTATAATGTGTAATTGATAAGAATTAAATTCCCTTTCATCTAATCTTATAACTTTTTAATGTCCTTACTGCACTTGTTAAGGCCTCCTATAAAATACTGAATGGATTTAGGAGTAGTGAGCATTCTTGCATTGTTCTAATGTGAATGGAGTGCTTTTATGCGTCGTCACTGAGCAAATGGACGCTGTGTGTGTACCCTAGCTTCACCTTATCAGTATGTGGTGTATTCCCTTGTCATCAATGCCTGATGAGGTTTATTCAGTGCTTTCTCACCATTTATTGTGATTGCCACATGTTTCTTTGCCTTTATCTGTTAATGTAGTACAATATGTAAACATATTTTTTTCTTTTGAGATTAAACCACACTGGGTTTGCTGTGATAAAACCAGCCTAGGAATGATTCATCTTACTTCTATATGTTGCCGGATTGAGTTTGTTAATATTGACTTTAAGATGTTGACATTGACACTTGTAATTGTGATTTCCTTGCACTGTACTTGTCTAATTTTGAAGTCAACTTACTTGTCACAGGAAATAAATTGGGGATGTTCTATTTTTATATTCTCTAGAAAAGTTCGCATACAATTGAAATGATCTATCTAATATGGAGACTGTTAGAGCTCATTTGTAAAATCAACTGGTCATTGTGTTTTCTTCCTTGAACCATTTTAGCTATGTATACAATTGTATGTGGTGTTATTGGCTTATTTTATTTAGGTCATATGTTTATTTTAAGGCCTATTTTGGACAAAATAATTTGTATTTTTCTTTTAAACTTTCACATGTATTAACCTAAATTTTCTTGAAATGCATTCTGCTGCCTCTCTGTAATTATCCATCCTTCAAACAGATTTTTTTTATTTTTTTATTTTTTTGTTCTTTGATCAGGATTTTCCTTTTATATAAGTCTTTTGGAAGACTAACTGTTGGCTGTTACTGTTCTTCTTACTATTTTATGTTTATTTGATGTTGTATAACTATGGCTCTTGATCTTACATACTTTCTTTATCCCATTTTATTTATTTTCTCTAATTTGCTGTTGTAATTGTGTTTTGTAACTTTAATCACCTGGCCCCTTATTTTATTTGTCAAGGCCCACCACTAAAAACCATCAGGAACAAACAGGATTTCTTGTTTATTATAGTAAAAATGATGGAAATAGTATGACTTTGCTCTAAATTAGCTGCTATCAAGAAGGGGGTTAATTCTGTGATTGGGTATCTGAAGAAATCTTACCTAGAAGGAGGGAAATTTTGAGAGAGGCTAAATCTGTAATTGATAAAGGAGTGGCCATCAACCCTGTGAGATGGGAGAGAGGGAATGTGTGTAGGATTCTGTAGCTGGAAAATATTCATGTTTTTTCTGTGTCCAGACACAGTTTGGGAGTCGTCCTGCTTTTGTCTTGATCCATCCTAGTCACAGTGTTGCTTTCTTATTTGACATGATTTATGGTCAACAGGAGGACACCACACCTCACTGATGGCAGCAGGCCAACTTTGGATGTCCGGAGCTATTGTTTGTTTTCTACTCTCATTTAAAAATATTTATTCTTTTTATTATGTTCCTGTAAGGCCACCAATTTACCTATAAAATCATATTGGTCATATTCACACATTTTAATATGTAGTTTTCTCATTTTCCCTTCTAAGTATTTTCAGGATTCCTGTGCGATCTCTTATATGACCATGAGTACCCTTGTATTTATGGGTTTCTGTAAGTTATATGTTGCTGTCAGTTTTTATCTTCTGCACTTTATAGTCAGAAACTAAAGCTATGAACTGTGTAGGGCCCATTTTGCCAAATGTCAGGCTTTCTATTTGGATACGGACTGGCATCTGGTACATTTTTACAAATGTTCTATGTGTTGTGGAGATTCTTCACTTGTTGGGTATGAGGTTCTGAAAATCTTCTGGCTCTAGCTCGATAATTTCTTTATTCAAAACATGTATATCCATATGAGTTTTTCCTAATCTGTTAATTACTATAAAAGCTTTATGTCATTAAAGGAATATGCATGTTTTACATAGTATTTGTTATAAATTTTATGAATAGAATCTTCATGTAGTGACTGTCTTTTTTCTAACATTGGTTTTGTCTTAAACAGGGTTTTCTTTTTGTTTTGTTTTTTTTTTTTTTTACTTTTTTGTTTTTTGTTTTGTATGATAGTAGATAACAGACTTCCTCTTTAAGTATTAGCCTATCATGTAATTTTCATTTTGAGGTCTTAAAACATTTTTGGCCTCATGTTTTTAAAATACATCTTGTAAAGAGAGTATAATTGGATTTTTATTCCTATTCTAAAAATCATTACTTTTATTGTCTCAAGTGTTTAATCTTTTGTATTCATTGCTATTTTTCAGATGCTTGAATTTATTTATAAATAATTAGTATATACTTTATACTCCTACTTACTATGTTGCTTTTAAATTTTCTTTATTTTTTAATGTTTATTTACTTTTTTCCAAGAAAGAGAGAGAAAGAGAGGGAGAGAGAGAGAGAGCAGGGGAGGGGCAAAGATACAAAGAGAGAGAATCCCAAGCAGTGTCTGCACTGTTTCTGGTGTTTTTTGGTTTTTGTTTCCGTTTTTTTTTTTTTTTTTTTAACTTTTGAGAGACAGAGAGAGACAGCATGAGCAGGGGAGGGTCAGAGAGAGAGGGAGATACACAGAATCAGAAGCAGGCTCCAGGCTCTGAGCTAGCAGTCAGCACAGAGCCCAACGTGGGGCTAGAACCCCACGTCAAAGTGGGGCTCAGTCTCACCACCCATGAGATCATGACCTGAGCCAAAATTAGGAGCCTGATGCTTAACTGACTGAGCCACCCAGGTGCCCCTTAATTTTTTTCTTTCTTAAATTATTTTGAAATAATTGTCCTTCCCTCCCTTTTACTGGTTTAGAAGCAATGCATCTTATTTATATTATTTTGAGGCTTATAGAAAAATGAAAAGTAAGTATTACTGTTTTCTGTACCCAAGATTTATTTATATCTATCCATGTATTTACTTTTATTCTTCCTTTCTGTTCCATCAAGCTGTCATAAGTTTTTCATATGTGTATATTTTTTTCTATATTACGTTTATCTTAATATTTTCTCAATTCCTGTTGGCCTAAAATTTGTCTTTTATTGACACTAACCCATGTAAGCTTGTTGTGTGTGCAGTTCTAGGTTAACAGCACTTTGAATCCATTATTCTAATTATTTCTAGCTCCTTCTGTTTTCATTGTGAAATAGGTATCAAGATCGATGGCTGAAAATGGATGTGAGGAAGAGGATTGAGGTTGGAGGTGAGAGAAGATGCTGCAGAAGAGTCATCTAGGAGATGACAGGGCAAAGAAAGCAGGGGGAAGTGTTGCACTGTTGCCAATCGCCCTCAGGACCTCCTTGATGGGAATGACTCTGCATTTAGACACATAGTTTCTCCCAGCTTTGTTCAGCTGTGCCCAAACACTGAAAGCTGGATTGACCAGAATGTGGCCATTGCACCGTGAGGTGACAGGATAAAAGAATGTGAGGTGAGACTGTGTGAAGGGGATGGACTGTAGGGAGAGAGGCTTATGAGGACATGAGACTTAGAACACATATTTCTAAAGGACCTTGGTTCTGGTGCCACCAAACACTTTTGTCAGGGACACACTCACTGGTAATGTAGGAAGCAATGCTTTGAGAGAGAGAGATCCTTGGAACTGAGATTCTTGAGGCATTGCAATTACTGCTTATAATAAAGTCTAGGGCGCCTTCCAGTGGGAGGAGAGCAGAAGAAAGCATAGGCAGCACTTGAATAGAGTTCAAAAGAAGAAGCACGCTCTGGGGTTAGCCAAGTTATAGTGAGGACAAGAGAGGAAGAGGCATGTGCAGCAGAAATGTAGAGGATGTGGAGGAATTTATTGGCTGAGTTACCGAGGGCACGGTGCAAAGATTTCAGAAGCTAGAGAAAGGTTGGAAATAGTTTTGAACAGTGTCATTTGGTTTTAGAGTGTAGCCAAAGAGGAGTGATGTCATCATCTTAGGATTTGGGGGGTTAGCAGCAGTTCATAATTGGTATAATGAGGGTGACACCATGAGATCCAGTATACTGGTCTCAAGGCAGGTGATGGTAAGGAATCTATGAGGAGGAAGGCGGGGGAGAGTCTGGCTGTAGATAACAGAAAATGAGCTTCCTACACACATCTTTATTTTTCTCTTGTGGAAGAGAGGTTCATAGAAGAGAATCCAGTAGCTGTTGAATGTGGCCATGAGGTAGTAAAGGACATGATTCCTTCCACTGGTAGCTTTGCCTTCACCATCCTTAGCAGGGACTTGCCATTTCCAAGATGGTATCATGAGCCAAGACGGCTAGGAGAGATCATTTCACCAAGGAGAAGAGAAATATCCCAGCGGGTTACTTCATGAAAGCCCTTTCCAAGGACTCTTCCATCCAACGCCTTCCACTTTTATGAGCTATAATTTTCTTAGAAAACTTAAAAATTTTGGAGTTACTTGAGAAACGCAGCCTTCTTGTGTCTCAAAACATGAGATGGCGCTTTTTTCACTGTGGTTTTGGTTTTAAATATCACCAACCCAGAGCCTCACAGATGCGAAAACTATGGCGCAAAACTGACCCCGAAGAGCACACTTGTTTACAGTAAGGGAGCTGAAACAACAAGGCTGCTCCCCACCACCACCACCACCATGTTGAACCTCCACTGGGCACACACGAGGCAGGCCGCTCTGTGCATATCCGCAAATGACATGTGTCATGGTCATTGACTGGGGGGAGGGGTAATATAAGTTTTAGAGAGAGGCAAGTTTGCAAAGACAGAATCTGCAAATAGCAAGGATCAGCTCTATCTGTTTCCTTTCTTCTTATCTGACTCATCCCCTTGCTCCCTGATCCTTCAGGGATGTCTGCCCTCAACAATAGCTTCTGCAGACACCCCACTTCTGTGCACTTGATGCTCTGTCTCTCACCTTAACGGTGTCAGAGTTTTCCTGCCTGGTTCTGCCTTCCCATAATTTATGAAAAGTGTTTTTATTTATCTTACCCAGTCCCTCATTTCCAGCACTTTTAAGAGTGATATTTATTCCTTATTCTTAATACATGAGAATAGAGATATGTAACAGAGAGAACATATGTATAACGGATAATACCTGTCAGAGAGAGAGTAGTTCTTAGAAAAAAGGAATACTTTCTTTGAAGAAAGTTTTAAAACAGAAAAATTCGAAGAACAACCACAAATAATTATCTGAAAAACAGCTGTTATTAACATTTAACTGTGTCCTTTTACTTTCAGGTCCATAAAGGTAGATCTGAACTGTGATCAAAATTCAAATTCAGTTTTCAATTAATAAAGGTAAATATAGACCCAGTAGTGTTAATTCGAACTCTTGACCCAATTGCTAATTTCTTTAGGTGTATTTCAGGTTTATCGTTCACAATGGCTTCCTAAAGTCATTATTGGCAGTGTGTCCAATTCAGTAATTAGAGGATGAGGCATGCTGTGCATAACAGGAACAAATCTTATCTTTTCCCAAGAACCCTCAAGGTTGTTTCAGATGCATTAATGATAGAAGTGAAAACCCAGACATTTCAGATGACAGAGAGGAAATAATCATTCATGTAACACATGTGTGAAGAAGGCAGGACTTACTAATCATGATACCAAAGCCAAAAACCAGGTAAGAAAAGACTGAGAGATTTGCAAGAGTATTTTTAAATCTTCTCTAGGTCAAACAAACAACCCAATAGCACTAGAGCATTAAAAAAGAGTGCCAAATTAGAAACATGATTTTACTATAACTGAGTAAAGATTTAAATTCTTTAATGTTGAAAAAGATATGTATATCTGTAGGCAAAAAAATGAATATTGCAACTTAAAAACACAGAGAGGTTAGCAGTCATAAAACATGCATAAAACAGATAATCTCATTCACCAATTCCAGTACAAATATTCTTACTTTCTTTTTATTTTACAATTCATATCTTAAACTTCAAATTATTTCTCCTTAAGGCCTATCCTCCCACTACTAAATAAATAGGGAGGAAAAGAAATACAAGGGAAAAAGATTTATAGGAATAAGTCTTAAAGTTCCTTGGGATTTAATCAAAAGGTTTCAGGACTTTCCGAACATAAAAAGAAGAAAGAGCTATAATCTCGTGTGGCCAAATCACTGCCTGCTTCTCACTGGTATAAAGTGTCGTTACAGGTGACTGGTCCTGGCCAGCTCAACAAATGATACTTGTATACAGGGGCGAGAATCACGTGTTTATACTGGTTCTGTGTGGTTCACATTACTGACCCAAGCACAAAAGGACAGTGTATTTTAGTCTTCTCCCTCTTTCCCACTCTCTCTCTTTTTAATTTTATTTTTAAAAGCGTGACCTACTGGACCATTGTTATCGGGTCTAGAAAAGCTGCCTGTGTTAGGTACACATTATACAGAGACCACCCATCCATCCATCCCAACCCCTGAAAAAAAAAATACTAGACACCTCTGTTGAACCTGAATAATCAGTCTAAAAATCTCCTCTCAAGGTAATCTTACTTCGGGCATTTCTTGTCCTTTTCTTCAGACACAGTAGTTTTGGGGGTCATGACGAACCAAATTTCAAGGTCTCTCTACTTTCAGGTTTGGAAAAATGATTGGTGTGGGGCCCTTCACTTTCACAAATGTTCTGGTCCTTCAATAAGGAAAATCAGCCATCATCATAGTGACTAAGCTGGCATCCCAAACCGTAAGTGAGGGACTTAGTTTTCTCAACCCACCAGGAGTGTTCTTATCTCAAGCCAAGAGGCACTAACACAACGGTTAGGTTAAAATTGTATTTCTTTTGTTTGTTTCTTGATTTACACAGTATGGGAATGGAATGCATCTTCTGCCTGAATAAAGAACTTGGAAAGTCAAAAAATACAAGTGACCAAGAAATATTAACACCATCAATACCATTATTAATGATGTGAATTCAAATTAAGAAGAATAAAAATCATATTTTAGTTTATAAGCCAACAAAAGGAACGCCCATTTTGGTGATATATTTTGGTGATAAATTATTGGGTACTGGTTGGGTAATATAAGTACATATTCCTTAGTTAAAGCAAGTTGGCTGTTCACCAGGTATTTTAAAGATCATTTCTTCTGCCACCACACACTTTTTGGTCCAGAATCCCCACTTCAAGCCTCTTATTCCATTGGAAAACAAAAAAGAAACAAATATAAAAGATTCATTTATGAGGATATCTATTTCAAACATTCCTTTTTCATATCAAGACATGGAAACTTCCTAAAACGGCCAGAAAAACCTATGGAAATGTATAGAAGTTTATTTGAAAAGTCTTTGAAATCATTTTCTATTAATTAGTTGTAAAATAGCTTAAAATCTTATTTTAATATTGGATCTATTTATATCTACCTATTAGGCTAAACTATGTCAAATGGTTATTTTAATAAGTTGACAGAGATCAAGGATCAGTAATTTCAAATTATTCAATTTGATGTTTATATCCATCTGCACCTGAATTATCTACTTAAACGGTCATATTTTATACCCACACACTTCTGGATTATTATGGGTCAAATGTTAGCAGTGGTATTGAAATTTCAGATGAGTGTTTTTATTTTTCCTTATGTTTATCTGTGCACTTATTAGAATAATTGTTCTAAAAACCTCAAAATAAACTGAGAACTTAAGAAAAACAGCAAAGCATTCTGAAAAAAAAACATTCTTAGAGGATTAAATGAAAAATTTAGAGGCTGAGTTAAAATGGCCATTAAGCAACTGAATAACCATTTGATCTCAAAAATTATGAAAACAACTTTAAATAAGATGTTTTGCCCCCCCAAACAATAAATTATCTATTTTAAAAATAGATGACTTTAGTTTTTAAATAAAATAAGTGCTTTTACATATTGCTGCTGTTCACAGAATTTTCATGAATAATAAATGGCAATAGATAGTAAAAGCCTAAAAAATGTGACTAGCCTTTCATTCAACACTTCCTGCTCAAATTCAGTTCCAAATAAATCTTCTTTATTAATTTAAAACATACATTTCAGAGGACAGAAATTTAAAGCTTAATTAGACTTATTTTATGAAGTTTCTTTTTTATAATTTATAGAAATAAGAGCATATTTAATCTCTTCCTTATTATTTTTTTTCTTTGCTTTTTCTTCCTCTCATCCTTAATGACCATTTATGAAATGACAACTATGGCTAGATAGAATGACAACTATGGCTAGATAGATTCATAAGGTCATGTTCCAGATTATTCCAAGAAATAGTTATAAAAATAAAATGGCCAGAGAATAGCCCAACCTAATTAATGGTCGGTAGTAAGCAGAGTAAGCAGTCAGCACTAAACTTTGAAAATGAACTTGCGGGGCACTTGGGTAGCTCAGTTGTCGGAGTGTCCAACTTCGGCTCAGGTCATGATCTCACGGTTCGTGGGTTCAAGCCCCACGTCAGGCTCTGTGCTGATGGCTCGGAGCCTGGAGCTTGCTTTGGATTCTGTGTCTCCCTCTCTCCCTGCCCCTTCCCTGCTCAGGCTCTGTCTCTAAAAAAAATAAATAAACATTAAAAAAAAGAAAGAAAATGAACTTGCTGGCTATTGCTATTTTTAGGTTTTGTGAATAAAAACAAAAATCATTGATCAAAAACATAGTGGTCAACCATCGTCACTCCTGATTTAGTACTTTGTATTCTGTTCTTATGGTAGGATTCTCTTAGTGTCTTACCTTTCCTTTGAGACTGGCTGGTGATGACAGGGACTGTGGTGGTGGTGAATTCTCTTCAGATACACTGTTTAATTCTGGGTGTTTTATGTCAGTCTTGCTTTTAAGAGGGGTACACTGCAGCAGACTCATCATGGCTAGGAGTCAAAGAAATGTTTTTCTTTCCTCATTACTTATTATTTAACCATAGGATAGTTAAAAGTGTGCATTTAGTTTTCAAATATTTAGAAGTTTCTGTTATTTCTTTTACAATTTATTTTAGTATAGGTAGATAAGATGTTTAGTATCATTGCAAGCCTAGACTATGATCTGTCTTGATAAATACACTTTGCGCACTTGGAAAGAATGAATACGCTGATCCTGTTGTGTGAAATAGTTTGTTGTTGTCAATTAGGTCAAGTTTGCTCCTATAACATGTATCCTGACTATTCCCTTCCACCAGAATGACTATCTTGAAACTTCTTGTAGCAGGGCTGCTGACAAAGTATTCTCTTTTTCTTTCTATCTTTCATTGGAAAATATTGTCTATTGTCATTTTCCTTTAATTTTTGAAAGATATTTTGAAATGTTATTATGCTATCTCTGGTTTCTATTGAATTTGATGAAAGGTCATCAATCATTCATATCCTTGCCCCCATGTACTTTTAAAGTGTTCTTTTTAAATCTCTACTTTGAAATTTTTCTTCGAGCTTGATTGTTAACAGTTAATTATTTGCCTGTGGCTTAGTTTTTTCTTTGTATTTACCCTGCTTGACATTGAGGAACCTCTTAAATCTGTAAATGTATGTCTTTCATCAAACTGAGAGAAATCCTGTTCACTGATTCTTCAGAAATATTCTACCTCCTATTTCTCTTATTAAATTTACAGGGGTGCTTAACCCTCATTTTATAAAGTGAACTTAGCTAAACTGAAACCACAAATTCTGCTTACCTGTCCTCAACAGCAGCTGAAATATGCCTTCAGGTCTTTTAGCCTTAGTCTGTTATGTGACCTGGCTGAAATCTGTTATATAATATCCTAGTTTCTGAATCTGCCAGAAATTTGGACAAAGTTAATATGTGGAATTTGGTCCTGCTCTCCTGTGATTTCCTTTTTTATTCTTGTACTTTCTCTCTCTCTCTCTCTCTCTCTCTCTCTCTCTCTCTCTCTCTCTCTCTCTCTCTCTTCTCTCTCTCTTTCTCTCTCTCTCTCTCTCTCTCTCATCTCTCTCTCTTTCTCTCTCTCTCTCTCTCTCAATGTTTTAAATTTGGTTGTAGGCATGACATCTGTTTTCTTATTCATCAAAAAAGTAAGCATGCAGTTTTCTGGCTAAATTTTGGACACTGAATATAAGGCTAACTTTCTTAGAGCTACACTGCGGTTTCCCAAGATAAAATAATATTTACCTTTTTTAGTTGGTTGGTGAATACATGTTTGTTCACTTTTTCACTTATATTATTTGTGTATATTTATTCATTAGTGTATTTTAAGGCTACTTTATCAGGTTGGAAGTTTTTAATTTACTAAACAACAGTAAATAATAAATAGTGTTCAACCAGATGAAAATAATTTTAGGGTTGGAAAGAATCTTTGTGATCACCTAGTTACACAAAAAAATAATACCTAGATAGCATAGGTTATCTTTCCAAATGGTACATTGTCATTTGTAAAATTGTATGTTAGAAGATCCTGAAAATTACCCGAATATTTGTTATTCAACAAAAATACATGAATATCTTAAAGGGTCTTAAATGTATTTTATTTTATATTAATTTAGGCAACAAATATGTGTGTTAAAGACTAAATGTCTCTTGAACAGGAGTTTATTACTGCAAAATGATAGGTATTCTTTGTGAACTGGAAGGTTACAAATCTATAATTCATAATTAAACTTGGATAAAAGAGTTGGTCGTCTGTCAAAATATATTTTTATTCTCACTCACAACAAACTAGATTTAAAATGTTTCCCTCTCATCATTTTTCAGGTGTCTTGAAACTAAGGGGTTGTCTTGCTAACAGTCCCCTCTGGATATTTTTCACCAGTTTTCCATTTGACAGCACTCCTATGATTCTTCAATAACCTTGAAATAAAACTCTACCGCATCCCAGGATACACTCCTTACTAGCCTGTTCCAGAGAACACCTCTAAAAAGAGAAAAAAATATCTTCCAAACAATTTATTTGGAAGATTTTTGATATGCTAATGGTATGTACTCCCAGTCCTTAGGGACTGCTCAGCATGGAGACTCATATCCTATTCAAACAGACTTCCACAAGCATCCTTGAAAGGCATTCTGTCTCCTTCAGTAAAGGATGGGGACAATTAAAACGAAGAGCATAAATCCCAGGTCTTATCATTAACTTTGCCACGTTTGTTCCTAGTTCTTGATTATCATTCACAGAAATGAAAGAGTAACTTCCAAATTGCATAATTTATAGGAATTCATTATGTATGGATCCTCTCCTAAGAACAGCTCCTTACTGACCAAATATTATTTTGCCCCAATTTTTGAGTAAAGATGAACCTCGGTTACTTGCTATTGTGATTACGGTATCTCTCACAGTCCCTTAAATACTATTGTATAAGGTGCTGCTGTTGATAACTTACTTCCAAATATTAATATAAAGCTGTTAAAACCAGAGTGAAGTTCTGCAACTAGCAGTAAAAGTGTTCATTAAAAATATTTTTTAATGGTTATTTATTTTTGAGATACAGAGACACAGAGTGTGAACAGGGGAAGGTCAGAGAGAGAGGGAGACACAGAATCAGAAGCAGGCTCCAGGCTCCAAGCTGTCAGCACAGAGCTTGATGCGGGGCTCGAACCCATGAACTGTGAGATCATGACCTGGGCTGAAGTTGGCTGCCCAACCGAATGAGCCACCAAGGTGCCCCAAAAGTATTCATAGTTTAATGTTTATTTATTTTGAGAACAAGAGAGAGAAAGAGAGAGTGTGTGTGCAAATGGGGGAGGGGCAGAGAGAGAGGGAGAGAGAGAATCCCAAGCAGGCCCCACACATGCTATCAGCACAGAGCTTGACCCAGGGCTCAACCTCAGGTAACATGAGATCATGACCTGAGCAGAAACCAAAAGCGGACGCTTAACTGACTGAGCCACCTGGCACTCCATTTTTCTTTCTTCCTTTCTTCCCTTCTTTCTTTTTAATGGAATGAAATTTGCTTTGTACTAACAGTTCATAAGAGACCATGGTAACTTTTGGTGGCAGCTGGCAACACTCTGGCTCTGGCCCCAGCCGTGGCTCTGCCAACAGAGCTGCCACCAGCTTCTCCGTCAGGGAATTCAGCTCCTTCTTACACTGGGCTGCTTCAGCCTTCAAGACAGCAGGCTGCTTAGTATAAGAAGACCATCACCCAGATTTGTGTCCAGGACCTTTACCATACCACATCACATGTCAGTCCTCAAGTCAGATGATGACATAGGCCATTCCTGATTTCAGTCCCTGTCACAAGAACAACTAGCAATGATTCAAAACATGACACCATTATAAAAATATCAGAGCCTGGAGAGGAAACTGAAACCCTCTCTGGACTCCAGAGACTGAGAGAAAAAGCATTAGAAGTAAGGGCTCCTAGGTGGCTCAGTCAGTTGAGCATCCAACTTCAGATCAGGTCATGATCTCATGGTTTGTAAGTTTGAGCCCTGTGTCTGGCTCTATGCTGACAGCTCAGAACCTGGAGACTGCTTCAGATTCTGTGTCTCCCTCTCTCTCTGCCTCTTTTCTGCTCTCTCTCTCTCTCTCTCTCTCAAAAATAAATAAATATTTTTTAAAAAATTAAAAAAGGGTCACTTGGGTGGCTCAGTTGGTTAAGCCTCCGACTTCAGCTCAGGTCATGATCTCATGGTTTGTGGGTTTGAGCCCTGCATTGGGCTCTGTGCTGACAGCCCAGAGACTGGAGCCTCCTTCACATTCTGTGTCTCCCTCTCTCTCTGCCCCTCCACCATTCATGTTCTTTTTCTATCAACAATAAAAATAAATATAAAAAATTAAAAATAAATAAAAGAAGTATAACAGAAGAGGGTATAGTCTGGCCATATCACCATCCTTGAGGCTGGCACACTGCCACTCTTAGGGGCACCCCTGAGGCCTATGGGCTTTCCTGTGGGAAAAGACAACCCAAGATATATATCCAGCTTCCCCATCATTGTGGGATGCTTCCCGGGAGGCTCATTTGGGTCTCACCTCAGAGACTACTGAAGAGTCTGTGCAGCTCACTACATGGGAATCAGGGAGAGACAGAGAAGAAGGGTGGGACTTAAGAGAAAGCAATCATGGTGGTCGTACCAGCCAATGCGTCCATCATCTATTGATTTCAATAGAAATCCACCAGAGAAGGAAAGCTGGAAAATTCACAAGTATTTGGAAGTTAAACAACACAAGTCTGAAATACCAACTGATCAAAGAAGAGATAAAAAAAAAGGCTGTACAAATATCTCTTGAGACAAACGGAGTGGAACACAGCCTACAGAAACAGGAGACCCATCCAAAGCATTTGTAAGAGGAAAAGTTAGAGGAAGAGATGACTACATTAAGAAAAAAAGACAGATCTCAACTAAATAGCCTAACATTGCATCTCAAGGAACTCGAAAAAGAAGAACAAGTTAAGCCAAAATTTAGTAGAAGGCAGCAAATAATAAAGATTTGTATAAAAATAAATGAGAGAATAGGAAACAATAGAAAAGGTTAAAAATGATAAGATACTAGTATACTAATACTAATACTTTCTTTGAAACAAAATTGACAAACACTTAGCTTAACTTACCAAGAAAAGAGAGACAACTTGGGACATTTGGGTGGCTCAGTCACTTAAACTTCCAGATTCTTGACTTCAGCTCAGCTCATGATCTTGCAATTGGTGAGATTGAGCCTCTTATTAGGCTCTGTGCTGACAGCGTGGAACCTGCTTGGGATTCTCTTTCTCTCCCTCTCTCTCCTTCTCTCTCTCTCTCAATACAAAAAGAGAAAGCTCAAACAAATAAAAACAGATATGAATGAAAACCACACTCAATCCCAGAGAAATTCAAAGGGTTATTAGAGAGATTGCTATGAACAGTGATATACCAACAAATTGTTCAATCTAGAAGAAAAAGATATATTTCTAAAAATTTACAACCTACCTCATGAAAAAAAGGCAAATCTGAATAGACCAATAATAAGTGAGAAGACTGAATTAGTTATCAAAAACCTCCCAATTAGGAAAAGTCTGAGACCAAGTGGTTTCACTGGTGAATTCCACCAAACATTTAAATAATTAACACTAATCCTTCTCAAGCTCTTCCAAAAAATAAAAGGAAAAAAAAAAGAAACAGAGAAAGAGGGAACACTCCCAAATTTATTTTACCAGACCAGAATAACCCTGGAACAAAGTCAGATAAAAGCACTGTAACTATAAGTCAGTATTCTTAATATAGATGCAAATATTCTCAACAAAATACTGGCAAACCAAATTCAACAGCATATTAAAAGGATCACACACCATGATCAATTGGATTCATCCTTGGGAAACAAAGATGGTCAAATATGCAGAAGTCAGTAAATTGATACACTACATGAATGGAACGAATAAAAATCATCTGATTGCCTCAATAGATGCAGAAAAAGCATTTGACAAAATTCAATTTTTTTCATGATAAAAATGCTGAACAAATTAGTTATGGAAAAAAATGTACATCAATTAATCAAGTCTGCATATGAGGAGCCCACAGCTGAGATCAAACTCGGTGGTAACGATTGAGAGCTTTACTTCTAAGTTTAGGAGCAAGAAGAGAGCACATTGTCACCACTCCTATTCATCATAGTACTTGTGAGAAGCAATCAGGCAAAAATAAATGAAAGGAAGGAGTACAATTATCTTTGTTTGCAGGTGACATGATCTTACATATAGAAAACCTTAAAGACTCAGCAAAAACTGTTGGAAATAATCAATGAATTCAGTAAACCTACAACATACAAAATCAACATAGAAATTCATTGCATTTCTGTATACTAACAGTAAAATTTCTGTAAAATAAATAAAGAAAACAATTCCAAATTATAAGATACCTAGGAATAAATTTAACCAAGGAGGTGAAAGATCTGTACACCAAAAACTATGAGACACTTATGAAAGAAATGGAAGGAGGCATACATGAATGGTAAGATTTATCATGTTCATGGGTTCGAAGAATTCATACTGTTAAAATGTCCATACTATCCAATATCAGTTATATCTCAACAAATCTGGGGAAAAAAATAAAAGGATAAAGTGTAAGTTAAAAAAAATAAAAAGGTAACAAAAGCTCGGAGAAAATAAATACGTGACAGAGCATTAGGATAAATCTAAGTTAGAACGACCTGATTCCTTTGAAATGCTGTCTTTACCCTGGGTATCCATGCTCGAGTTCACTTCTGGTAAAAGCCAAGTAAGCTTTGGTTTTATCAACCAATTCACAGAAAGCAGCTCTAAAGTCCAGAGAAACTACAAAAATAAATGGTAAGTAAATAAATACACAACTACTGGAGGACACTGGAGAATGACCCAAAGGTAGCAGAACCTTGAGTTCTTCATTGAATGAAGACAATGGCCCTAGTGAGCTGATTGTTCTTATCACTTCTAAACTGAGGGCAGGCCTCACCCCCACCTCACAGGACAGCTACGAGGCCAAGAGAACACTTCACTGGACAAGCAAACAGGGAACTGGCAAAGGGGAGTGTAAGAGATTGGGCCACAAATTCTATGCATCAACTCTGCCTATGTATCTGATCAACCCTAAACATAAATCCTAAACATGGAGTCCTAGCGGGAAACATGAAGACACAATAGCCGAGCAAAGTTGACCTGCTACTCAAAAGTCCGACTTTTCAATCTGAGAGAAACTAATTAATAATCTCCTAAAAACCAAACAAAATAGAAAGTCTCTTTGGGGTAAAATAAGAGAATCCAGATTCCCACAAAATGATTTTCCAAGAGAGCAGGGTACAATCTAAAATTGCATAATATATAAAGAAATAGAGAGATGGGACCTCCATTCGGAATTAAAGAAAATTTCTTGAGACTGACTATGAGAAGCTCCATGTTTTGGAATTATGAGAGCAGGATTGTAAAGCAGATATTATAATCATACTTTGTGACATAAAGAAAAAATTATTCTGCAATATCTAAAAAATAGAAAATTTTAATCAATCAATAAAAACAAAGAGAGCAATATTTGAAATTTAAAAAAATCGAACAAAATTGTTTGATGTCATTAAAGCAGAAGGGAGACAGGAAAAGACTGGGAACCTGAAGACAGATAACTAGAAATGACTGGAAAACTAAAGTGTTAGTAATATTTGGGCGCAATAACATACACCCAGTCCGAGAGGAAAAGAAAAGATAAATAAGACTGGAAAGATATTAGAAAAATAATCACTGAAATTTTCTCAAATGTACTATAAGTTAAATTTTTATTCAATGACTTTAGAAAACCTCAAGCAGGTTTGATAGGAAGAAACCCGAGACTAGACCTACCATAGTCAAAACATTGTAAATCAACGATAAAAAGAGCATGGCACTACATATAAATGGAACAAGATTTCAAAGGATTCATGGCTTCAGAAATAATGGATTTTAGAGGATATTGAACCAACAGCTTTACAGTGATGAATGAAATAAAAAACACACCAACTTCCCCCAAAAATCCCAAGCTGTCAACCCAGAATTCTATAAACCACTTCTAGCCTGAGGGTTGTTTCAGGAAAAAGAAAACAGTTGTCTCATGAAAAAAGAGACAAAGGTACTGTGTTATAAACAAAACCTGAGAAGATATTTATTAACTTACTTGAGCTAAAGAAATGTTAAAGGATGTACTTTAGGCTGAAAATCAATGAAAGAGATGGAAACCTATATTTAAGAAGGTATGAGAACCATCAAAAATGCTATTGCCTTTTGTCGCCTCTACTGTGAGAATGAAAAATGAAGACCAGTCTCCGCAATGAGGCTGTCATTTCAGAGAATGTCAACATCACTCTGAAGGGCTCGCTGTGACTATGAAAGGTCCCAGAGGGTCCATCACATCAGTGTAGAGCTCAGACTCCTTGGAAAGAAAAAGAAGAACACCTGGGTGGTTCAGTCAGGTAAGCCACCAGCTTTTGATCTCAGCTTAGGTCTTGAGCTCAGGGTTTTGATCTCAGGGTTGTGAGTTCAAGCCCCACATTGGGCTCCATGCTCAGTGTGGAGCCTTTAAAAAAAAAAAAAAGACTCCAAGTTGACAGATGGTGGGAAATAGAAAGGAACTGGCTACCATTCACGCTATCTGTAGTCATGTACAGAACATGCTCGATAGCATTAATCTGGGCTCTGTTACAAGATGAGGTCATGTATGCTCACTTCCCCATGAATGTGGTTATTTAGGAGAATAGTTGTCTTGTTGAAAAATAAAAATTTCTTGGGTGAAAAGTTAACCTGAGGGGTTCAGACGAGGCCAGATGTTGCTTGTTCAGTATCTCAAGCCCAGAAAGATGAGTTAATTCTTGAAGGAAATCACATTGAACTTGTCTTGAACGTAGCTGCTTTGATTGAGCAAGCCACAACATTTG
This sequence comes from Mungos mungo, assembly GCA_004023785.1. Classification (NCBI taxonomy): domain Eukaryota; kingdom Metazoa; phylum Chordata; class Mammalia; order Carnivora; family Herpestidae; genus Mungos; species Mungos mungo. The sequence continues at coordinate 190,596 of PISW01002839.1, read as the reverse complement.
TAAACAAGGATATTGGACAATTCGGGGACGGTATGTATGCTTCTGAAAAAGGAACAGTTCAACAAACTGAGGAGTAAAATCTAAGTTGTCCTGCTATAGAAACGGCAAGATGCCAGATGACTTTTCAGACTTATTTGTGATATTTTAGAGATCAATAAAAGCTGTATTATATTGGGTTTTCTTAAAACAAAATATAAAGAAACTACTATTGTGTTTACCTTCTTGATCCACTGGAACTCATAATAAAATAAAAATTTCACATATTTAACTCCATAAAATTTTTTAAAAATTGCATAGGAAAATCCACCAAAAGAGGAGAAAAAGAAAAATGGAAAGTGAGAATAAAAGTCACTATATCATTGATAAAAACTAAAACCTCAGGAATAGGGAACTCTTAGAAATGTGAGAAAAATCTTGATTTTGGCTCAGGTCATGATCTCATAATTCATGAATTCGAGCCCCGCTTTGGGCTTTGTGCTGTCAGCGCAGAGCCTGCTTGGGTTTCTCTCTCTCCCACTCTCTCTCTCTCTGCCCTTCCCCTGCTTGCGCTCTCTCTCTCTCTCTCTCTCTCTCTCTCTCTCTCTCTCTCTCTCTCTCTCCAATAAATAAATCAACATTAAAAGAAATAATTTTCTTTTAGAAATCTCTTTTACTACAACTTCATTTACTCATCCCTGCTTCTACATGCTTTTCCTTGTTTACATACAGTTATTTACAGGCGACGTGTAGTTTGGGGCTCTGGTAGTAGGCACACATGAGGATTTTACTGGCCTCCATCACAGAGATTTTGTGTCAGAACATGTGCACAGTTGCGTGCAGGGCCTTGGGCTTCCCTGTGTTTCTTCAGGGCTGTCCAAGGAAGCTCTTTGCTCGAGGGCATGTTTGTTTCCATTTTAATCATCCTGAGACAAGATTAATCCTAGTCCCTAGTGGGGGATAGAAAATATTTTTCCATTGGGTCTGCCATGTGTGAACATTCCCTAAGCAGAAAGGAGAAGGAGTGTCACTTTGAGCCAGGCTGTCTGTAAGGAAGGTGTCCCTCAGGCACTCTGGGACCGGTGTCTGTTCTCCCACGGGCCTCATTGCCCTGGGTTCCGTTCTCCCCCCGCCCCACCTCCTGCCATTTGAGGTGTCCTGGCCGCCGCCCAGGTGCTCTGCCTGGGCATGGAGTGTGGGCACCCAGCGGTCACACCTCTCAGACGGCCCTCCCTCCACCCCGAGGGGGGCACAGCAGAGGCGGCAGGGGCAGGAAGAATGTGAGCGGAGGAGTCTTGCAGACCTCTCCGAATTTGCTGGCAATCTCTTGAAGGTGGGTGTTAATTTGGGACAATGAACCACCATATCCTGGTAAAGCCAATAGTATGGACATAAAGACAAGGTGTGATACTCTTATTGTCCACATTTGATAAATGGGGAAATGGAGGCATGGGAGAAGACTACTTAATTACTTTATTACACCCCCAAATTTCTTTAAAGCCCCATAAAACAATTAAACGTTATATATATTCCATAAGAAAGCAGATGTCTTAATAGTGAAATTATACATTATTATTGACATTAACATAGTCATGACATCAGTTACAGTTAAGAAAAAAATTTTCTCTAAAAAAAAATCATTTAAAATTAAGAAGCTGAGAAATGTAACATGTGAATTGTGGCTTCCCAGGCGGTCCCCTCCCCTTCCAGACACTCCCCTCCCCTTCCAGGCAGTCCCCTCCCCTTCCAGTTCACACTCAGGTGACCTCACACCTCTGTGGAGTCCTTTCAAATATTATCTGTTTTGTTTGCTGACAGAAATGGGGAAAAGGAAAAGGTGGAGAACCTACGAGAAAACTGACCTTCAGTCATGACAAGGGGCAAACGTGGAAGTGGATTGGACACATATCTGTTACTCTGTCCATCCTGCTGTCATCCGTGGCGCATCATGTTTGCACAGACAGGCAACGGTGTGCGCCCCAAACATGCCGCCCAGCTCTTTCCCCTTGCACCTGGAATCCCATGGCCCTTCTGGAAGGGAGGAAGCCAGTGAGGGTGTGGGACTCGGCCATGGCCCCAGGCCATCCGTTTTAGGATCTGGACAATCAAGATTTTTCTTTGAGCCAGGAAAGCCATGTTAACCTACTCTACAAACTGCATGTCTCTCAGTGTTAGAATTTTTAGGACCTTATGCTGCTTATCACAATAAACACGTAAGTCCAGTTCAAGTCTGTAGGAGTAGTTGTTGGCATTGTCTTCAAGGTTTCCTTTTTTTTAGTGTTTTTTTTAATTAATCGATTATTTATTTATTATTATTATTTTTCTTGAGAGACAGAGATGCAAGCAGGGGAGGGTCAGAGAGAGAGGGAGACACAGAATCAGAAGCAGGTTCCAGGCTCTGAGCTGTCAGCACAGAGCCCAATGTGGGGCTGGAACCCATGAACCGTGAGATCATGACCTGAGGAGAAGCTGGCCACTCAACTGACTGAGCCACCCAGGAGCTCTTCAAGGTTTCCTTTTTATCTAAAATTACACTGCTGAGCTTTACAGAGTACCAGACTTTGGTTAGATTTCTGCAAAGTTTTGTTTGGGTTCCTACACAGCATACCAGATGGTCAACACCATTTTTTTCTCTTAATTTTGTTTTTAATGCTTTAGTTCTCACTCCCAGCTTGCTGCCATCTACAACTCTTAAAGCCATGCCCTTATCTGTCTTCCTTCTGGTTATTAATTAGATTTTTAACAAGACAAGGCTCAGCGCCAACATACTGTGGGTCTTCACTAAAAACTACTCCACTCTGTACTTGGATATTTATTAACATTCTTTGGGCTTCAAGCTACAAAACAACTTAATTTTTTTCTGTGAAAAACTATTAATCTTTCTATGGCTCCTTTTCCTTAACTTTAAAATGGAAAGGATATTATACTAGTCTTTTTCCAGCCATCTGTGGTTTGGGAACGTTTGCTTTATAATTTCAAATGATCAGTGGCCTATGCTTTTGTAAAATACAATAAAATATGAAATATAAAAAATAAAATTGTAGAAAAATGAAATATAAAAAAGAAATGAAACAAACAATTTTATCATTAGGGCCAACCGACCTAAAATCACATTCCAATAATCATATCAAACACAGAATAGGAAAGAAAAAGGATTGCCAAAACATTAGCCATTGAAAGTATGGGTGGAGGTGATGAGTATTGGAAATATTATTACAGTTGTAACTTTTGGTTATTCTCCCATGTTGACCAAAGGCTCTGAGTCATTATAATCCCTGTTCTAAGTTCCCATGAGCGCATTTTAAATCAGTTTCACGTATATCGATAATGCTTTTAATGTTACAGAAGACCTTGCATTTTGCTTGTCAATCCATCTAATTTTGATTGAGTAAATGACAGTGCCTTCCATAGAAGTTAACGTCTATCTTAACCTCTGTGTACTGATTTCATAACACTCATAGTAGAAAAGCCAAGTCTCAGAGAGGTACCCAGGCAGGACTGAAAGAAAAAAAAAAACCAATTTGAAAACTAGTCAATATTCTTACAGAATTCAGTTTTATCCAACATAAAGTGATTTTTTAGTTTAAAACTTTATCTTCAGTCCTTCATCAGTAGTGAGTTACAAATATTAATCTTGTATACTTAAAATTATACTTTGATGAAAGAGACAGATTTCAAGTTTTCCTGGTAGAGATGGTTGTTGGGAAAATAAAATTCAAAATATTCTATTAAATTTGTGTTTGGTGATAATTTTTCATGAGCGGGCTGAATCAAGATTTATTGAAGTAAGTGCGTGTGTGTGTATGTGGAAATATTAAGGTGCTTTTTAAAAAAATTGAAAATCTGGGGGCCAGCAACACCGTATTTTGGGTGCTGATAGATTGGCAATACTGAACAGGGTATTTGAAAGTAAAATATCATTCCTTACTATATTTTCTTAACAAATATGAACATATGATACAGGGGTGCCTGGGTGGCTCAGTCGGCTAAGCGTCCAACTTTGGCTCAGGTCATGATCTCACGTTTGTGGGCTCGAGCCCCATGTCAGTCTCTGTACTGACAGCTCAGAGCCTGGAGCCTGCTTCAGATTCTGTGTCTCTCTCTCTCTCTGCCCCTCTCCTGCTCATACTCTGTCTCTCTCAAGAATAAATAAACATTAAAAACAGAAATATGAATACATATTTGCAAGGAAATATTATTGTTGTATTTATTTACAGACATTTAAGCCAAATCTCTGACAAACATATCATTAACTTTTACTGTTTGTTGATGCACTTTAAACAGAGAATCGCTAGGGTGCTGGCTGTCATAGCACTGAGCCACTGATGTATTTAGACTTCACACTAGGAGAAACTACTTCACACCTGCTATTAAAAATTGTTCATGTTTCTTGCTTCCTTTAACAGTGGTTGGCACAGGTTGTTAAGTCATAGTGTTTATTTAAACATTTTTTAAAGATGTGCTCAAATTGCTTTTATTTTCATGTAGTTTATTCATAAAAACATCCCATGCAGAAAACCAGAGGCTACATGAGCTTTACAAATTACCCATCTATGACTTGTTGCCACTTGAATTTAAATATGTTAATATATCATGAGAAATGAGGCTTATTGTTATGGAAATCATAATAAAATTAAACCTCAATAGTTGAAAATTTCTGCTCATGAATGACTTTTGGTTCTGGCCACTATTGACTAAGCATCCAAGCAGAACTGGGTACTTTGTTTTCTATGCTGTCATGGAACTGTGATCACACATGTAGGTATAAGGTCATTATTGCTGCTATAACATATTGCCATAAACTTGGTGTCCTAAAACACTCCATAAACTCATTGTCTTTCAATTATAGAGACGTCTGAACTGATCCCACTGGGCTAAAATAAAGGTGTTAGTAGGCCTCTATTTCCTCCCACAGTGTCTAGGAAAGAATCTGTTTCCTTGTGTTTTCAGAGGCCACCCATATTCTTTGGTTCATACCCCACTAACTCATCTTCAAAGCCATTGACATTGAGTTACGGCTTCCTCATACTGCCATCTCTTTAATATCTCGTCTCTGTCAGCCTTTTCCACTTAAAAAAATGCTTATATATTTTTAAGAGAGAGAGAGAGCATGAGCAGGGGAGGTCAGAGAGAGAGAAGAACAGAGGATCCAAAGCGGGCTCTTTGCTGACAGCAGAGAGCTCTATGAGGGTCTTGAACTCACCAACTACAAGATCGTGTCTTGAACAGAAGTCAGAGTCTCAACTCACTGAGCCACCCAGGTACCTAGGCTTTCCCCCTTTTAAGTGTCTTAGTGATTACATTGGGCCCATCCAGATAATCCAGAATAATCCTCCCATCTCAAAGGCAGCTCATTAGCAATAGTTCTCATAGTTCTCCTTTCCTGTGTAGCTCCTCATACTCACAGGTGCTGGACTTATGCGTGGGTCACCTTAGGTACATTTCATCTTAGATGTAACACATTACATAATTATTTTCATTGCTGATAATTTATTAGGTTCTTGATAGTAGGGGCTCTTCCGCCATTTTGTTCTGATAGCACAACTTGTAGCTTAATAAATGTTTTGAATGTTTGTTATTGTGTGTTTTTAATCTGCATAGAAGCCGTAGACTGATAAATTTTGAGGAGGGAAACACATGTACTTCCACTCCCCTGCTTAAATTCTGACTCTACTGAGAATGAGAGAGAAATTGAGAGAAAGAGAGAAGGAAAGGGAGAGAGAGAGAGAGAGAGAGAGAGAGAGAGAGAGAGAGAGAGAGAGAGAGATCATGAGAACAGGAAAAGACAGAGATGGAAATGGAATCTTTATTAGTGATACCAACTAGATCGGAGGGGTGTGGCTAAAAACGGACTCCCTTACACTTATGACCAGATAGTTGCAAATGTCCCAGTCAGTCCCAGGTGGTGCTGGAAATCTCACTTGGGAATCTGCCCTTATATTAGTCTTGGCGGGAAGGCGTGGATGGAAATCTCACTTGGGAATCTGCCCTTATATTAGTCTTGGCGGGAAGGCGTGGGTTAGAGTATCTATTCTTGGAGGCTGCAGAGTGTGAACTAAGTCCAGCTCCCCCTGCGATTCATCACCGGGCAACTTCACCCCCCGGGGCAGAAGAGTAGAGCACACGTGACCAGTGCTTTTCCACACGGAAACCTCCCCAGTAGGTTGGAAGCATTTCTTCCTGCTGCCCAACGAACTGGTCATTAGAAATACAAATCGGTCAATTTATTAAAAACATTGAAATAAGTTACAAATAAAGATAAACCAGCATTTAAGTTTGAATATAAATATGAATTCTTAGAAATCGATTAAAGCCAGTTATAAAACTTGATAATACTATCATTCTATATCAATAGAATGTTAACTATTTTGAACTATTTAGGAAATGGGGCCTGTACCGGTGCGTTGATTTATAAGACGTCATTTTCCAAATAATCTGCTCTGCTCTTTATTCAAATAGCATTTTGTTTCAAACTATTAATTTTGATAAAAGCTGCCTTATATGTATTTTTTGGAATAACTAAACAGGACATTGGTCTAAACTATGCAAAATAATGAGAGAAACAATTAAAAATAATTATATATATATATATATATATATATATATATATATATATATATATATACATTGCGAAGTATGTTTCAAATAAAACATGGCCTCTATGTATAAGCTGTGTGTTAGGAAAGCTTTCTCCTCTGGAATGACATGCTTTGGGATGGAAATGTGCTAACATAGTTAAAATACATTGCCGTGCATGTCTCAGGAACTTAGCAAAGGTAGAGGGGTAAATTGAGCTAAAGAATAAATGCATATAGGGCACCTGGGTGGATAACTCAGTTAAGCATCAGACTCTTGGTTTTGGCTCAGGTCAAGATCTCACGGCTTCATGGTTTTGAGCCCCACACTGGGCTCCACACTTCCAGTGAGGAACCTGTTTGGAATTCTCTCTTTCTCCATTTCTCTCTGCCCTTCCCTTACTTGTACTGTCTCTGTCTCTCTCAAAATAAATAAGCACACTTAAAAATTAAAAAGAATAAATTAATATCTACAATGAGATAAGCAGGGAGTCATTTCCATCTGGTTGAAGCCAAACTTTCTGGGTTCAAATTTAGCCTCTGCAATGCACGACTTCAGGCCAGTTACCTAACATCTCTGCACCTCAGCATCCTCAAGCTGTTGAAGGATTATAATAGCAAGGGCCTTCCACGAACCTACCTCAACTCAAATGTCAGTTGAGTTGAATATGTAAAGTTCTTAGAACAGCATCTGTCATGCTTTAAACTATTATATATGTTCATAGTAAAATAGATAGAGGCTCAGAGATTTATTCTGTGTTACAAAATTGGAAAAAAACAGGACTTGAGCCTAGTATTCAGTCTTTACTCTGTGTCTAAAATGACAGAATTATCTTCAAGATATATATATCTTGAATTCCTAGGATTTGGGCATTCCACTTGTTTTTATAAATGTTTATTTATTTTGGGGAAAGGGCAAGTGGGGTAAGGGCAGACAGAAGGGGACAGAGGATCCAAAGTAGACTCTGCCCTGACAAGCTGACAGAAGCAAGCCTGATGTGGGGCTTGAACTCATGAATCAGGAGACCGTAACCTGAGCCAAAGTCGGATGCTCAACCGACTGAGCCACCCAGGCACCCCAAGAACTCCACTTTTAAAGCTAGATATTTGGGCCTGCATGAGCATGCTCCTATATTGAAATGTTTTTACGATATGCAGTTCCTGGGGTTATCTATTATTTTATGCACAAAACCACAATTTAACTACTGAAGACATATAGCATCTATGATCTCAGTGACCTCCCAGAATTTCAGGTGATTTCCACAGGATTCCACTGGAATTTTTTTCCATTTTTTGGATTGTCATATGTTACCTCTCCTGCCTTCCCTTGAAAACAGTTGGTAATCTTATCTGCAATGTCTTCAACTTGATACTTTTTCTGGTTGATTTGTCCTAAATTTGGACAGGATCTTCTCTCAATTTTCTAGTATATCATTAATGAAAGATCATAATATAATGTAATATTCATTTTTTGTGTTTATTTCAGGAGAATTTTAGCATGGTGCAGGTATTAACTAAAAACTTGAAATAAAAAAATTGAATTAGAGATTGTTTTTTGGCCCCCGGCTGCTGTCTCCTTACAGAAAATGTCTTTCCATTTCCTCTCCTCAGGGTGTCACAGAACTCAAAATTCCAGTCTCTCTTGAGTGCCAGAGGGCAACGTCAGCCAACTTTAGAACTGCCACTTCACATCAGAGTAGGCGGAAAAATAATTTCTAATGTCATTTCATATTAATTAATTAAATTAGATGTCGGGCCACAAATACAATCATGATACACATAGTCTCTATATCCTAGGAAGCAAATATTTAAATTTATATTATTTTTACTGTCTATGCCATGATTTTTGTAGCTATTGAACATTTATCTATCTAGTTTCAGAATAATATGAAACAGTCAAGTGTTCATAGTGTGAGAGGAACAAAGATTTTAAAAAAACTAATATTGGGGTACTTGGGTGGTTTAGTCAATTAAGCACCCAACTCTTCATTTTGGCTTAGGTCATGATTTCAAGGTTTGTGAGTTTGAGTCCTGTGTCATGCTCTACACTGACAGAATGGAGCCTGCTTGGGGTTCTAATTCTCTTTCTCTTTGCCCTCTCCCCCCTACTCATGCTCTCTCTCTCTCTCTCAAAATAAATAAGTAAACTTAAAAGAAAGGAAACTAATATTTGTCAAACTTAGTTTTTCAGCAGTGTGGTATTTTTTTCTAAGAGAAACTTTTATGTACAGAAAAATACTGCCTGTGGTTAGTTGAGATATAGATTACCATTGTTTTATTAAAGTGACACCATAAAAATGCTTTAGTTTTGTTTTAAATTCAACTCAAAAACCTCATTGTATTCATTTCATTTATGAGTTAGTAATTATATTCCCTCAAGTACTTTAAATTATATTTTCAGACATAATATATATTATAATTGCATTGAATCATGTGTGGATATAATATTACTTAGGTGTAGGCAGACAAAAATTCTTACAGATGTTTTCATGTAGTCTAAGTAGTTTTGCATGCCTCAGGTCTCTTTCTGGCTCTGTGGACCACAGGGTTAAAGTTTATGCTCACGGCACAATTATGTGCATGGTGTTTTGCATACATTAGATGAGGTAAGCTCTGTACATTCAGAAAGGCATATTATATTGTTAATCTGTTTTCAAAAATTAGGAAAATGTCCCCGCAAAACTAAACAACATACACCTTGTCATAAAGCCAACGGGTGGTAGGCATTAATAGAAGCCCACTTTGATCTGGTGTGAAGTCACAAGTCCTCTCCAGTACAACATGGGGATTTTTTCTTCAACAGACATCATTGAAATAGTGATTGAGATGCTCTAGCCCAGGCCCAGATTTTCAGGAAGAAAGAACTCATTGTCTGGTGGGAGCTGCATGGATACCGTGGTAGTTATAAGATGATGATGGAACTCAGCGGAGAAACGCTGTGATTAGGAGGGAATGAAGGAGTTCACATCAGTGTGGGTAATTCTGAGCAGCACCGTGTAGAAGAAAGATCTGGATCTTAGGATTTGGGCATTTCTAAAATGGAATACTTGGTTTATTTATTTGTAATATGACTTGGGAAAGTTACTTAATTATTTTGAGCCATGGTTTCCTACTTTGTGAAGTGAGAATATTAGTATCTTACTATGTAGTTTTACTGTAACAATGATGGACACAAAGACGTTAAATACTGTGGGTGTGTGTTTTCATGTGTTTGAAAGTGTATACTTTTGTAATTGATTTTAATGAAACCTACAAAATATCTTTTTCAACATGTGTGTTTTTCTTCTGTGCAGCTCAATAAAACAATTGCTACTAGATCTATTTTTTAAAGCATGATTTTACCAGTTCTAGTCCTCTTTGAAAAAAATGACAGGTTCCTCGTACACATATTTGGGGAAATTATGAAGCAAGGCCATTCTAAGTCACATAGAAAGGAAAAACATAAAATATGCAATATTAGGCTTAATATCATTAATTCAAGTACAGAATACTTACATCGAGACTTAGTCTTTACTTGAGGACCAAGTCACTTTTGAACATCATTATGCCCATTCTCTCTTTCTCTTCCATGAATATTTTTCTCATTGGTTCTCTCCATTTCTGCATGTCTAAAAATATCATGTAGCTTGTATTCAACTTCTTGATCAAACGCACTTTTAGGTACAACAACACATTCGTATTTTATTTCTTAATGTGTGTTGATTTTTTTTTCCTTCAAGGCAAGTGATTAAAAGCTGGTCATTTTCCTCTAGGATAATGATGGTCATGGAGCAAGACAGTTTTGACTAACGCACAGAAGATGCCTTCTTTCAGGCCAGCTGTATTCATGCAAACATGCTTTAGAGGAGCTTATGGTCCACTTCTCCCACCTAATCCACTCATCAGTCGTGGTTTTCTTTGTCCTCCAAACTTCTTTTTGTCTATAAAGGAGTGCCATCTGGTAGCACACAACAGTAAAATCAAACTCTGAGGAGCACACGCAAAAAAGACTCCCCCATGCTCCCTCCTCCCGGCCAACATCTGCTTTCCTCCGCTGTTTGGAGTGACATTTTGAAGGGAAAAGCAGAAACCACAGTAGTAATTTGAACTAGGTTAAGCAATTTTGATGCCTGATGAAGGCATCTGTAATGAGGATTTCAAATCATCAGTATAATCAGGGTTTGCTTATGTTAAAATTCTATGTCTTAGGCACTGAATTTATATAGTTCTGGAAAATCATTTTTTATGTTTTTTACTAGCTCAGTAAGTGCCTCTTGTTTACTGGTAGTAATGAGTTGAAGCCTGGCTGGCCAAGGTTTATATTGCATTACATTGCTGAAGGAGTTGAGTCTTCTGAGCTATGGGAATTCCTTTGTTTCTTTATAATTAAAAATACTTTTTGAGATGAATAGTGACATACATCATCAAGTATCTAGCACATAACCCCAAGTTAAAGTGATAGCCTTTTCACAGTAAAATAAATACATTGGCATTCTCTTTATTTAACTCTTATCAGGTAACTCTTTTAAAATTTAACTATTACTTCTGTGGATTAATTCTTAATTTTTCCACATTTGTGGTTGAGAAAATCAAATAAAAATTAAAAATAATAGTAACAACTGTTTAAGGAGAAAAGGTTAGATTTTTTTTGGTAATGGTATATTTTGAATAATCTAAGACAATTAAATATTTAAAGCTGGAGTGATGCATATCTATACATCTGTACCACTCTAGAGATGCTGAACTTATTTGTAATAGTTTGGGGCCAGTAATATATACATTTTATATATATATATATATACACACACACACACACACACACACACATATGTGTGTGTGTGTGTGTGTGTGTGTGTGTGTGTATAATAGAATTCACCAATTCTATTTCTTTTATCTGATCAGACCACATTTCCCAACATCCTCAACTTCCATTAGAATAAAGTGTGAGCAATGCGACATGTGATGGTTTGGACTATGAAGTGTGGAGAGAGATAATGACCTGACTCCTAACAAGGTCCGCGCTATCCTCATGTTTTCTCTCTCTCTCTCTTATCCTGGTAACTATGAGTGAAGAACTTCAAAATGGCAAAGCTACAGAGTGGAAACAAAACTCTGAGCTGCACACTTGCTACGCTCTGTGGCATGAGCTAGAAACATCACTGATCTGGGGGAGTGCTTGTTACCACAGCTGGTGTTACTTATGCTGTTTAGTATAACAGGCACGTTCCAAGGTTTGGTCTCTCCTAAATCTGAGAGAACTCTGTGATTGCTTGTTGCTCAGTGATTATTACCAGCAAAATGACAGAGAAGAACTGCTGATGTGATCAACATTGAATCCAACTCTTTATGACATAATTAATGGCTTTCTAAGGGACTCCTCAGGAGGTTACAACTTCACAAGCAGGCAGGGGACCCTCTTAAATAACTCGGTAACAGTCAAAATTAGACAGATTCTTTTTAAATTACAGAAGGAAGTAAAAGTCTCTTCCTACAAACACTAGACACAGTATACCAGAGTGTCAGGTAATTACAGATAGATTTAACAACACAGTCCTGACATAATCAAAAAGTAAATATTATTAAAATGCTGTTAATCAGATAAAAAGTCAGGCTATCATTAGAGATAGTTCAAGCCTAAGAGAAGTTAATTCTTTCAGGGGTAGCTCAATCCCGATGAAAGATGAATTTTTCCATGGCACACATTTTTGATCATTAAGCATACTTAGGCTTCCCAAGTTGCTTGCTTCTTCACTTTTTCTTCTTGAATTTTGTTAAGAGGTGAGTATTCCATTCCCTCTTTTACCGCTTGGAGGTTTTCTAATCATCCCCCAAGTCCCAGAGTAACGACACTCTGCATGAAGCACTCTGCTTCCTGATCTTCCCTAAACAGTGCCATGTTCTCTCTCCACTGTGTCGTTAAAGCAAATTGTAAGTGCCTTTCCAGCACTGAATGCTTGCTGATACGATTTACACCTCCCTTTCAGCCCAAGGGGTCTCCATGCATCCCTGGAACGTGGGATATAGAAAGAAGTAAATTTATTTGCTCTATTTATTTTCAGCTCAAATAAGGGTATACTTTTTCCTAGTCCCATGGTAGCACAGGATTGCATTTAAGCCAAGTGTGTAGAAAGAAAAAAAATATAATATTATATATATTCTTTGTATATAAAGAAAAGTTAACCATGTAAAAGAAAAATTATGTATATGTAGTTTTATATAGTAAAAGAAAAACTATATATAGTTATATATAGAATATATTATATATATTCTTTATATATAAAGAAAAGCTATCCATGTAAAAATATAAGATTACATATATATATGCATATAATCTTTACACAAACATTCATATTCTCCACACCTAAAGTTTAAAAACTGAAACTTTTGTTATATCCTTTTCTGATTTTTAAGATAAATTTTTACAGACTAATGTCTTTCTTAGACTTTTCACCAGTTTCATTTTCTGACTGACTCTTCTCCAACATCTGAGAGGCAATTACTCCTGTGAATTGATATATACCTTTTTCTTTCTTCTTGTTTAAGGCAATGTTATGTTTCTGGTATCATTTAGGTTCTGGACCCAATTTTCAATGTGTGTGGCGGGGGCTTCATTCACACCACCAGGCAACTCAATTCAACTAAATTATGATACTATTGATTAAAAGGCTCAGTCCCACAAGCCTGCTTCCCACCTCTGTCTTCAACTATAACCCGGGTTGTTACCTAGACCTGTTCACAGATTAGCTATAAATCAGAAGGTCCCAGAACTTCCCCTGACTTGGGTTAAATTAATTTGCTAGAGGGAATTACAGAACTCAGAAAACCCATTTACTCACCAGATTATGGATTTATTACAAAGGATATTAAAGAATACAAACCAACAACCAGAAGAAGAGATCTATAGTATGAGGTCCTGAATAAAGGAGTTTCTGTCTTCACAAAGTTTGGGGCTCGGCATGGTGGTGTGTGGAAGTATATGTTTCCCCAATATGGAAGCTCTCTACACCCCTTCCTTTTGGGTTTTTATGGAGGCTCTATTGCATAGGCATAACTGATAACACATTGGCCAGTGGTGATTGATTCATCCTCCAGCTCTTCTTCCCTTCCCAAAGGTTCCAACCCTCTGATCACAGCCCTTCAGGCCTTCCAAAAATCCTCGTATTAACACAAACTCAGTTGTAAAGGAAAGGGGCTTATTATGAATAACAAGACACCCATTTCACCTTTAATGCCCTAAAGTGTTTTTAGGAAATAAGGACAAGAAACTGTTATGTCAAAATATGTTCCCATTGCTCCGTGGCCCAGGAAATCCCAAGAGTTTGAGAGCTGTTAGCCAGTCACCCTAGACGAAGACCATGAATCACAACGTCAAAGGTACTTATTTATGTTGATACCTGAAGATCTAGTTTATTACTGAGCTCTGTGTATCCATATTTACCGACTCTATGGTTTTACTCATTTATACCATGATTTACCGATACATTTCCATGTTGCTGAGCATGTTAAATATCTCCAGTGTTTTTGTTTATAGGGGACAATTTACCAACAAAGATACTGCAAGGAAACTTGTGTTCATTATGAATGCGTTTTTTAGAGTACATATCAGAAATGAAAATCCTAGTTAATGCAATATACTTTTTAAAATGTGATACATATTTTATATCAAAACATGCATAAAATGAATATATTTTATATATTTTAAATCACAAAATAGTAAATATGTGCAGCCGCTGCCTAAGAATAAAACGTAGAATATTGTGATATATTAGAGACCTCACTGACCACCATTCTAAAACACACACTTATTGACCATTAAATATATAACCATTATCTTGATTTTTGTTCATTTTTTCCTTTATTTTCTTTTATCTTATTTTCTTTTTCTCTGTTTTCCCATGCATGCATGTGTGCTTATGTATTTTTAAAATTTTATTTATTTATTTTGAGAGAGACAGAGACAGCACAAGTTGGGGAGGGGCAGAGAAAAAGGGAGACAGAGAATCTCAAGCAGGCCCCACACTGTCAGTGTGGAGCCTGATGAAGGGCTCAAACTCAAGAAACCATGAGAGGCTGACCTGTGCCTAAGCCGAGATGTCAGATGCTAAGCTGACTGAGCCACCCAGCCACCATTGTTAATAATGAGGAATATATCACTTCCTACTTCATTAGATTACTTTGAGGACCACATGACTTTTATCATGTGCTTAAAATGAGGTTCCAGGTATATAAGCCTTATACAAGTATTATTTGTGAATTTGTTGTTGTTGATCGTATTATTACTATTATTTAACATGTTTCCCTCTGCACTGTGTAGACTTACTCTAGGCATATATATAAGCATACAATATCTGGGTTGTTGTAGGACATTCAAATGCATTCAAATATACCAGCTAATACAAAACTGTTTACCCAAAGTACTTGCACTAATTTGTATTCTTATTGGGAACAAACAGAAGTTGTATTAAAATATGTGTCTTGTTCCATTTTCTCATAATAGTTGATATTGCCAGACTTTTTCATGTTGGCCAAACTGAAAAGTATTAAAGTATATTTTGTTGCATGTTTAATTTGGACTTGCCTGAGATGTTCATGGGTTGTTTGGTTTTTCTCTGTTGTGAGGAACATCTTTAAGACTTTGGACAATTTGGTTGTCTTATAATTATTGAAGCATGGAAGTTCTTTAGATATTGTGTCTATAAATCTTGTTCCAGTTTAAGGGTTGCAAATAACTTATATGAGTTTCTGTTTAGTGTTTTCCTAGTCTTTATGATGAAACTTCATAAATACAAAATTTTAAATTATGATACAGTTGATTTATCATTCTTGTTTGCACTTTCTGTGTTTTGTATAAAAATACTAACCTACTGTATATTTCAGTATCTTAGAAACATACAAACAGAAGGGGACAATCAGAAGAGAAAATTAATGATATAATGTAATAAGTAATATATTTTTACAGACATAATTATGTATAATTTGAGTATATATAATAAACTTTTGAATTATTATTTTATTGGGTTTTCTTATAGGAGAATATTCCAATGGATCACAGTAACGGCCACACTTAGATACACTGTTCTAGCACATTTTCATCCTAATATTGCAAACAAAGGTAAGAAATAGGAAATTCTAGGGGTGCCTAGGTGGCTCAGTCGATTAAGCGAATGACTTCAGCTCAGGCCAAGATCTTGTGGTTCAAGGGTTTGAGCCCTGCATCAGGTTCTGTGCTGACAGCTCAGAGCCTGGAGCCTGCTTTGGATTTTGTGCCTCCCTCTCTCTCTGTCCCTCCCCCACTTGTATTCTGTCTCTCTGTCTCAAAAATAAATACACATTAAAAATTTTAAAAAAGAAAGAAATAGGAAATTCTGGTGGTGAGGGAAGTTAGGAAAAATGTTCATTTTTACAAAACAATTTTTGTTAAGGTTTCAATAGTTTTTCTAATGCATCTTATTTAGTAGACAGTTTAGGTCAACAAAACCTGTTAGCTAATTAAAAATAAACTTAATTGGACATGTAAGTGTGGATTTATTTCTGGGCTCTCTCTTCCGTTCCGTTGATCCATGTGTGCCCTGGATATCAAGACATAACTGTTGTCCTTGCTCCCTCAGGAGAGCTTTGGGAGTTAACTTTCACCTGGAGTTTTATAAATCTTCAGTGTTAAGAGATTTGACCTATATCTGATTTTCTCTTTGGATTTTCAGCCAAGCCTGGATGCCTAAAATGACAAAATGCTACAAGGAAAGAATCTTGTAATTTTCTGGCAGTTGCCCAGAATATAAAACGGGAAGTAAGACTCAAAAATATGACTCTATGAAGAGTCACTGAAGTGATCATGTTTCACATGTTTCTAAATGGCCCGAAAGACATGACATAGGCTCAGAAATAAGGCAAAAAAGAAAAATACTCATGGTCATCCAGGGAGTAACTTGCCAAGCGGCTCATCAGTTTGGGAACACGGCAGGAAAAAAGAAATGGATTCAATCTTTGGAACTCTAAGAGATCTAGAGGCCAGTTAGTACAAGCATTTCCTTTTAGTCGCCTGTTAACAAAATATTATAAACAGCTCAAAGATATGTTTTATTAACACAAATACATTCTTATATGTTACAGACACATTCCATGTAGCATACAATTAATATTCAGGCTTGTTCTACATGTTAACTTACACGATAGTCAATTTTCCCCCTAGAACTTCCAAATTTATGTCAAGACTTACTTTAGATTATTAACAGTTTTGAATTTATAGATTTCTTTTTGTTTCATTTTTCACAGAGATCCAGTATAAATTTGATTATATTATGAAACTGGGAATTACTAATTTCATGCCACTTAGTGAAGTCGGCCTTGAACTTTATTTGCAACTACCCGACACCACATCATTCCTGTCTTGAAGGGGTCTCATGATCTAGGGTTTTGTTTGACTTCATCCCAGTTAGAGTTTCTTCTTTGTTTCTTTTGCTTGTTTGTTTTTAAAAGGTTTTTATGTTCTTTGTAAACATTGTTATAACTGGAACTTTTGTTATAGTTCTGTCCCCTACAATTTCTTTCTTTACTTTTCCTTTGTTTTTTTTTTTTTTTTTTTTTTTTTTTTTTTTTTTTTTTTTTTTTTTTTTTTTTTTTTTTTTTTTTTTTTTTTTTTTTTTTTTTTTTTTTTTTTTTTTTTTTTTTTTTTTTTTTTTTTTTGTCTTTGGATGTAGACACTTTCTTTCCATTACTCCTTACCCTCCAATGTTTTGGAGGGCGTACATTCTGTTTTAAACTCAACAGTGCTTATCTTTTACTTTTTCAAAGTGATTCTTTTTTATTGTTTATCAATTCTATGATTCAAAAGTGAGATTATAATTCCAGAGTGTGTGATACAAAGTATAACAAGTACATAGCTTTTGCAAATTTCAAGAGCAACATTCTTCTCCTCTCTCCATCTTTTCATTATAATTTCAAATATGAAATCCCTATCATTGTTTTTTAATTGTTTGAAAAGTATGTGTTTTTACAGAAAAAAGAAGAAACTGTATTAACTTTAGAAATCCTGTTTTTCTGCAGTTGTTTTCTTTTTTTTAATTTTAAAAAAATGTTTATTTATTATTGAGACAGAGAGAAACAGGTCATGAATGGGGGAGGCACAGAGAGGGAAGGAGAGACAGAATCAGAAGCAGGCTCCAGGCTCTGAGCTGTCGGCACAGAGCCCGATGAGGGTCTCAAACCCACAAACCGTGAGATCATGACCTGAGCCCAAGTCAGACGCTTAACCCACGAGCCACCCAGGTGCCCCTTGCAGTTGTTTTCAATTACAACTATTTTAATTGATTTCCAAGCCCACAATACATCCATTTGATAAGAACACATTTTTCAGTATTTTATAAAGGATGATGAATGCTTTGATGGTGTGTTTTGTGATCTTCTTATGTCTAAATCCTTAAAATCATAAAACCTGTCATTCACTATCACATAAGAATAATTTATTGACTGTTTAAAATTTTACTGAAGTCATATTTTTCATTCAAACTCAAGAGTTTCTTAATTTCATATCAACCAAATGATTTCTTGTTTGCTAATTTCCTATCCAACATCTACTGACTTTTTTTCCCAAAATTTATTGAGACAGTTTTGTATTCAATATTATTTGCTTTTCGCATATGTTGGTCTGAGTTTCTGCAGGAAACAAGTATCACTCACAAATGGAATAACTGGAGAAATAAATGAGCTATTTACAAAGGGTTAAGGGAAACAGAGAGAAGCCAAAGGGGACAAGAAGAGATCATGATTGCCACAAATGTCTGTGAGACCCAAAGCTGTGGGAGAGAGCCACCTGACATGAGCTGGGGACTTTGCAGGCAGGATTCAGCACCGCCAGACTGGGGCCCACCCAGGGGAGTCAGGGAATGAGGGTTCCACAGTCTCCCGTCTCCTGCTGGTCCTTGCCATTACCCCATCTGACAGATGCCAAGAGACAAGGGAGCTCACCGATATGGTCCCTGTGGTCACAGAGGTCACAGTCAACGGTCAGGTGGTATAGTTTCAATGACTGAAGGAGAAATCTAAGGAGAAAATCAAGGGGAAGAAAAATATTTGTGGAATTATTTTCCTTTCTTGATAAATGGTATCAGTGCTCCTTGTTCCAAACCCTTCCCTTCCCTCTTCTTCCTGTTTCGACAGCAGTTGGAAACCAAGGTCCCTGGCAGGAATATTGTGCACCTGCCCCAGCACCAGGCTGACTATGTTTGAATTTCTTTATATGAGAAAATACAAACCAGAACTTTATATTTAATATGTCTTGCTATTCTTCACCTCCAACGTGTAAAGATTCTCTTATCCCTCTGTTTTTTCTCTTTGCAATGGCTTTTCTCATTTCTGCTCCTATCTGACTTTAAATTTTCACCCTGTATAATGATGATCAGTTATTAACCAAATATTTTATGCTCTTTATTTTAAGCTATCTTGGCTATGGATTAAGTTAATCTTTCTGAAACACCATTCCCACCATAATATCCCCCTGACAAAACTCGCAGTAATTATTCTTGTCCTATAGCATTAATTACAATGCACTCTAAGGACTTAACATTCCTCAGTTCTTACCTGCCTGTTGGATCTTATCTCTTAACACTCCCTATGGGTATTTGATATTCTGACCCAGCCACTTTAATACCAAACACATTTTGACATATTCTGTTTGATGTTGCTATTATAATGAAGAGATGATTTGGTTTGGGCAGAGAATAAATGACTATATTTGTATTCCTTACTATCCCTGTAAGTTACCAGGAACAAAAGACATGTTGTAACTCTACTCAAATATATCCTGAACCTTATACACCATTTTACCCCATTTCCATTAAGGACACCGCTGATAAACAGTTAGTAAACATTGACATGGCTCTTTTGACTGAACACAAATTTTATGGTAACAGATGTGAATCTTACAGGAACCACGTAAAAGTCCTCTATCATAGCTACGTTACAATGTGTGTTCTGTTATACATCAAAAGAGAGTTTGGGGAGGGGGCCACCGTGGGCCAATTTGGTGCTCATTCTTTATGAACACTGTTCATATTTTTTTTCTGATACAATGCAATAATTCTTACATAAATACAATTTGTACATTCTTGTGAATGTATAAATTTAAAAATTCGAATAACAGATTAAAAACTAAAGCGCAGAAGGGGCACCTGGAAGGCTCAGTCGGTCAAGCTTCTGACTCTTGGTCTCAGCTCAGGTTGTGATCTCATGGTTTCAGGAGTTCAAGCCCCACACTGTGAGCAATGTGAGCCTGCTTGGGATTCTTTCTTTCACTCTCTCTTTCACTCTCCCCTGCTCATGCATGCTCTCTCTCTCTCTCCCTCTCAAAATAAATAAATAAACATTAAAAAATTATGACAATCATTCACAAAAGATACTCACAAATGTGATTTTTGTGACTTAGTAAATGATAGAGATATTAAACACTCAAGTATACGCATTGTGTGTTTTGCTCTTATTTCAGCAGAATCAAAGGGCAGTCTCAGCTTTTAAAATCTAATCAAATACAATAATTTACACAATGAGTAAAACCATGATAATGCAGTTATGTTTATATTATTATAGAATATATAATAATTCTATAATAAAAATAAAATGTCAAAGATGATGAGGGAATTCTCCTATGCTTTATGACTTTATGTTTTCTAATCATTATAAATGCAATGGGGGAAATCTTTGGAAAAGTTTCCTGTGCTGTCCATACTAACCGATACCTTAGATGGGATCGTATTTTACTAGTAACAGCCATGCCATCCAAAAGATTACATTCACAATTTTTAAAAACTTACTAAATGACTTAAGAGTTAATGACAGTTTGCCTTATAACTTACCACTTAGTAAGAGGCTTAATAATACATGTGGTATGTTTTTAAAATCTTTTTGTGAAGGATCTCTATATATTTTATACATGTTAAATACATACAAAAATTAACATATATGTTAAATATATATTAATGTACAAACCTATGAGTTATCTATTGAATATTACTCAGAAAATATGAGCTAGATATGAGCTAGAAAAAGGTCATGTATGGGTGCGGATGGCAGGGTGAGCAGTGTTATGAGATTTGGCATGTCTGTCAGGTAATCAGATGTAATCATGATTTACTGCCTATTCTAACTGATTATCTAAAACAGAAATGCTCCTTCTCTGGGCATATGAGTGTTGTGCATAACCCATATTTTCTGATTTGTTGTTTTGCTGCAATCTGCTATGGTAATGCTCTCTTAATTAATAATACATGTGGTGGATTAGTAATGGAAGTTAGGTGAAAGAGGAATGAAAAACTTCATAACTGAGTCTTTTGTCATCATAAAAGTAACATCCTCATAAAAGCAAAAAGATTAAACTGAATTTTGTAGGAAGCAAAAGTCTACTGTAATGTGAGAAGTCAGTGTGAAATAAAGATCAAAATGTCTTTTTCATACATTATTGTGCATTAAATCCCTGAATGATTTCATTTTGGCAGGGTCTTTTTGAGCCTCAGGTGTCCAAATAGCAGCATAAACATACCTGGGGCAAAGCTGGTAGTCTACAGAGGCAGCGCCTTGACCCAGTCTGACTTGCTACCAATGGTCCTTTGCCCTGAATTTAACACTGCTCTCTTTGTTGCTCAGTAAATCCAGTTCAGTTTGTACCTTCTCCTTATGTCCTACCTTTACATCCACCTCTGAGGAAGTAATAACACTTATACCCGTACCATTGGTACTTGCATTGAATCCTGTAATATATGTGATTTATTTTTTTAAATAGTTTATTGTCAAATTGGTTTCCATACAACACCCAGTGCTCTTCCCCATAAGTGCTCTCCTCCATCACCACCATCTCTCCCCCCGCCTTCCCCTTCAACCCTCTGTTCGTTTTCAGTATTCAATAGTCTCTCAAGTTTTGTGTCCCTCTCTCTCCCTAACTCTCTTTCCCTCTTCCCCTCCTCCTGGTCCTCCATTAGGTTTCTCCTGTTCTCCTGTTAGACCTATGAGTGCAAACATATGGTATCTGTCCTTCTCTGCCTGACTTATTTCGCTTAGCATGACACCCACTTTCCATCCACTTTCCTACAAATGGCCATATTTCATTCTTTCTCATTGCCATGTAGTACTTCATTGTGTATATATACCACATCTTCTTGATCCACTCATCAGGTGATGGACATTTAGGCTCTTTCCATGTTTTGGCTATTGTTGACAGTGCTGCTGCTGCTGTGAACATTGGGGTACATGTGCTCCTATACATGTGATTTTTGAAACTGATTTATATGTTTATGTTAGAAGGTAAACTGAGGCATATAAAAATGTTTCAGTAGTTTCTTAGCAAACAGTGGATCAGGCTGCACCAAAAGGAAAATGATGAAGGCTTCCAGAGGCCGGAGGCAGGGGAGAGGTTTCACAGAGAATAAGGTAAAGAAAGCAAGGACATTACCTGATTGCCTGGAGCTGAAGCATTTGCCCTATTTGGGAAAGGTTAGTTGGCTTTTTCTGATTGGTTGGTCCTAATTGTTATTTTCTTTTCCTCAGAGCACTGATTCTGGCTTAGGTTTTGGTTTGCCTAGGTAGTCTACAGAGGCATTGGAGCCACACCAGGCTAATGACTTCCGTGTTTAGTTACTTTAACGTATATACTGTATCTTCCCAAATACATTCTAAAGTCTTTGTGGGTCTTAAAATAAATATGTAGATAAACAAACAAACAAAAAAAAACAAATCCTTGAGAGTCTTTAACATGTTCCTAGCTGTTGACAATTCAGGTCATTCCAATTTTTAATTTAATATTTTTAAAATTTTTGTTTATTTATTTATTTATTTATTTTGAGAGAGAAAGACAGGGAGGGAGGGGCAGTGAGAGAGGGACAGAGAGAAAATCCCAAGCAGTCTCTGAACTCTCCTTGCAGAGCCCCGGGGGCTCCATCTCACAGGTCAGGAGCCCAGACCAAGAGTTAGATGCTTAACCGACTGAGCCACACAGGCGCCCCTTACTTAGTACTTTTGTGCTCACTGAATTGAATCAACTTTGAGGAACTCTTTATTCATAACATATGTCTTTACAAAACAGTACACATCCATAGAGATAATTAATGATTAACACATATATATATGCGAAGTACAATACATCTGTACTTGTAATTCATGCATGCACAATGCACTTATCTTTGTGCTTTTATCTATTCTAGAATGTTGACCCCACGTAATACGAGTCATCATATCCTACAGGTAGGTTGATGTGCTGGATTACAGGGAGGGACCTTAGACACCAGGCTTGTAACAAAGTAACAATATATGCACTGGATTCCTTTCCTAAGGATGGAACTTGCGCACTTCTGCAAACTATTTGGACAGGGACAGTGAACCTCTCTCCATTTTTTTTTTTTTTTAACTGCAAGTGTAGTACTGTTGATCTCACTTATACGGCCTTTTGTGTTGCTTTCAAAGATGTCTTCTCAGGGCACCTGATGGCTCAGTTGGTTAAGAATCCAACTCTTGGCTTCTGCTCAGGTCATGATCTCAGTTTGTGAGTTCCAGAGGTGAGTTTCAGCCCCATGTGGAGCTAGCACAGTGCAGTGCTCAATTGGGGTTCTCTCTCTCTCTCCCCCTCTCTCTCTGTCCCATCTCCCCTTGTGCTCTCCCTCTCTCAAAATAAATTTTTAAAAATGAAAATGAAAATAAAAGAGGTATTCTTCTCCTATTCTCTCTTCTTTCTCCTCTCTCTGTCTCCTTTCATTCCCTCCTCTATGTCTGTCTCAAGGATTCTGTTATGCAAAGTAGAAAGTAATGCATGATTAGATATTGACTGCAGAGCAAACTCAATTATAAAAGTTTGACATCCAAACATTGTTTATAAGATTAAGGAACAGCATAAGGAATGGAGTGGTCAAAAATACTTGAACTTATAAATAATTAAACAAATATAGGCATCTGTATCTAATTATACAAAGTGTTACCTGATATTTATTTGAACAGGTAGTAATGAGTAATGAGTAATGAAAGGTTGGAAGATTACTCTTTAAAACATACTTGAGGACATTATTTCTTTTGTGGGAAACATTCCAAAGAAATTATGTATTAAAATATTAGATTCTGGTAAGGAAATACACATAGTTTCTAAATGGAATTTATTTGCTCATTCTACACATATGTAGGAAACACCTAGTATGTGACCTACTATGTGTGAGAAGTTGTAAATGCTTGGAATATATTAGTATTCAGACATAGGTTTCTGTCTTCATTCCAGAGGATTGGGAAATTAGCAATAGATCAAGTAAGCAAATTATGTTGTATATATGTAGGTGATAAAAATACAAGGTCAGAGTGTTTGAAAATGGTATGGAATTTGCTTCAAGTTTAAATAAAGAATGCCCTACCAACGTCATTCAGTGACAGCACCAATGCTTTCAACCTACATTAATATCATCAATAAGAGAAGAAGAATGAGGTACACATTTTTCTCTCCACTTCATTCAATATTCATGAATAAAGAGAAATTAATTTTAAACTTAAATCTCTCTACACTGAGCTGAGGGCTACATGGCATTATGTCAAGACTGAATTCTGTCATAAAGAAGATTTAAGTTAAGAGGAATCTTAAAGACATCATTTTCTAAGTGAGCCTAACGAACTCCAGACTGACATTCAGAGACAGTTTAAGCTCCCTTCATTCACTCATATTTTCATATTAGTTAGTCACACAAACCCAAATAATTCCTCCCATGAGTTATAGAAATTTAGAAGAATTAAGAGTAATATTATCTCAGCTGAAAGAGATCTTTAAAAAAAGGACGCGTCCCAGATCTAGAAGATTAAATCGCGTTCAGCTAGCACTTCTCAGGCTCACACTCTCTGATCAATACTTGCCCAGAAGGAAATGAGGGGGAAGAAAAGAGATGCTCTCTTCTCCTCCTTCTTGTGTTTCCTCTGCGCATTTCCTTCTTATTTTTGACTCAATCTCAGTTCTTCCTGTTCATCTGCCCATCTCACCCTCATTCCTTGCCTTAAATATTCTCTCTTCTGATACTTTTCAAATTTAGCACTTTATATTTGCCACCTCCTCTCTTTAGTTCATCCTCAAAAATTAAAAATGTAAAACAATGAAAGAAAAGAGGAAACCAGACATAATTCAATGTTCATGTTCTAGCACTGGGCAACGCCATGGGTTTCAGATGATCAACACATTAATTTTAAGAACAAAAGAACAGAGGAGAGGGAGGAAGGGAGACAGAGACAGAGAAGGCAGAAAATAAAAAAGACAGACAGACAAAAAGAAAGAAAGGAAAAGAGAGAGGTCATGTGTAGACTAATAAAGACAGTTTGTCATAAAACAAGAATGTTGTTATCATTAATAATATGCATCCAATGTTACTTATAAGAAGGAAGGAGAAAAATGAGGAAGAGGAAGAAACCACTCTGCTGAAATACCAGAGTGATTTTACCTTAAAAAAAGGCAGCACCAACATTAATCGATATTGAGTGATCAATAACAATTTTGAAGTTCAAGAGGAAATTCATCAGCGTTAGAACTAAAGATGTCTAGATGACCTAACTTGAAAGATTTTACTGTTTCCTCACGTTGGTATGCAAATCTAGTGGGCAATTACAGGAAATAGCTAAGGAGTTTCATATAGCAGTAGAATACATCTGAAAGGCTTTCAAAATCTCTTTGCCAACGGAATCAAAGAGCTTTAATCATTTTTCTTAACTGCAATACAGAACAAATCATTCTGTCAAATGAAATGACTCTCTCACCATATCTGCTTAATTGTGGTGTGGACTGGACTTACTGAAGTCTTGGTTTTAGTGCTTTTTTTTAAATAAAAAATGTTAGCATTCGATTTCATTAGTAAATTCATTAACCATGGTTAGTAAATTCATTAGCCATCAATGAATTTAATGTATTATTAAATCTATTCCAAATTATCCAAGTATTTATTCCAAATTATCCAAGTATTTTGTGTCTTGGCCATCATGTTCAAATCTCCATCAAGAAGTCATGTTCACCAGAGGGTATAAGTTGAAACAATATCATTACAGTACCATTATCATTACATATTACAGGTGATATATCTCATTTTTAATTGTCTAATTTCACAATACAAGTATTTTAATATCCCTTAGGCTTCAGAGTTTACAGTAAATTTCCTATGTGAAGCTTTTCAATCATCTCCAAAATTTTCTCTGATTTTCTTTTATTGTGTCGATAAAAAGAACTAACATGCATTCAGTTTACCAGTTATCCACCGACCTCAAGAAAGTTCAGATGGTTGCACTTAACGGTCTGATTAAGAACAGAAACTTGTACTTCTATAGTATAGAGAAACTACTATATATTTTTTTAACTTCATGTATTTTGTTTAAACATATTTTTGTTATTTTACTATTTTAATTTCAGAAGGGAATGTTTTAAGAAGTCTATAAAAGCATTATGAATCCAAGAGTGATGAAACCCTGGTGAGCTGATCATTTGAACCAATGAGAGGAAAGACACATTATTGTGTCTTGTGCTTCCCACAATCAAGAAGAGAAGCACACAATTTGATAGGCTAGTTTGAGTTCTGGAGATGTCATGTTTCATGTTTAGTTAGATGTGTGTCCTGACCTACATGGCGGGTCAGATGAAAGGCTGTCAGTTGTCAGTGGAAGAAGACCCAGAAGTTGTCCAGGCAGGTTTACATGGCAGTTTGATCACACGACAGACTCCATGGTATTAAAGTTATCAATGGCGGGCGTGGAAAGAATCAGAGATTTTTGGCCATGTGACATACTCCAAATTTTAAAATATATTTCTGAGTGTCATTAAAGGACAACATAAATTGCAAACATATCAAAGATATTTAAAGGCATTTTCCATATTAAAAAAAGAGACACAGTTTCTTTTATATTTCTTTAACCTTTATTTTATAGATAATCATGATGCAGTCAATGGTTTCTGAACCCTTATACCTAAGCTTCTCATATTTCCATGAAGCCCTACAGTGAATGTCACAATTCAATTTTTAACACGCATTGATGGTCATGAATGCGTAATTGATACCATCGAAATGGTGACCATTCTGTTCTTCCTAAGCTCTTTCTTGTTATAAAACATGTAGAAGGATATTATAGTTTATTGGCAATCATATTCCACTTTAAAAGTTTAACACTGTCTTGAGGAAATTTCATGTGAAACTAGTAACAATGAAATCCTTCCACAAGGATAGCTAAATTTTCTTTCATTATAATTGTCTTTTTCCACACATAAAAATAATGATCTGCAAACTCTACCAGGAAAAAAAAATGGTATGGCAGATACTTTAAAGTAGTATCTGCTTTTTAAGTATTTAATCTATCAAATTTTATAGGAAGTAATTATACAATTTTCTTTTCCCAGTGAAATTCTGACTCTGTAAAAGTACAATGTGTAAGTTTTTACTTGTGATGATTTCATTTTTTCCCCACAAAAACAACTCCTTAAAGTCTAATGCAAAGCCAGAAGTGAGGTTCTATTTGGTAAATCAGGAGCCCACCTGAGTAAGTATTACAAAAAGAATATGAAAAATCCATTTTAGGGCCAATAAGTGATTTGGAAGAGTCTTGTGTCAATTAAGCAGGTTCTATCACAAAGCCAGTTGCTCTGATGAGTAAAAAGATCCTGTAGGTAAGTGGAAGTCCAGGTATGTCCGTTTACCAAAACAGTCTCTGATATGGATGCAGTAATTCTATAAGCCCCCAGAATCAGACCAGGTCCAGGAAGCACTGGATCTATAAGTCTTAAATTACTCAAAACTTTTAGAAAAACAAGTTCTTTCTTCTTATCCTCAGAGATTGTTCTAGACATAAAAGGTTTCAGTTTCATTCTCATTCCCCTTTTAAATGTTTGATGTCCCACGTCATTACTGTGGATGAAATTGATAGTCTTAGAATCTTTTACACCAATTGTTATTCATTTCACCAAGAACGGCTTTATCCCTTGGTAGGGTGGTGGAGTGGTCCAGCTACTAACTCTTTAAAACAACGTTTCTTCATCCTGAGTTGGCATTGAAGAACTTCATCTCCCACCTAGACAGTACAGAAGCTCTAAAAGAGATGCAATTAACCTTAGGAACTGTAATATACGGTTTCTTGGTGTCATCACGACACTCATGACTACAGTCCAAGGATCAGTGTGCTCCCTTTGTGTAGAGCAAGAATGTTTCTTTGTGTGGTAACTCAAAAAAACACTATTTGTAAAGTTAGTGAAACATAACTTTACATTATGCTTAATATTGGTGCCTACCAATAGCTTGGGAACATTTAATTAGTAGTGATTTTCTCTAATAAGGCTTAAATCTAAGGGAAATATTATTAGAAATAATTTTTAAAAAAGGAAAAGTCAGAAGTACATAATCTTAAGATAATGAAAGGAAATGTATGACTAAAGATAGAATTTCTTTAAATGCATAGCAAATAACCATGTGACAGAGGAGGGTGGAGGGTGGTACTTGTGTGCCAGAACTCCATATAGTACTTGTGTACATTTTCCACAAAGAGCTTATGTTAGTAGTTCATTTCTATGCACTGACTACTTCTGAAAGCTCTCTGAACAAGGTTAAGAGATGTAATAGTCCAATATCTAATTCTTGTTGAATGGTCATTTTAGTTGAAAAATAGGTATTTAAGGAATAATTTCTCATTATTTAACTTCTGTACTGGAGAGAAGAGTCTTTGATAAGGTTTTTCCAGTAGGTTTGAAGGCAATCTCCCGTTGGTCTCTTCACTAGAATATTAGGTCATATGGAGGCTGGTTAGTTGGTTTGTGAGGAAGGGCAACCTAAATCCGTTAATAGTAGGGCCAATTATTTTTGATTATCCTCTACAATAATTAACTAGATCAACAGGTAAATTGATGGAATCCAATGTGTGTGACAGTATTTCTATTGCACTGATTCATAAAGAGACAATCTATGAATACCTGAGAAGCAAGACCACAGGACCATATGCACGAAGGGTAGTACCTTAAACCATGAAAATTCAATGATGTCTGACTGATTTGCTAATTTTAGTTTATATGTTTATTTTTTCCACTTTTGCAGAGTATTCAGAGAAATTGGACAATAAAGTTTTTGAAAGAGTGACAAATCTTTGTATAATTCATAAATACCTGTCCCAATAAAATATAGTCCACAGAAAAATGGTCCAACCAATCCAGATAGTAAAACTATTCTTAGGATATAGCCATAACCATAGAGGAAAGAAATTAAATATAAATAAACACTAAGTAAACAGTGTGAAATATAACTTTTCTAAAAGAGAAGAGCACAGGAATTCATGACTTTACTGTGACTGATATTATTTAGGAAACTGTAAGAGTGAGGGGCACCTGAGTGGCTCAGTGCGTTAAGCATCCAACTTCGGCCCAGGTCATGATCTCACAGTTCGTAGGTTCAAGCCCCGCATCAGGCTCTGCGCTGACAGCCTGAAGCCTGCTTCAGATTCTGTTTCCCTCTCTCTCTATTCCTCCCCTGCTCATGCTCTGTCTCTCTCTGTCTCTGTCTCTCTCTCTCTCAAAAATAAACAAACATTTAAAAAAAGTGTAAGGGTGAGACTATTGGAACCATGTCCTAAATGATCCTTTGAGCCTCTTGAAATAGATTAATATATAATTTCTTTCCTAAATAAATATTGAAACTAAAATTAGCCAATCAATCAGGCACCACTGAATTTCTTTCTTTAGGGTTTTGGATGTGGGCCCCAAGTTATTGCTCTAAGAGCATGGTCCAAACCTCCTCACATTCATGCAGAAATGAAGTTTACTTTAATCTACGAAGGGTAAGCCTGGATTCTGACGGGTTTTGTTCCGATTATTCTATCTATGCCCCATTAGTTTTTTCTCCTTAGGGATTCTGGGATCTTGAGTAAGTTTTTGTTCATTTTTTCTGTCTCATACATAATATAAGTATTCTAATTCCTAGATTAGCTATAATCTCATTATGTGCAGATAAATTAGAGGAAGTTCTAATATATTTTATCTGGCAGTTCTATTTGCAAAGTAAATCCTGATTATTAAAATTTTACAGGTTATATCAAAAAGAAGAAAGACATATTCTCTTGATAATAGTCCTCATATGGAAGATCCAAGTTAGAAATGAAAAAGAATT
Source organism: Mungos mungo (assembly GCA_004023785.1). Lineage (NCBI taxonomy): Eukaryota > Metazoa > Chordata > Mammalia > Carnivora > Herpestidae > Mungos > Mungos mungo. The sequence continues at coordinate 160,949 of PISW01002839.1, read as the reverse complement.
TAGGATTGTTAGGAAGTTCCATTTCTTGAGTGGTTCTAGTAAAACCAGAGAAAATCAAGTTCGTTTCTACAGGTTACATTCTCCCCACACTTTCTACAGATGAAAATTTGTCACAGGTTGTTTTTCTATATTTTCTGGTACAAATGGATGTTTTATTTTAAAACAAACTCACTCTCTTTTCTCCTTTTATATCATTACAATTTGCCTTCCTTCTTAGTTTTTGGAAACAATCATAACATTTTCTCTGAAGATGCACTGTTCTATGAAACTTCTATTAATCACAGATAGCCTGAACTCTAAATTTATGAGTAGATTGTCACCTATGTATTTGTAGACAATGCCATTTGAAAGGTAAGAAAAATGACAAGCTCTTGAGTACTAGCTTTCTCCTCAAAGGGACATAAGTGAATAGTTTTTGGTGGTTATACTGGTGTTTCTTATCAATATTGGAAACTGTATCTGTTAGTAGCCCTTTGCTTGCAATAAATTTATGTATCTTCACCAGTTGGCTCTTAATTATGAGTCAACAGAGGAAATTTGGTCTTAACATTTTTTCAAGATCTGGTTGTTTTCACCAGAGTTAAAAGTTGTTTACTTAAAAAATTTTTTTTCTAATGTTCATTTATTTTTGAGAGAGAGACAGACAGAGAGAAACAGAATGCAAGCAGAGGAGGGACAGAAAGAAAGGGAGACACAGAATCTGCAGCGGGCTCCAGGCTCTGAGTTGTCAACACAGAGCCTGACATGGGTCTTGAACTCACAAACCGTGAAAACATGACGTGAGCTGAAGTCGGACACTTAACCAACTGAGCCATCCAGGCGTCCCCCAAAGTTGTTTACTTTTAATGAGGGTCTCTAAAATTTTGGTTCTTTTCCAAAATGTAAATTTTATATTTTAGTTTATATTTTTCTGACTAAATTTCTTTCTTCACACTTGAGTCCATTTCTGAAAAGAGAGTACATGTTTCCTTTTATTTAAGCTGTTGAATCTACCTGAGCTTTGAGGCTCCCAGAAGTCTACCTTTTATCTTTATTTAGTTTATTTTTGCAAAACAAATAAGCAGACAAAAAACACTTCGTAAATTGCATTATGCAGTGATTTTTTTGCCCTTTATAGGCAACGACTAATTTTTCACAATTAGATTACTTAAATCTTATTTCTACCATTTTTCCCTAAGTCTTTTTAACTAGACCAGATCCTACATATCTGTAATGCAAAATAATACAGATCCAATAAAATCCTGTATTCTGTAACAAAATGCTTTATTTCATCTTCTAACTTAGGAAAATTTGTAATTATAGTCCTTAATTTGACCTGATGCCCTGATTTCCAGTTGCCATTTTATACTAAGGGATAACATTTGGTTTGTGAGACAAATACTAAAGGTATCAGAGGAAAGAAAAAAAGAAGAATCTTTGGTTAATGACTTCACAGAGTTTCCCATAATGTCAGCCTTTGACCAATTACCTCCAGACTCCCATTCATGAAAGAATCAATGTGATTTCTGAATTCTGGACTCTAATTGGGCCCATTTACTAGCAATTGGATCTGAATTCCAACTAATACAAAACTTTAAAGTAAATATAAGAAAACATAAAGAAAATATATGCAAGAATGGCAGGTCAATAAATGGCGAGTCAATGGGTTTAAGATAAAACAAAACAGCTACAACAACAACAACAACAAAATACTTTGGGCAGCGTCCATGAAAAGGAAGAGAGAAACTGTTTGGGTTGTTTCATGTCTGCTGGTGGAATTGCATGAAGGGGTGAAGAAAGATCCACCCTAACAAAATACATAGACAGAGTCTGATATGAAAATATTTCAATGATATTCCTCTTTCAGTGGGTGAGAGCATTGTTCCAAAGTATAAGGAGAAGTGAAGACATACAATTTCTGCCTTCTCCAATAAAATAAGGACCACTTTTTTTTTAAAAAGGAAGTGTTTTTTTTTTCTTTTCTTCGTTTGTTAAGATTATGAATGGAATATGTCTTAATATTTTTGAAAATCTTTATTTAGGGTTCTAGGGTAGTTGAAAAATTAGGAGAACTTAACAAACTTTGCTCTGTGATGTATATAGCATGTAACAGCCAGAGATGAAAATCACAGCTGTCTCTCCTTTTCTTCCTGCTCCTTTTCCCTCATTCTTATAACTAATATGCTTATTTTAGTTACGTGATTTCCTCCCTTGGGGCTGATAACTGTTTAATTGTATATTACAGATTTGGGCAAATTGATCTCTGCGAACTCTTCTAGTTCTGACATTTTATAACTTTATGCTCCATATCTAAAACTGTGAGAAAATATGATAATATCCTAAGTGATAACTAGGAAAAAACGATTCTTTGAAATTTATAAAACATAATGGGAACTGTTAGCCCTCCTCCTATGCATTCCTAATTTATAATGAGTGGTGGTAAGGTTCTTTTTCAGGCATGGCAGTTCTTTTTTAGAGGTTTTCCATACATCTAATTTAAATAAATTAGTGGGTTTTTAAAAACATTTTATTTTTTATTTTTCTTTATTATTATTTATTTTTGGAGAAAGACAAAGAGAATGTGAGCAGGAGAGGGACAGAGACAGAGGGAGCATCTCAAGCAGACTCTTCCCTGTCAGCACAGAGACCAAGGTGGTGCTTGAACCCCTGAAACTGTGAGATCATGACCTGAGCCAGAATCAAGAGTCTGATGCTCTACCAACTGAGCCACCCAGGCACCCCTTAAATAGATTTGTTATAAGTAAAATCACTTGTCATGCTTTTTAAATTTATTTATCTATTTTTTAAATTTTTTCTATTTTTTATTTATTTTTGAGAGACAGAGAGAGACAGTGCGAGCAGGGGAGGGTCAGAGAGAGAGGGAGACACAGAATCTGAAGACAGTCTCAAGGCTCTGAGCTGTTAGCACAGAGCCCGACACGGGGCTTGAACCCACGAAGCGTGAGATCATGACCTGAGCCGAAGTCAGACACTTAACCGACTGAGCTACCCAGGTGCCCCTTGTCATGCTTTTTAAATAATCTATGTATACTATTTATATGAAATATTTTAAAATATTAAATATATGCTACATATGTGTAATATGTTGTATATATGACATACATCCACTACACATCGTATATAATTTAGTGTATATCTTTATATTTAGTATATATTTAGTAATCATTTATTCATTCATTAACAAATATAAATTAAACACTTCCTGTACATTGGACACTGTTCTATACATATTAGTAACTTCTGTAAAAAGGAACATTTTATGACGTCTAGATAATTTCATAATAGTTCTTGAAAAGCTTTCTGGACTTTTCTCTAGCTGGAAAGTCATTTAAAGCCTCCAGTCCACACTCTCACTCCCTTGCACTTTCTGGACAGGTAACTGTACTACTCTTTGCCCAGACATATAAATCTCTGTGACCTCTTTTCCACAATTCCTCTCCTCCTGTTCAGGTGAAGAATACATCTTCTATTCTATAAAGAAAGAATTGCAGCCTATTAAGAATAATCTTAAATGGCCCCACCCACATCTTCTGATTACCTTAGGTCAAAAGTCTTAGTGGTCTGTTTAGTTACTTTCATTCTAATCCTCATGAGCACATCATTAGTATACAGTCTTTTCATTAAGTCAATCTTAAACCATGAAAGAAAAGAGTAAAGTATTGACATATCCTGGTTACATATTTAGTATTTTTAAGGAAATTAATTTTACCAAAAATTAAAATATTTTCCCTCTTTAAATTTGTTTTTGAAAGTGTTTTTTTCTTAGTGCTATTTCCTGACCAAAATATACATACGAAAAGGAATGATGTCTGGATTGGTGTGTGTGTGTGTGTGTGTATTTGTGTGTGTGTGTGTGCGTGCGCACATTTGTACGAATGTTGTTATGTTTTTGTTTTGTTTACATTTTTCTATACACAGCCTTTTCCATTCTCGTTGGATATACACATTTTTTCAGGGAGTTTCCACAATTTCTGACTCTTGAGATTTAGAAAAGAAGAAAGAGAAAACATACTTTAAAAGCAGTTTATATACCTATTATAGAACTTTTTAATATCCATATGAATTCTGTGATCATATCTTTTGCTACATTATAAAGTTTCATCATTTATTCATTTCAAAGTCCTAGGATTTAAGTAGTATTTTTGTCAAAGTAGGAAGAATTATTAGATTGCATATCCATTAACAGTGAGTCTCCAGTAATAGAACTCTTTCTAGAAAATCCATCTATCACTTGTGTAGATTTCTACATAACTTCTCAACCTTGTTTTTTTAATAGTAGACTACCAAACTACTAAAACTCACCAAAGTGACATATATACAATTTTAATGAATTCTACATTTATACTGCTAAAATGTCTTTTTATTTCACAATGTTGACTTTAAGATAGTAATTTCTAAGGGGAACCCACTAAACTTTGGACTGAACTTGTGGTTTTCCGCACTATTATAGAGAGGTTTTCATAAATACTTAGGCTTTACTAGTCTCCAGGAACTAATGAAGTCCGATTAAAATTAATGATCAGATTGCATTGGATAACTGCAATTTTCAAGGTTCTCCTCACTAAGACTTCTGGGAATCCAATCTGAGCCTTAGAATTCGACTGGTGATTCCTTCCTGCCACCAGTCTGCTGTTGATTCCCCATCCCAGACTACATTCCCCAATTCCACAGTTGTGAGCAAAAAAATGTAACATATAAATTCAGATCCCTGAAAATCACTGTGCCCACCAAGACTTTCAATGCTGAGACTGAGCAGAGCGATGGTAAATTGAGCAGGAGAATAATTGTCCTTCTATGTCTTCCTGCTGAAAAGGTGCATGGTGACACTCAATTTAGTGAGTCCCTGCCTTCAGATTTGCCTTCTCCTGTGCTTCCCAAGATGCATCCACATTTCTGAGGTGGCAGTGCTGGGCAGCGTTCAGATAGCAGCGGCTGCGTTGTCAGAATGCTGAATCCTGCTTCACTTTGGCCAGTTTCCTGCTTTGTAATAAAATCTGTTGTGAAATCTGGCTTCTGCCACTCTGCTTCTCTGTCTTCCCAAGTGTTTCCCAGTGACAGCTCTGACCTTACGTTGCTGATTTTGTTCATTTATCTGTTCTTCTGTGGAGTGTGTGCGTGCGTGTTCACTGATTACATTTTTTGTAGGACCGGAAGAATTAAAGCCAATGTGTTTTATAAATGACCTCTTTTATGTATGCATGTATGTATTAACATACTATTGTAAAAATATACGTGTAAGAGAAAGACAATAAGATGATTTTAGGTGCTAGTTTGTATATCTGTGTGCGTGTGTTTCTGTGTGTGAATATGTCTGTGTGTTTTCAGGGAAAACAGCCTTCTCTAAATGAAATTAACAATAATTAAATATAGTAGTTTCACAAATTAGCTGGCTGTAGTATCTTTTTATTAAAACATCTATAATTTTTGGTTTACTTATGTTCAGATCGCATTTCAAGAGAAATTTAGAGTTCACATAAAATGGTTATAGTATTCTGGATCTCAATTCCTAGTTATAGGCCCCCAAAGTTCTCAATTCCTAGTTATAGGCCCCCAAAGTACAAGTGTTTTCCTTACTTTGGAAAAAAAAAACCTCATTATTATTCTTGTGAAAACTAGGCACAATTTTTAGCTTTTTAATGAAAGCTCTGCCCTCGATATGGAGCTACAACTCACAGCCCTGAGATGAAGAGTCTCATGCTTTACCTGCCGAACCAACCGGGCGCTACGAGTTTTAATGTTTAAAAAAATTTCTTCCAACAGCAGAGTCTCAAAAAATATTAAGGGTATTGTGTGTATTCTAGTTTAAAACCATGGAAACCAAAATTAGTGAAAGGAAATAAAGCATTTTTTATTACTGTTTCTTCTTCTCCTTTCTCCACTCTCCCCATCCTTCCTTCTTTTCCTTTCTTTCTTCATCTTCGTTTTTGTCTTCATCTTAATCTTCTTGTAGAGAAGCAGTATTTCCATTCAAAACATTTATTTCTACCCGCAAACCCTCCATTACATTTCACGTTTCTGAGTGAAGATTAGCCACTAATGAAAGTGAATGCAAAAAAATAATAAAAGGTTTTGACTGACTTGCATTCCTCATGATAAATCACATGGGTAGAGATTCTCAGTTTATACCCGAAAATTTTCACTCGGGAACAGCTAAGAATCCTCGCGCTAAGGAATAAAAAATCTCCCCATATCAATTTGGAAGATCTCTGATCTGGTCATCAGAGGTTATTCACAGCTTTGAGAGCACATCAAGTTGAGCTCCTGACACCAATTCATAGTCAGGGGAAGGGTCCTTGAATGCATTCCTGCTTCTAGCACAGACTACAGCAGACACACTTTAAAGGCAAAGGAAACTTTCCCCATAGACGTTTTATCTCATTGCCTTTCAATACAAAAATTTCCTTTTATCTAACCTTGAAAGCATACAAACAATGTGTAGATTTAAGAAATAATATCATATTCCCTGAATGATTAAAAAAATATGAGGGGGTAGAGGAATAACAAAAATATACAACTTCTTTGCTATCCTGTCAAAAAATTGTATAACTTCGTGATAATTATTATCTAGAATCTATAAACGTAAGATATTCGTGCAAAGCAAATGAAATAAAGCATGTTATTTTTCCAGCTTCATTGAGATATGATACATAACACTGTATAGATTTAAGGCATACAGCAGGTTAATTTGATACTTACATATTGTAATATAATTACCACGTTAGCATCAGCTGACATTTTCTTCACCTCACATCACTATTGTGGTAAGAATAGTTAAGATTTTCTCTCTCTGAAACACTCAAACGCAAAGTAAACTGTTCTTATCTATAATCCCAATGCTGTGTATTAGATTCCCAGAAGTTTTTCATCTTCTAACCGGAAGATTATACTCTTTGACCAACATCTCCTTATTTTCACCTCCCAGCAGTGCCTGCAAAACAATTTTCTACTCTTTTTTTTTATGAGTTAGACTTCATTTTTTAAAGTTTTCATATATACATGATATTACCCAGTATTTGTCTTTCTATGATTGACCTAATTCACTTAGCATAATGCCCAAGTTCTGTTTATATTGTTGCAAATGGTAGAATTTTGTTCTTTCTCTTGACCTAATACCATCTCTCTCTCTCTCTCTCTGTGTGTGTGTGTGTGTGTGTGTGTGTGTGTGTGTGTGTGTGTGTATTAAAGTGGTACAAATACAGGTCTAAGAATTGGAAGTAACATTTAATGTACTATGAGGTGCCTGGGTGGCTCAATCAGTTAGGCATCTGAGTCTGGATTTCCACTCAGGTAAGGATCTCATGGTTCATGAATTCTAGCCTCATATTGGGCTCTGGGTTCACAGTATGGAGGTTGCTTGAGATTCTCTCTCTCCCTTTCTCTCTCTGCCCCTCCTTTGGTCATGTTCTCTCTTTCTCAAAATAAATGAAAAAACATTTAAAATAGTACAAATAGAGGCCAAAGAATTATAAGTAGCATTTAATGTATTATTGGTTATTGCTGCTTGAAATGATTGAAATGTACTTTTAGGTCTCTCCATCACCCTAAAGCTATTTTTCTGTTTAATATGTGGAATTTCATTGAAGAGAGCTGGAGGAGGGATTTTATTCTCTGGTTAAAAAATTGTTTGATTTTATGACTATCTTTTTAATGTAGTAATGCATAATTTCAGAAAAAAATTAAACAACTCTGAAAGAGTGGAAGAGACTTCCAAATTAATGGAAATATTTTAAAATCTCCTGAGCTGTGCATTTTAAAGAGGCAGACAGCCATTTGCATAATAAATTTTAGGTGTGTTGACTTATTTATAAAAATGTCAAATATATATAAAATAATGTTTGATGTTCAAAAGTAACCAACCATAAGGTCGGGAATGATAAAGCAAGTCAGAGCTGATGTTATGGTCATCTTTTCCTCCACTGGGTTAAATACATGAGGCTCATGTTTGAAGGATAAGCGAGTCTATGGGAACACAGGTTCCTCACACTGTCATCTTTTTTGACTTCTCTGGAAATTTTATCACAAATTGACTTAAACTTGGTTAAGATCCCTTTGGACAGTGTAATTTTCCCTTTAATATAGCTCCAATCCTATTCCCCTTAGCTCTTCCTAATATTGATCAAATCAAGCATCAGAATCATACAATGACTAAAATACATATATAATTTTTGGTGTTGAGGATTTTGATTCATTTGTGCTCTTTTTTGAAGGGCAAATTGACCAGTGAAAACTCTTCCCTAGCTCTCCCCAGTCAGAAACGTACATCCACGACCTCCTTGTTTCCGTGTTGAGAATGTCAGACTACAAGCCAGCTATGTCTTCTCGAATCACTTCTGCACAGTAGCATAGGCAGGATTAAAAATGAGCCTGCCTTCATTTCCTGTACTGTGCATGAGAGGATGCGATTTTATGAAGATCATTCTTTGAATTATTGAGCTCAATTTTTATAAATTCCAGTAGAAATTGCCACATAAAATAACTCCCCACTAGCCCAAATCCATTGATCTATCTTTGGCCATGATGAGAGTGGCATATAGACATGGGCTTTTGATAAGGAAATGAAGTGATACAGGGGATGAATATGTTTAATCATAGACAAAATTAAATTAACCAACCTTCAAAATTAGATGAATACACTAATGGTAATTTTACTTATAAACAAGAGGCAGCACTTGCTCTTATGCTATGAGGCATATGCTGAAACCTCTTAGATTTGACAGTACGTTGACTACTAACAATAAGGTCTTATAGTATAGAAACTGTCTGGGGTTCATGACCTTGATATTTCTGCTGAGATATTTTGAAAAATATATAAAGGAGGAAATAAAAATAAGTGACATTCCTGACCTTCATCAAATCATTCAATATTTTTTATTTAATAATTTTTAAAGAATGTCCTATGTATACTCTACTAGTATTGCATTACAGGACCCCTCTGAGGCATTTCAAAGCACATATTCTCTTCTAAGGTTTTGTCCTTTTTATTCACTAACTTTAAAAGACTGATTTCATATTATGAAACTCATCCAAGACTTGAAAACCCTTAAAGAAGACTCTCTATGCATGCATTGTATACTTCTTTGAAGTTGAATTTTGCCTTTGAAGACTTTTGCATCTTTGAACATAGCCCTTGCTAATATATTTGTAATCAAAAGAGATTGAAAGCGTTGGTTATCTTTCATCAGTGGAGACTTTGTGCTAAAAATCACTTTTATTGAGACTATACACAATTTATAGCTTAAATTTTTCATTAGTAGCCTGGATTCTTTTTTTAAAAAGTATCCCCCCCCCCCACACGCACATGGAGAATACAAGTTTATACACTACATCCCTCCTTCCCACTGCCAAGTATTAATTCATCACTCATTTTTAAATTAACTTGTTTAAAAATATTAACAAGATCACTTAGTGTCAGGGTTTTAATTGAAAATAAGGGAGACAGATTTAAGTGGTAGCTGTAGATAACAAAGCCAAAGAAATAGAAAATTGCAACACACTGTATAAAGTTTACCAGACTGCAATACAGTGCATGATGCTATATGAATGGAGAAGAGGGGCATACTTTCAAGACTGGAGAAGTTTGGAGAAATGCATCTTGGGAGATCATTCTCTGTGGGTGTGTTGTTTCTGTGCATCTGGCAAAGACTGCCTTCATTCTGGATTACCGTTTCAAGGACATATGTAAAGCAAAATCCTTGGAAATTGGAAATAGTGTCTCCTTCTGGAGTAAAGGGCAGGGTGTTTGATGTCCAGTATCGTAAAGATACTGCTTTTCTCCAGGTTAAACGTAGGCATGCTTACTACTAATTATATAAGATTGGGGTTGTGTAAACTCAGGGGTTTTGTCCTGTAACACAACCCACCATGTGTGTGGCATCATCTAGCCCTATTTGGTTCATTTTATTGGAAGTGATCTTCTACTGCTGTGGGTATTGTACTGTCTTTCATCTCTGATCCTGGGATCTCATGTTTTCTGCCAGCATCCATGGGCCTGAGGCAGTCTAACATGTTACCCTACAAGTAGGACAGCACATGTAACCCTTCACAGCTTTTGTCAATGGGGCATAGATTCGTGAATCCTGATATAGTTTCTTCCTGATATTCTTAAATTTGGATGTCAATAATGCTTGCTGAATCCCATCTACTATCATTAACATTGATTACACACTTTTTAAAAAAAAAATTTTAACGTTTATTTGATTTTGAGAGACAGAGACAGAGAACGAGCAGGGGAGAGGCAGAGAGAGAGGGGGGGAGACACAGAATCAGAACAGACCTCAGGGTCTGAGCTGTCAGCATAGAGCCCGACGTGGGACTCAGACCTACGAAGTGCGAGATCATGACCTAAGACAAAGCCAGACACTCTACTGGCTGAGCCCCCCAGGTGCCCCTATTATACATTTCAAATAAGAATATATTGAATATGCATAAATTTATTTCTTTTTATCTCACTTGAAATTCCTAATTTAATTTAAAATATTTACAAAGGGAGTAAAATTAAACATTGAAGTTTAATCTTTAAAATTTAAAATACAGCTATTTTAAGAAGTTTGGTTTTTAATCACACTGAGATGCATGTAACAAAATGTTAAAGCATCGAGTCTCGCTAAGCAACATAAAATTACGTTAATTTTTCAATTGCATTTTGGCTGCCACCTGAGTTTTTCTTTAATAATACTTTATTTTTCACATTGCTTTTCATTTTGGTAGAAATATTAATCATATTATCTTTCTAGAATTTATATAATTAATGTAATGATTCAAAACCCCAAACTAATTTATTTGCATGTTGTCATCCTGAAAAAATTAATTATCTATTGTTCCTTAGAATTTGTTCCTATGCCAAATCTAGAATAATTCCATTATTCCTGGCCTTTCTGTTATCGGCCTGATCAGGTTTTTCTTTTCAGTAAGATAACTATTTTTATTCTGATAAATACTAGCTGTCCCTCCCTCCCCTTGTTTTTCTTTAAGTGGACCACACTGATTTTAAATTTCTTTTATCCAAAAATTCATAAGTGACAAATTGAGAATTTCTTAAAGTTCTGATTGTGTTATCTTATTATGGTAAATAACGAAAGAAGAATAAATTAAAACCTGAACGTGAATTTCAATTATGATAGGAAAGATATCGTTAAAGCCCAATACAAATTATTTAGAAGCTAATAACAAATAGTGTTGCTTTCAATGTCATTGAAATTCATGCCCTCTAGGGTAGACAACACTGTTGAGCCCAATTAATGTCATGTTTCTAACATGAGGAATTTAAGAGTAAATAAGTCAATGAGAATTTCTATACCTGTTTCTGTCATAAAAATCTTGAAGATCTAACAGCAAGGTTTATAGGTGCTTCTGAAATGAAGTGGGGGAGGGGACTGATACCATATGTAGATGGAACCCTCACCATATGTAGATGGAACCCTCACGACATAAAGTGTCATTTGCTGCTATGAACACCCTGCTTGTTTGTATAAGTCTGACAACCAACTAAACTATTTATCTTTTCCATTTTGAATGACCACTAAAGCCTTGGTTTTAGAGATGCTACTAGTATTTCATCGAGTACTTAAAGGATAACACCTGAGTCTGGAATGAAGGAAACTAAATTAAAAGTTTGAGGAATTGGTGCCACTGACTCCTTCTTTGTTCTTTTTTGAAAATATGGTAAGAGTCTTTAAAGATCTTGGGAAGGAAAATGTTCAATTAATCACTTTATAGATTGGTTGAAGAAAAATATACACACCTACGTATATTCCTTCCTTGATGATAATGTCTCCAGCCAAATCAGAGATAAATGGCACACCTTGGCCACACACCCTTCAGATGCCCTGCGGGATAGCTCTTAAATCTATTTGTATTAGTTATACCTTGACCTTTCCAACGACTCTGGAGACTGTGTGGTGGCATGTGGTTGTACATATATAGATACATAAATGTTCCTTGGGGCACCTGGGTGGCTCAGTCCGTTAAGTTAAGCATCCAACTTCGGTTCAGGTCATGATCTCACAGTTCACAGGTTTGAGCCCCGTGTCAGGCTCTGTGCTGACAGCTCAGAGCCTGGAGCCTACTTAAGATTCTGTATCTCCCTCTCTCTCTCTGCCCCTCCCACACTCACTCTGTCTCTCTCTCACAAAATAAAAAATAAAGATATAAAAAATTTATACAAAGATACATTGATGTTCCACAAATTGTACTAAACTCTTAAAGTTTGATATGTCCTAGTATAATGTTATCATCCTAATTCCAGTTATTTTGCAATGTTAAGTATCACGGAACTAACCCACATTCTTTGTCAATTCCATTATAGTGAACACTCATCAAATATTTAATAGCTTAAAAAAAAGTTTTTTGTCATTTACAGACAATGATCTTTTTCTCAAAAAATTTTTTTGCAAAAATATTCCTGCAAAAGTACTGTTTTAAGAAAATTTAGGATAGGTTCTTGGAAAACACAGTCTTTTAAGATCATAGAAAAGTGGGTAAGAATCTCTAGAACTAATCATAAAAACTTGGGTCAAGCAGAACAAGAATTAATAATTTGAGATTGAATAAACTGAAGAGTAAGATATAAGTTTTGCAATTTCTTGTTTGAAACATCTCTGATCTTTGACATTTTGTTTTTCCTGATGTCAGGAAACCTTTTCTCTTAAGCTATGTATGACTTACAACAATTTAGGAAGTATACCTGTGTAAACAAAGAAAAAACATTTACTTTTTATCCCTATCTGATCCCTTTATAATTCAGAAACTCTTGAGTGTTATTTTTTGGCAAAATATTTACTAACATAGGTTCAATGAGAATCTATTCTCCATATGACAGGACACAATTGGAAATTGGGTATATTACCAAGGCTTTGAGTAGAATATTATATTTGAGAGATGTGCATAGACTCAGATATAACCAGACAGTTTTAAAGAACTAAGGTTGACTTTATGGAGTCAATAAAGTCCCTTGGAAAAAATCAGCCGGGTTCATTGCTTACAAAGTTCTAGCAAAGGAGACTTTAACAAAAAATTATATGATAAATCACTGTTCTTGCTGTATTTATATAAATCATCAGGCCAAGTTTAATGCAAAACAAATTAGTTTTATTGTGATTAACTTTGGGAAAAAATGGGGATAACTATAGTAAGAAATATTGTATTTATACCTTTGTAGATACTAGGTTCTAATCTGTTAATTGTCCTTGAGGTTTTGTAATATACCTATAAACTGAACTTGATCTTGAGTTCTTCCAATTTCCTCAAGTGTTTGGTTACCATCTCCATTCTAATGTTTCCGATTTTCTGCCACCCTTCTGATTTGAAATCACTAAGAACAAAAACTACCCTTAAATCTTAAAAAGGATGATGCCAGGTTTCCTCACTACCCAGATGGTAGCGGAACTTGAGGGAGTAGGAGTTCAAGCACATATTTTACAGGGGAAGGTGGCTTTGCCTGGCATCTGGCTCTCTGCAGACACGGAAGACCTTCAAATCAAACTGACAAGGATGAAAAGTAGCTGACATCAGTGTTGACTGCTTCCTCCAAGACACTGAACTCGGACTGTATACTTTAAACTTGAAACTATTCCTTAGTCGATGTCTTTTCTTTGCACTGCCATTGACCAGAACGATATCACCATGATGTGCATGCCCATTCCATCATGAAGGGGGGCAAAGGACAGGGCTTTTCATCAAAAATGCTGATTTGTCCATCATGCTAGATGGACCCTCTAATTTCATCTCCGTCTCTGTTAACAACCTCCAACCTGGGGTAATTTGCATCCAGGCTCTGGACAAAGAAAGGAACAGAGGCAAGGGTCAGCAGAACAGAATTTTCTGTGTGGTCTAGAGACCCTTACATTTTACTGGCTTCCATAGGTGTCATCTTTCCAGTCCTGAGTCACAGACTCAAACATTCATGATTCGAAATCCGTTTCCTTTGGCAGATCACTGCTCCTCTGGGGAGGAATAAATACAAAGAGGCTCTGATCAGGAACCTCTCCTAACTTTTGAAAGCATTATGGAAACTGCTGACCAAACAATCGGTGCTGAACAAAAATCCTTAGACTCTTTGGCCAAAGCTGAATCTTGGTAATAAATCAACCCTTAATTGTCCTTCAGCTGAGCAAAGGAATGGAAGAGTGCTGTAGGTCATATAGCCAATGGGACCTGCTGGCCCTGATCAACACTTGAAGTGGGGGGAGGGGAGTTGAAACTCAGTTACCTAAGACCACTGAGCAAGCCCTCTGGGTTCTAAAGATAACTCCTTCCATGGGGCTTTTCCTTAGACTTATTTAACTGTGACTGATTTGGGTTTGGGACCATGGCTCCGAAGTCCACTCCCAACGCTGAGAAGTATCCTGCTTATAATAATCATGCTAATCCTCCGGGCATGCTGTATTCTCTCAAAAGCTTTAAATGTATTTTTGCAGCTGCTAACAAACAAGCAAATGATCTCCCCAAGATGGACATGTCACAAAAGGAGTAAAGAAAATGAGCAATTTAAAATTGTGAACGGAAAGCCTTGGCCTGTGAAGATGACAAAGATTAAGCAAAACTTATTACGATTTGTGCATACCACACAGAGGACCAACAGAAACTGCGAGGACTCCAGACAGGCAGCTGCTAATGTTTTACTCTTTGATCACATCTCCCGTTTAAGCTGAGAGTCTGGCCAAAAGGCAGAGATTGTTTAGAAAAAAAAAGACAACAGACCTAAAATAGAGTAATTTGTGCTAAGCCCCATATCAGCAAACCATGACCTAATACCTAACCTAATTGTAGTTCCAACCTCTCCCAGGAATGTAATCTCAAAGCAGTAAATCTGGAAGTCAGCACGAGTAAGGGAGTCACCCAATAGCCCCTCCCCAAAGAAAGGTGAGGTCATAGCTCTTTGCTTTCCCTGCCCCTTCTGCCTATAAAAGTCTCTTAGTTTATTCAGCTCTTTCCTATTTTATTCTTTTCTCATTTTATTCAGCATCTTTCTATTTGCTAATGAGAGGCTGCTCAATTCATGAATCATTGAATAAAGCCAAGTTGATCTTTAAATTTACTCAGTTGACTTTTTTTTTAGCAGTGCCCTCAACTATCTAGTTTGAAACTGCTTTTTGTTGCCTTTGTAAAGGAACTCTCTAAAGGCTAAGGTTTTGTTAGGGGTGGTCTAATAATAGAAAATGATCAGATTTTTGCCAGGCAAGCAGCTCTCTTAATAAATATTCAATTGATTTTTAGCACAAGCCCTGTTTCTTTGTGTTCATGAAACATTCCTGGTGGGATGCTCTTCCTTTCCTTTCTTCTGGCTGTGTCTTCCTCTTCTTCCAGGTCTCAGTTTAAACATTACCCTGGGAGATTAGAGCCCCTCCCCGCTCCACCTTATCAAAGTACTGTGGTATTTCCTTGTGGTCGTGCTTACAACTACTAATTATTTTCATAGCCATAAATTAACATCCCCACTTCCACTCCCCACCAACACACACCCTTTGAAATGTAAATCCTAGGAGAACAAGGACCACTTCTCTCTTGTTCTTCATTCTCCCCAGACCCCAGACAGGTGCCTGGAAACTGTTAGATGTTCAACACATATTTACTGAATACTTACCTGAATGAAATACTCTTAGAATATTTTTTCAGTTTTAATGCCAATTACATTGTAAAGCAATTTAGTAATGTGATTTTTTTGTTAATCTAGCTGTTCCTATTATTAACTACTGTTTTCAATATGAGAGTTCTGCTTGTCTTTTTTTTTTATTTAAATGATGCTCTATTGCTTATTTTCTTGGCATTTCTATTGAGCAGTCTCCATTAGGAGATGCTTCTGCTATCTGCTGGTCATGTGATGAATTACAAACAAAGTTGTGGGCAGGAGGTGTGGGCCATAATAGAATCTTTTTCTAGATGATTTTCTATCTCTGCTTCAATGAATCAATAAAGCATTATATCACATCTAAATCTAATTATGCATTTTAGTTAATTGGATATAATAGGTGAACATTTATAGAGATTTACTAAGTCATTGCTGTTGATATCAGTAAACATTTTAATCGATCATATGATTAAGGTAATGCATATAAATTAAATGCATGAAAAAAGACATTCTGTATTTTCTTCTATGAACTTAGAGATAAATTCCAACAGTAAAAATAAACATCTTTTGAGGGAAGAAATTCTTGTTATTTTACCATGAACAGTAATATGGCTAATATTTTCCCAAATTGGGGGTCCACTGAAATTCTTCAGAACAGACAATTGTGCCATCCATTTTTTTTTAACGGATCCACAACTCACCCAGAACATTTTACATAGTAGGCATCTGAAAACAACAACATCACTGAACAAATGCCAATCAAGAGAGTTGATTTCCTTCTTGGTTTATACATATTGTATTAGGCAGGTGATTGTTGTATCTGCCTGATTCAATAAGGAGTTTAAAATGCTCCGTTCAAACAGAAGGAGAATAAAACCAGCTGTCAAATAAATGAACGTTCTTTTTTTCTTCTTTTTCTTTTAATCATCACACAAGAAAGATTCAGAACAATAAAAGCAGCAGAGGTTGGCTTTTCAATCCACAGCGTGGTAATTCAGTGAACAACAAAATTGAAATCGGACATTGTTGACTTTTAAGATTACTGGTAGTCAGCTAGAGGGGAAAAAAACAATATGAAACATGTTTCTCTACCTGACTTATGTTTCTAGTTCCTGTAAAATGTCAAATTGAAAGTGATGCAAAGCAAGCTTCCTGCTTCAAAATGTAACAAGAGAAGGCTCAGCCATGTGACCCCACAAAGACTTGCAGAACATCATTTTTACTGACAGCAAAACAGAGACTTGTGTTTGGTGTTGTTTTCATAAAAGCAAATCCAAATAAACCTATTGAAGTTTTTTTATTACATTTATTTTCAAAAAGTCAAGCTGACTGTTAATATCTTTTTGGGATATAGCTGTTTTTCTGTATTAACATATATATGAGATATTTGCCTAGAGAGAGGAGCCCATCTACTACCGATTTCATAGACTGTAAGGAAGCAGTTCAACTTCTTTGACAAATAATTTTTTTCAAGGTGGTTTAGAACACATTCTTCCTAAACATTAGTTTTTTTACTTTTTCCTTCAGAAAAAAAAAAAAAAGAGAGAGAGAGAGAAGACTTACTTGCTATGTGTTAAGCTTTGCATAAATTTGTGGCAAAATATAATGTAATAGGATGAAGTCCCTGATGTTAAGACGCTGTTTGTTTAAGGAGAAATGTTATCACAAGACAGAGTAATAAATTCTTAAGCAGCGGCGATGTGTGCACTGAGAAAGGGCACTAACTTCCCCGAGTGCAAGGGGCAGCTTCCCGCAGTCGGAGGCCAGGTTTGCAGAGTGATCGTAAGCTTTGCCATCCCCTGGGAGCTTCGACCTCCTTTTTGTTATTTTGTAATTATTGAGTGTGTATTGATCGACTATATGTTGACAACCTAATCATCTTTGTTATGAACTATTGAAGGATTTGAAGGCCTTTGCCATACAGTGATTTGAGGGATTGGCTTTTGGTTTTCTATAAATATACATATATTAAATATATATATTAAAAATATTTTATTGGGCTGGAGAGCTTATATATGTGTTTTTCTTTCTTCAAATAAATTAGACCATTTTATTTTACTTTTATTGTGTTGGTGAATACACAAACTATATACATATATATATATATAACTATATAAAACTATATATTTATATATGCATATATATAATTTATAGATCACAAAATCCAATCTTACATTTAACTTATAGAATGGGGAAATGTAACCATAGACTGCATCTATTCTAAGCCTACTTTTATATTTTTTAATATTTTAAATTTTATTTATTTATTTGAGAGAAAGAGTGAGAGAGAGCAGGGGAGGGGCAAGACAGAATCTCAAGCAGACTGTGGTATCAAGCAAGGAGCCAGGTGCGGGGCTTGAACTGGGAACCATGAGATCGTGACTTGAGCCAAAATCAAGAGTTGGACGCTTCACCAACTGAGCCCCCCAGGCACCCCCTTACTCTCCATGTAGATGTACAAGCAGTAACTGTCTTACTGGCGTCCCTCCCCCCTTGTGACACCTATGGAATCCTAGTAAACTGAATGGGAGTCACCTCCCTTCTAATAAGATCAGGTAGGATGATGATGTCATTCTAGACATTACGTATTTCACCTTCTGGAGCCCCTAAAAGTGGCGGTCACAGCCAGACACATCACGTGCTCCTCTAGGACCTTGGAGTTGGCTCCTTGTTGGTACCCTGAGCTTGGTCTCTCACCTTGCTCTTTGGGGAGCTCACATCAGCACCTTAATCTGAGGACTGTTGTCGCATTTGCAAGATAATATCTCTTAAATTTAAGCCTGGATTCAATTGAAGATCTGAGAGAATTTCCCAGAGTGGTCAGATTGATTACAAAAGTTTATCTAAAATTTTTGGGTTTAGTTTCTCCGTTATCAGCAGCTCGCTTTGATCGCCACAGTAAATGCAGTCCACAGCACCTAAACCCTAAATACTAGTCAATGGCTAGTCACTGATGGTTTTACGTTGACATTTGTGTGATTCTGGGAAATTTTTCTGAGACAAAGTCTCCTTATAGCCTCAGGATTCATTTCAAAAAGAGAAAAATAGTCTGAGGCATTCTGCTGTAACTGGCAAAAAGATGGAAGGTTGGGACAGTCCATTGCCGAAGGGGCTGGGCCATGAGGTGGGCTCATTGCTGCGGTTCTTCTGCAAGAAGCAGCAAGCCTCTCTCCCCTTTCTCTGTGGAATCAGCCGAACTTCTAAGAATGCACTGGTTTACCACCCATAGAGGCTGCAAGGTTCCATCCATTCTCAAGGCTCATCCATTTAACACTTTGCTTGTTTGTTTCTGAAGGGAGTTGGCCCCTTCCTGCCTCCCAGGAAAATGCTTACTACTGTCATTTAGACAGACCAGTGATCTGGGAGGGTCAGTCGGTTAGCTGACTCTTGATTTTGGCTCAGGTCATGGGGTCCAGTACCACAGTGGGGTCCATGCCAGTTTTGGAACCTGCTCTCCCCCCTCTCTCTCTCTGCCACTCTTCACCATTCACTCTCTCACTCTCTTTCAAAACAATAAAATAAAAAACAGGGGTGTACTACAGAGAAGAAACACTGAATCTTTGGTAACAAGCATTAAGCCTGACTGTCTTTTGCTCCAGAGACATCATGTTTATGATACTGATCAGTAAGCATGTCTACCCCTTGCTTCAAAAGAAGATACTACTTCTGTCTTTCAAGAGTGTCTCATTCCTATTAGTTCTGTATGGCATTGAGCAATGCCCTTTTCTCATCAATAATGATATCATGCATTCCCATATTCCTCATTTAAAGTAAACTGTCATACCTTACATTCTCTGTGGAGGCGGAGTTTTAGTTGGCCATGTTGTTTTACCACTGGCCCTCACCTCTTGAGGCAACAAATTGTAAGTTGATCTGGTTTCAACATAGTTGCCTAAGATGACGATAACTATTAATAAATACCATTAGATCATCTTCCTCTCAGAAAGTGAGAAAACAGGGGCACCTGGATGGCTCATTGAGCATCTGACTTCGACTCAGGTCAGAATCTCACAGTTTGTGGGTTCTAGCTCTGCATCAGGCTCTGTGCTGACAGCTCAGAGCCTGGAGCCTGCTTCTTCTTCTGAGTCTCCTTCTCTCTCTCTGTCCCTCCCCTGTTCACACTCTGTCACTCTCTCTGTTTCTCAAAAAATAAATAAATGTAAAAAAAAAAAAAGAAAAAAGAAAATGAGAAATCTGGAGAAAATTTGAATCCATGAAAGGTAAACAAAAATTAAAAAAGAAAGAAAATACAATAGAGTATGCATATGAGGCTGCTTAAAAGCGTAAAGTTGAACAGAAATCAAAATGGCTGTACTAAAGCTTCATTGATGGCTGAGAAATTAAAGTAACCTTTTTCCTCTTGGGCAAACCTCATCTCTGTCTTCATGAGCCTTTTGTTTCAGAAACTCGGTATCACCCTAAAGACATGACAAAGGAGGCTGGCAGCAAGTACAGAATTCCGGTCAAAGCTAGCTGGCTCCTGTGCATCCCCAGTAAGACACCCAAGTCCCTCCCTCCCTGGAGGCTGGCAGTTTTTGAAGACCTTTGCCAACTGTAGCCTCCTTTGTCTGACAGACCAAAAAAGCCATTGTTCTTCCTTATCCCAACTTCTGGCTTTACATTAAATTGTTAAATATAGACCCTGAAACACAGAGGTTGGTTTTCAACATACATATGCTAAACAATATATATGGTAAACAAATTTGTAAGTGCTGTGTGTGTGTGTGTGTGTGTGTGTGTGTGTGTAACAGAGAACAAGAGGAAGGAAGGAAAAAAAAGAGGCAAAGAGAGGAAATCTGCTGATGTAAGGTTGATACATAAAGATAATTCTAGAAAAGTTAAGACTTTGGTTCCTGATTTTCATAGATATTAGATTTTGTGAAGCTGGGTCTGGTGTTAACTCAGATTCCCTAAAATTTTATTTTTCATAAATAATAAATCTTTAAATGACTGTCTATTACATAAGATTAATTAATAAATTACTATTTCGTACAGAAAAGAGAGAGCCTAACATTGATGGATATCCTGGAATTACCTAGTGTTTTGCATGATTGTCTAGCTAAAATTGTCACTGCTGGCATTAAGTGGGAATTGGGTGAATTTGTTCACATCACATACTTTATACAGTATGCATTTAAAAAATTCTCAGTTAAACACTATTTTTCCCAAGTCCCTTGTGCTGGCATAGCCTTCAAGGATTTTTTTTTCTCTTCCTGTTTCATTGCCAATGTGGAGCCTTTTATGTATGTTCTTAACTCTGTTCTAGATATTCTACTTAAATACTTCATGTTATCTTGATACGTAGGGCTACTCAGTTCTTACTCAGTTACTAGTCTTAATACCTGTTTAGTAAAATCCATTCTCAGTGCTGAGCCAGAAAAAAGCATTTCTAGATTTTTCTCAGAAGGCAATTGTGTGGCCATGAGTATTAGATCCGTATTGTGGTATTATACACACCCAGAGCATTTTGTCACGATATTTCATTCAACAGGATCGTTTTCTCTCAAACAGTAATTTTTATTATGAACTTTCTTTAGTGCATTATTCATGGGCAAAGTCCATTAGTTTTGAACTTTTAGCTTACACTTTATAAACCATATAGGGGATATGTTAGTTTATATTATATAGTTTATATTTAAAAACAGCTTATATTTTAATAATAATTAAATGGTCTCTAGTTTACATTTAAAAATAATTATATTTTAACACAAATTTTAAAAAATACAATTTTATGAAAAATAAAATTGGAACATTTGCAGGAAGTATTTCAAAAAGTAAACTCATTGTACTGAGCAGAATAAAAAATATTCCTTCATCTGTTCTATACATTTGCAACAAGATAAAAATGAATACAGCTGAATAGCAGACCTTGGGAAATATATTGATGCTGAGACTATTTTATAAAGATGTATTTGACCTAAGAGAGGAGACTAGAGTCTGGTGGGATTTCTCCCTTGGGGAAATGTATGTTACCATGTTACAAAATAAATGTATAGGAAAAAATGAATACAAAAGAAACTTATTTATTTAAATATTGTCTAATGTACTCATGTATTTCAATTGACTTAACTAATGCATTTCAGGCATGATAAAGATAGGAAAAAAGTCCCTTTGATTTGTTATGTAGACAGAAAGGAAGAGAAAGGAGTATAATTCCTATCTTACCCCAATCTTTCTCCCTACATTCTACTGTAGAAAAATCTTACCATCTCTGGAGACATACATTCTTGGACAGTGCTTGGCTGTTTGGAGGCATAATTTATTACCATCCTGATTCTACTGAAGAATACAGTTTGCTAAAAACAAACAAATAAAAAACCAAAAACCCTAGTCCTGCAAATGACTTACAGTAGCTGCCAACTTTTTGAGTCAAGGCTCACCCCTGTGTTACTTTCAGTCTTCAGAGAAGTGGAAGCTAAGGAGTGAATAAATATAAGAGATTTTTTCAGGACATTCTTGTGAAAGGTAAAGTGTGGGAGGCAGAAAGTCAAAGGAAGTCTCTCACCACCTGTTCTTGGACAGAGCGAGGGAAGGAAAGATTGGCGAGAAAGCTTCAGAATATAGCACAGTTCCTAGAAAGTTTTTGGCAGGTCTCCGGGGATTATATGAACAAGGGCTGCCTGGTGGCAGAGCGCCATGTTGGGATGGTGTGGTCCAGCACTAGCACTCTTGCTGTGATTCATCAATGGCTGGGAAGAGCCCAGGTTTCAGCTTTTAACTGAAGGCTTTGGATTAGTTACACACTCAGAAGCAGGCTCTCTTGAAAGAGGTATGAGTGAAGTACCTTCATGACCACTAGAACCAACATCAAGATCTTTCTTTACTCTGTCCTGTTTATTACATTAGAACTAGTCTCCCTGATGTGATGTCCTGGCTTCCCCTGCTTCTTGATTTCTAAAATATCCTTTTCTTGTCTCGTCTACAGTGATACAATTTAAAGTTGATTATTCTTTAATCAACCTCAGTAAGAGCTACAGATGTCATTCACGTCAAACATTGGAGATTTTATAGACTTCACACAAAGTATTTTTTTAATGGTTTTGAAGAAGATTTACTTCTCTTAGCAATGTTAAGAGACCGTCGCCCACCTGCCATATCTACCTCCCCACTTTTAACCCCTTCCCTTCAGGTTGGGGCCCTACATTCTCCTACCTCAATTAGAAAACTGTCTCCTCTCATTGGCACAAATCACATAAAAAATGAGTTATGTTCAAATTCAACCCACAGCTATTATTAAATGATGTATCCCAGCAAAGTTTTTTCCTAAGAGGACCTCCGTCACAATTGCTAGTATAATACACCTATCATGCTCAACCAGAGACTAGTAACTTTAGAATTTTAATCATACTAAAAATTTTCACCATGTAAAGTTTGTTCAATAGCATGGCTAATTTAAATTCTTATTCAGAATTTAGGCATTTTTGGGTCCTAGATGCACAGGAAAGCAGAGATAAGCACACTTTCTGTTGCTCATTTCAGCCTTGAAATAATTATTTTACTAATTAAATTTTTATTTCCAACTGTAAGTCCTGTTACTCTGTTACAAATCGCACATGTTCGACTCCCTGATGTGGAATATCTGCTGCTCCATTGCTGCCTGAAACCTACAACACACAAGAAATAATAAGAACAAAATTAAACAGACCCGTTGGTGCTTCATGGAGGAGAGCAGTGGTTCACTCCAGCCATTGGAGATTTGTAAAAACCAAGTATCATTAATTGCTTGGCAACCAGCTTGATATTGAAATTCTGCATGTTATTCACGTTGGTAGTTGCTGTTTGCTATAGAAAATCTCTCTTAGAAGGAGATTTAAATTCTGTACTTTTTTTTTTAAATACAAATGAATTAGGAAGGTCTTGAAGAGAAGCAAAACTTCTCACTTTTCCCTGTTTTCCTTCTTCAGAAACTGAGGACCATGAAGCTCTTTACCTTGGAGAACAGAAGCCAGCAGAGTTAGCAGTTGGAATGGGAATATCATCCACATGGTGCTGTTGACGTGACATCTCAGTCTGGTATACAATGGTGAGTGTTAGGGCAGAACTGTGCGAGGCAGAGAAAGAGACAGTCTCATGTTCCTTTGTTGCCCCCTGTTTCCTAGAATCAAAGGTTCTGATTTTTAAGAGGGGAAAAAGGAGGAAAATTTTGGCTGATGGAAGAGACTTCTTGAGTCCAGAAAGAAGTGCAAACACACAACACTGTCCTCACACTATCTTAAAGGTAATAAATTAAGGAAGGCAAAATACCTTGGGACAGTTTATTTAATAATATACTTAACCTGGGGTGACTGGGTGACTCAGTCAGTTAAGCATCCAACATCAGCTCAGGTCATGATCTTGCAGTTCATGAATTTGAGCCCCACTTCAGGCTCTGTGCTGACAGCTCAGAGCCTGGAGCCTGCTTTGGGTTCTGTGTCTCCTCCCTCTCTCTCTGCACCTCCTCAATTCATGCACTTGCTCTCTCTCTCTCTCTCTCTCTCTATCTCAAAAATAAATAAAACATTAAAATATTTTAATAATATGCTTAACCAGTTAAAAGTCACAATTAGAAATATTTTAAAAATTCAGTTAAATAGTTAAAATCGTAACTATTACACAACTGTCAATTGCTATATTCATGTTGATAACTTCCTCAAAACTCTCTGTCATTGTAACAGCAATTTTTTTCTCCTATGGTGTCATTATTAATTTCTCATGTGAGAAATCTTATCATTTGCTTAAAAAGAAAGCTAAACACAGTGAATAATTCCCTCAAAATTGAGGCCAAAATCAGAAACACAGACTTGTTCATATAGTTAACAGACATCAATGCCTTCATTATTTACTGGAGATTCACAGCTTTAAAATGAAAAATTGTTTTTAAATACTTACTAAAAATGATTGTGGCAAGTGAATTTGAGACATCGTATTATTTTCTACCTATGACAATAAAAGATCTGGTGCCACCATCTAGTTGAACCGTATTTGGTCATTTAGCTCCTCAGAAGTAATCTTTTTCTAGATATAATTCCCAACTGATCATGGGGTAAGTGCTAGAAAAACCTTAGCCTAAAGATTATTTGTCTCATGGTGATGTGGGTTTATTACCATGCATCTGACTGGATAGACTGAAATTTACAACTGTTTACTTCGCAGACTCTTCTCTAATTTAGGAAGTAAAACAGAACAGCTTAAGTAAATTATCTGCTTTAAGAAAATTACATATTCTTAAATCTGAGCTCACCTCCTCTAAATACATTCTAAGTATACACATAAGACAGAGTGGAAATGTCCACTTCGGGCACTGGGATGCCGGTTTTGAGTGAGGTAGTGTAATTCAGGCAGCAATGGAGGCACGAGATGGTGTGGAAAGTGTGATTCTCAGGACTCAACGTCCTATGTTGGGACCACAATTCAGTATTTCTGAAACATAATTTCAGACAAGAAGTGCCTTATAGCGATCATGTGGTCCAATCAGCCACTTCAGAGATGAGGAAACTGAGATGGTCTAGAATTAAGTAATGAGCCCAAGGTCATTATAATTAATTATTGACAAAAAAAAAAAAAAGGAATACAGTTAGACTCCTTGGCTCTGACTGTATGGCACAATTCTGAAAACTAATATCTTTACGCATGTGAAAAAATAATCTCCAACCTGTTTTGCTGTACAGTTATGTTAAAAAATGGTTCAATGCTTGTCAACTCAACAGTAGTTGTTGAATGACAAAATATATTATTTAGACTTCAAGAACGGTGGACATTCTCAACATTTAAGAACTTGAAGTCACCAGATTGGAGTTGTGGTGGCAGAGCAGAGGCAGAGGAGGACATGGAGTTTGCTGTAAAGGAAACAGAGGAGACAGTAGGAAAGAAGAAATAACACACCTGCCTGAAATAGTAGAATAGCAAGGCAATTGAACTTATGATAGATATCACATAAGAGAGATAGAAAGCGTCCACAGGGACTGAACTTGATGGAGGAAGGAGAGAAAGACTTAAACTGACTCCTTTTGCCAGACTCTGTAACAGAATATTAAAAAAAATAATGGAAGCAATTACATACATACAGCTTTTAAGAAAACTGCATAACTATAAAAGGATAAAGGCTTTTTTCCACGAAGAATGAATGGCATGCTGTTCATATAGAAAATGCAATAAATTAGGCTAGTGCTGAAAAATAGAAGATAAATCATTGTTATTATAATATGATATAACTGTTTACTGAATGATGATGAGAAATAATATAAAACTGTTAGAACTAGAGAGAGTTTAGTAATCAGTTATAAATAAGCAAATAAATAAATATCCAACAAGTCTCCCAATCCTTTAAAATGCAATAGGAAAATAAAAAAAACACAAAACATTTTATTCACACTAGAAACAGATTTAACAATCCGTAAAATAAACTTGATAAGAAGGCTTGAGTAAATGGAGAAGATATTTCATTGGATGATAAAATTTAAATAAAGAAATGTAAGTTAATCTCAAAATGATATATGTCAAAGTAAAGCAATTATAAGATGATTTTTAAAATCTTTAAATAAAAATGATACGACTACACATCTACTTGAACGGCCAGAAACCAGCAACATCAAATGCGCAAGGATGTGAAGCAACAGAATTCTGATTTATTGCTAGTGGGAATTCAAAATGGTACACTCGCACTTTGGAAGACAGTTTGGTGGTTTCTTAGAAACTAAATATATTCTTATCATACAATCTGTCAATCACACTCCTTGGTATTTGTGTGAAATGGACTATCACACCATGAGAAGACATAGAGGAAATTTAAATACATATTAATAGGTCAAAGATGCCAATGGTTGCAATACAATGATAAGGGAAGCATAATTAACTATAATCTATATTATGAAATATATTAATGAGGTCTGAGGAAAAGAATCAGGTCACCAGCATTATGTAAATTACTATATCTGTTTTATAAAGTAAGATATGATGAAATAATAAACATTGTTCTGTTTGGGTAGAAATTTTATGTGTGGAGTTTTCTAACATTCTTTTACTTGATCTGCGATATTTTTCCCCTTAAATCAAACATGTATTGCTTTTATGTCAGAAATTATGCATTTATAATTTAAAGGTAGTTTTATTTGACTTATCTATTGAGAACATTGAAGAGCAGCTTTAGGTACTCATAAGAGATCTAATATTAACTAAAAAGAAATATTCATGACCCAGACATGTGGCTGGGTGTTCCAGGTGAGAAAACTTCAAAAACAAAAAAATGTTGAATCATGGGAGTTTGTCAAAAGCAATCATATCAACCAGAAAAAATATTCACCATTACTTTCAATTTTAATGAGCACATTTCATCATATAAAATTTGAGGTATTGTAGTTATAACAGGAATGTAAGTAACATAACATGCACAGTGAGTATTATGTTTGGTAAGTGAATTAATAGTTGAAGAGAACTAATGGTTTGTATTAAACAATATCATAGATTTAGATAAATATCTTATTAGAATCTGACCAATAAACCAATACCTCAG
Source organism: Mungos mungo (assembly GCA_004023785.1). Taxonomy (NCBI): domain Eukaryota; kingdom Metazoa; phylum Chordata; class Mammalia; order Carnivora; family Herpestidae; genus Mungos; species Mungos mungo. The sequence continues at coordinate 133,896 of PISW01002839.1, read as the reverse complement.
TGGAAATTAAATATATTAGAAAATTTTAGTCAAGTGTAAGTGGATTAGAATCAAACAAACAGCAATGGGGTTTATAAAAATCCAGTTCTCTGTACTCAGAGATAGACTTGCTACTTCATCGTATCACTGATGTTAATTAAGTGCCGATTACTCTGCTCATTCTGGTTAAACATAGGTTTCCTCAAATTCTGATCTATACCACCTGCAGCCTAAATGAAGCACTCCTCTGGCAGCTTGTTTTCTTTTTTAAATAAAAATCAATTGTTTCTATACTGGAAATCATTGTTTACAATAGGGCCAGGAATAAGTCATGGCATATAACATAGTCATGTTGGGTACAAAATTTTAGGGGGTTCCAAAAAACAGAGTAGTCAACATAAGTTATATTTTAATTCAGTTTTTTAAATGTTTGTTTATTTATTTTGAAAGAAGAGAGTGTGTAAGCAGGGGAGGGGCAGAGAGAGAGAGAGAGAGAGAGAGAGAGAGAGAGAATCCCAAGCAGGCTCTGAGCTGTCAGTGCAGAACCTGACACGGGGCTTGATCCCATGTACTCTGAGATTAAGACCTGAGCCAAAACCAGGAATCAGAAAGTTAACTGAGAAACCCAGGCTCCCCTAATTCAGTTTTATTTTAAGAATCTAGATCTATGCAAATCTCTATCATAAACAAAATATCAACACTTTAAATAAACTGTAAGCTGAGATCAGACAGCTCTGGATTTCTTTCCAGTTCCTTAAGGGAAACTTCATTTCTGTGGCTAAAGAAACATTGCAAAGAGAGACACCTGCTTATTTAGAAGAGTCTATAGTAGAGGATGTGTGGGCACTTTAAAGTACAAGCATATCTCCCCAGTGTGTGTACTTGGCCATCTGTGAGAGGATTTCTGGTGGCATCACAGTTACATAGATCTGTGTCCTATTTTTACTGCATAATTAGGCTCATGACAGGCTTCACTATGACCCCACTTATATGTTCTCTCACAAACTGATAAATATATCAAGGAAGAGAGGTAAAAATCTATGGACACATTTTGCCTATTTGCATACTCAATTATTGGAATATTTAAATTAATTAATAATTATTGGATTAATATTATGTCTAACAGGTTACAACAGCTTAGAAAAAATTAGCAATGATCTCCCCAAAACTTCAAATCCATCACATGCAATAAGAGTATGCATGAAAAATGGATTAGCATAACAAAGGTTAAGCATAACCAACCTGCATGTGCAGGACCAACTCATGAGAAAGTACCTTGAGTTTTATTTTTAAAATTGTTGTGAATCTAATTTTCAGCCTAATTTTTTTACCCAATATCTAATTAAGTGAAATCAATCTAACAAAATGTATAGACATGGGTACATTTTAAATATATGCATCAAAATGATGCTATAAATTAAATTAAATTATGTTCATGCCCTATCATTTGAAATTAGTGATAATTCACTTTTATCTTCTTTTTATGTCCAATTTGTCCAGGCGAGAGTTAAAATATTTAGTGTAACACATTTCAATGATTGAGTTGTTAAGGCATCAGAAAATGCTCTGAAGACTAGGTTAAATCTCTTCACATTATCTGTATTTTTTTAATTATTTCTAGGGTGCTTCCATTATTTTGAGAAATAATTTACATATTAAAAAGTTATTTGTTTAATAAAACAGACTTCATTCTTTCTCAAGTTTTTCGATAGTCTCCAGAATCTAACTTTCAGGTTTCTGTTATTATCAGATATAAAACAGCACTTAATCTCACCAAAAGTTGTTGAAGAAGTATTTGCAGATATGTTAAATGACCTAATGGACACAGAAGAATGATATGCCTTTAAATTATTACATGATATTCAGTGGCTTTTTTTTTTTTTTGGTGGAATTCCAAAGGCATTCTAAGACTTTTGAGAGGAAAAGTTGTCATGAATAAAACAGGTTGGCAAATCTGTAACTTCATAATTCATGTGAAAACCTAATTTTGATAAACAAAAGTGTTATGACAGATGGCTCAGATGAACCTGTGAGGAAATGACAGGTATAGCCTGTCTTGATCTATTCCCTTAAATCATGTTTTTATCTTAAAAAGGTAAGACCTGGACCTTGATTATTTATATTTCCTACTTGTTCCTGCTTTGATATAAATCTCTATCTTGGTTCTGTCTCTTGTTTGTGATTCTTCTTGCAAATTGAAGGTGATACATTTGAAATATTTCTTTCATTTTCTGGGAACTCGAGCATGGATTATACTCTTCGGGATTCCCCAGTTTGGACAACTTCAGTGTGTGTGAATACCTCGGGTTCACACTTTGGCTCAACAGCAGAAATTCACTGAAATAGTAATATTTGAAATTGCCTCAGTCAATTGGAGGTACAGGTCTTTTTGGTTTTGGGGCGATCCTTGCCTGTTCCTTTGGAACTACATAGTTATATGCATTCTTTAAATGGCAGTGAAAATGTGGAAAATGTTACTAACAATCAGTTTAAGAAGCTTATGCCTCTGAACCACTAGAATCTAGGAGGGATACTCCCTCAAAAAGTTACCTTTTAGAGTTTTCTCATTGGTTTCGAAGTTGTGGAACTTCAGTAATTTTGTTCTTGGTAAGCGACTTAAGAATTCATGATCTTGGCCTAGGACTGGGAATGTTATGCCATTTTCTTCTTTCTCACTGAAGTGATTCTCCTTAGTATCTAAAGAAGTCTGGACATGTGATGCTTCTCATGAAGTTGTAAACTTGAAGTCTATCAATCCCCTTGAGTTCTGTCAGAAGACAAATTTTCCTTCTCAGACAGTGTCTTTGCCACATGGAGGATACAAGGGATGGTGTTGAAGAAAATGAAAACAGTTTTGGTGTCTTGGATGATGAGAAGATTGTGCAGTGGCTCCAATGCTTCAGAGTGGATACCCTGGTTCATCTGGCCCCCAGACCCCACAATGAAGGCACCCTTTTTTGGGACCATAAATTCTCCATTTTTTTTTAGCAGAGCCACCAAGAGAAGCAGACTGTCACAGACTGGATGCCCTGGTGGGGCCCCACAGTGATGTAGCTCGGGGCCCAGGCTTGCGTCCTCTGGATGGACTTGGGGCACAGCACCACAAGCTGGAGCAGCACACTCAGCCTGCCTGTGTCATGGCCACCTGGGTTTGTTGATCCGCTCTAAGGACAGTGTTCTCTGCAGTGTTGAGAGGGAGGGGGGTCACGACATCGAGTTCTGAGCTGTTCATTTGTTGACCAGCCCAGGCAGGACCCTGTGCCAAATACTTGGCCAAAGCACTTGTTGAAGTCATTGGTGAGGAAGGACTGGGATCAGCAGGTGTCCAAGAGAATGTTGCTGTCATGATGGTGAAGAAGATGGAAGAGGATGGGCAGCATTTGCTTTAGTGCATTTTCAAAAGGGTTTGTGTTCTTACTTTGACACAGGGTGGAAAAAGCCCATGTAATTTTCCATAGAAACATGATTGGTGCGGTTGGTGAGATCAGGGTCAGCACATGAGGCACAACATTGCTTGAGATGATGTCTCTGAACTCTGGGCGGTCTCCTGTTGTGTGATTAAGAACCCACTGTGCCTGATCACACACAGTCTTGTGGAGGAAAGACAGGAGCTCAATCAAAGATGAGACAGCCAGTGCCCTTTCACAATGGCTCAGGTCTTCTCTGAACTCCTTAAAGCAATGTTGGCTAGAGTCCAGACTACCTCAACCTATAAGCAGGGGTGAAGGGATGACTTTAGGAACCCGACCAGCCTGGAAATGAGCTCTCCTTCAACAGTCCATTTTAAAGGAGGTTCCTTTCCTGGGACAGCATTTTCCTAGCTGCCTGGGTAGCCTGGAAACTTAAGTCTAGATTTGAGGCATTCACACCAGTTGATTCCATCATGCCTGGTGAGGCAGACTGGCTGGGATGACTCTTCAGAAGCTGGGTCAGGGGATAGATTGGTGATGTTCCATCTCTTTAGAGCCTGTTTGCCTTTCTCAGCCTTTCAGACCTTCTTTACTTCATTCAGTACCTTAAGTTTCTCAGCCTCTCTTCTAAAGGTTCTTTTTAAACATTTTTATAGTTTATTTATTTTGAGAGCAAGAGAGAGCATGAGCAGGGGAGGGACAGATTGAAAGCGAGAGATAGACTCCCAAGCAGGTTCTGCACTGTCAGCATGGAGCCCAATGCATACTCAAACACAAACCATTAGATCATGACCTGAGCCTAAACCAAAATTCAGATACTTAACCAACCGAACCACTCATGTGCCCCTCTTCTGAATCATTTAAAGTCAGAATATTGATAGGAAGAAGTAAACCATCTGGCAGGAAGCCACTGTGATTGATGAGATAGAAAGAAATCAATAATCAAAGCCCAAAACCCAAGGTCCAATTTGTGACTGAATAGAATATAGAATTTAATACCATATACAATGTTATTTAACTTTCTTAGGTGTCAGTTTTTGCATCAATAGATAAATGGTATTACCTGACTCTTTCAAAGTTCAAGGCTATTTTGCAAGAAAAAATTATTGATGCATTAAAAAACTTTAAAAGTTTATAATTTCCATTAAAATTCCACAGAGAATGCAATGCATTTTTTATTATTATATCAGCAAAAACTCTTTGAACTAGGTATGTGAAGGATGAATCACTCTAGATAAGAAAGTGTACTCTTACAGTGATATTTTTGAATGTCTCAGAAGTCTGTCAAAGGCTGTACTTGGGGAATCAGTATTTACACTTGCACTTCTGTATACACATTCTCTCATCTCCCATAAAATATTGATTAAGCATTTATATTTAGTGAGTAAAGTAATACATAATTCTAACACATAGTATCGATTTTAAAAAAGATCATAATTTACATCTGAGCGTGTATGGTCAGTCATTAGGCAGTCAATGACATTTTTCTAAATATAGTGCAACAAATATATTAGTGATTGCTCAGCTATTCTACTTAGCAATCTCCCCTCCCTGTTTTTTCTGAGAACACCTATGTCTCATAATTCTAAAATAGCTATGATTTTATGCTCTACTTGGTATTTGAGCATTTGATCAATACTAAGGATATTTTAGAGCACATGGGAAGGGAAAAATGGTAAAAACATGCACAGAAAAGTCTTTCCAGCAGAAAAGTGGACAGTGAAGATAAAGAGCCAGAAGAGAATGAACAATGGCAGAGAGTTTTAATTTAGATTTATGTTGCATTAAAGCTTGTTTAAATGAGAATGGATTCTATGTAGATAACCAATTAAGTGGAATGGCCCTAGACATGAAAAAGTGAGGGATGGATTCCTGTGTGTCAGGAAAGGAAAGGAAACTGGTAGGTTAAAAAAAAAAAAAAACTGGTAGAGAGCTGCTGACAAGAAAGAGAAGTCACCATTGATGTGATTGGTAGTGAGGTGGAGAATATCTGAAAACAGCGTACGTGTTTTAAATCTACCCAGATGGAGAACAGGGAAGAGGCTAGAAACCATGGTAGGCCTGGCAAAGCCCTAAAGACTAACCCGAAATGGCTGTCTCTGTGTGTAGAGAGGGAACAAGCTGTCTGGTCTGTTGTTTTTCTTGTGTAAAACTCAGTGCCTATGGAACTGAATGGAATTCATGCAAGGCCGGTGTGCATGGAGGTTAATTAGGTCATGAGATTTGATGTAGGCCATTCATTTAACCTTGGGAAGAGAGAACAGGAAGTTCTGAAGGCCCTCGTGGGAGTGTCGGAGGTTGGAGACTGTGGAAGTTCTGCCCTTAATGGAAGAGCAGGCTGAGTCTTGAAGATAGTGGTACCAGAGGCAGAGGAACCTGAAGAATAGGGTAGAAGAAAAGCTACTAACCATTGCAGAGTTCTAGAATGTTCCATCATGCAAATAAACCATTTTTTTTTTCTATTGTGTGTAGGGGGCATTTTTAATCACATTTATGTGTTCAAAGAACAGATTAAACAGTTATATTAAAAAAACCATGACACAAGCTCTAATCGTGTTATTTATTAGCTTTTTTTGCCAATACGGCTATTAAAGAGTTAACTAAAAATTTAAAAAAAAAGAAAACCTCACCAAGGTTTAAAAGCAAGCAGTTATAATATTAACTGGAAATTAATCTATTATTACTCTTTATAAACTGCAAGCTTTTATGCCGAACATAAATTAAAAGTTTTAAATTATTTTTAAAGCAATTTTGTCACAGAAAGTCTTTTGCTTTATTGACATTTAACTTATTATTTCCAGCTGTAAAAACATTTACAAACCCCAAGTTAAAGACATATTATTTAGTCAGAATTGTCCTTTTCCGATGTCACTCCGTTTTTACAATCAGCTGTGGAAGAACAGATCTTGGTTTGTCTCAAAGGGATTTTTCTGACATTAAAAATAACTGGCATGTTGTATCAGTTACAGTGTCATTTTTCCATAACAGCTGTTTCAAGAAATATCAACTGTGTTCCCATGAAATATTTTGCCTTCTAGATTCCAAAACCACCAGGAGGATCTTTCTCCGTCAAGGTCCTTGAGTGTGAAAACATAAACTGGGACCCATCCTCCAAGAAAAAGAATAGTGCCCTGAACATCAGAGCCCATATTTTCATCCTGGTTCTATTATTGAGAGAAAAACTACATCCAAGCCAGATAAAAGCATAACATTCCAGAAGCTAACAGTATTTTACCTCCACACATAGCACACACAGCCTTACATAGCAATAGAAACATTATCCCTAGGTTCCTGGATTTGGATGCGACCTGCCTTTGGGCATATGTTACTCCCTCCATTACTTTTGAAATCCTGATCCTTGATGATGTTCTTTTGCCAAGAAGTCTGCTTTTGAATCAACCCAAGCCAACAAGAAGAACAGTTTTCCAAAGGCCATAAAGTAAAAAGGAAGCATGCATTTACACAAGGAATGAGATTAAAAGATTCTAGTATTTCAATTACAGAGAACCGCCCACTTCACTGAGGCACCCTCTGGATAATCAGCACAGTATAACATACCCAATTATAATCTAGATTCCCATAATCTGAGCAAGGGCTTCACAGATACAAAATATTTTTTATCTGGTCAGAAACCAAAAAGCAAAACAAGTTAGGAAACTTGGTTCCAAGAATTCCAGAGTTAACATGCTTTCCAACTATGGAATAACAGTTTCTTTTTTTCTTTTTTTCTTTAAAAATAGAGTGGAGATATTATATTAGTTTCAGGTGTATAACATAGTGTTTTGACAATTATGTACATGATAAAATGCTCACCATGATAAGTGTAGTTACCATATGTTACCAGACAAAGCTATTACTCTATTATTGACTACATGCTATATTTTTCACCCCCTTTACTTGTTTATCCTATAAAAATATAACTTCTTAAGTTCTTCTTGCTTAAAGTGCAAGTAAATCTAACAAGTGGTTAAGCATTCTCAGAAAATATAGCCACTCTTTTAATACCAGCAAAAATGCAAATAAAATGCCTATTTTTAGGCAAAGGAAATAGTGACCCCAAGGTTCTCACATTGGCTGGATTTTTGTGATGTTGCCAGTTAAATGTATTAAGATGTCAGGGTAATTATAGACAATCTAAGAGTGAGTCAATTCACTGCAATTTTATTTAGTCTTTACATTTAAAAGTCCTTGAATTTAAATGCAAACTGTCTATTTCATATATGTCATCTATCAGGGAAGTAAATACATAATGGACTAATTGACCTCTAATAATTTACCTTTTCTGATTACCTGATACTCAAGATTCTGAGTGTTTGTTCTTTCAGAAGTACACCTCCTGCTGGGACAGTAATTTCCCACATTACACTCTAATTTATATAATGTCAAAAAGATTAGCTGCTACCAAATCTGTAATGATAACTGCAGCAGAATTTTCGAAGCACCTTGTGGCAATTACTATTTTGTCAGAAAATTTCTACCACTTGTGGAAGGAGAAGGCATTTGACTTTCATGGTGCTATTCTTGTTTTAAAGGAAGATTTGCATTATTGATAAAGACACACAGAAACACACATACACACACACTGAGCAAAATCAGACTTGGAGAATGGCTGTTTTGTTAGAAAACACTCGAGCTGTCTACTTTTGATTGTGTTGTTATTACCATTAAGATTTGAGACAACATGAGTGAAAAGAACCTTCAGGCAGTATTAAGAGGCCTCCTTACAGATATTAGTAACACTCACTTAAAACTGGGAAGGACGCCTAACTGAAGGCTTGTGCAACATTATCTGAAGAACATTATCTGGAGAGGTAAGAAGGTATATGTTTAAAGTGTTTAATTCCCGCCAAGTGACCTGTTTGGAATTATCTTTCTGGAGAAGTGGGCAGCGGGTTGCCTTTTATGTCTAAGTAGTGTAAATTGCACCAATCTTGACTGCAGTGGCCTTTCAAGAATTGCAGAAATCTGCTGCTCTTACGTGCCCCTTGTCAGTTAGTCTCTCTGCTTCAAATAGGGTGCTGCCAGCATCATCTTCAGAGGGACAGGGGCGTTTCTTCCGGTTTTAAAATACATGTAGTACATTTGCTTATATGTGTGTATATCTATACTTTTTATTTTATTTTATTTAAAAAATGTTTATTTATTGAGAGAGAGAAGAGAAAGACAGAATCCCAAGCAGTTCTGCACCATCAACGCAGAAGAGCCTAATGCAGGGCTTGAACTTGAGAACTGTGAGATCACGACCTGAGCCAAGATCAAGAGTCAGATATCCAACTGACTGAGCCACTCAGGCACCATTTCATCATACAGAAAGCATAGACTTTGACATTTTCACTAGTCTACACTCCCTGGAAGAGCTTGAGGTCTCTGCATTTCAAAGTTCAAAGGCACTGAAGGGCCTGGTGAATTCAGTTCTACACACAAAGAGATGAAGTTTATTGTATATATTTGCTTCCATGGCATTTGCTATTACATGACCATTGAGATTGCAAAATCAAAATGATACTCTTATAAGAATGAATTTTGTCTAATCTTTCATATTTGAGGTCTTGAATTTCTAAATATGTTACTAGTTCTCTGCCAGGTTTCTGGTCAATACTACTTACCTCTAGATTGCTCCACAAACTTCTACTCATATTACCGATGTTTCTTAATTAAAAACTGTACAAGGGAATGTGAAATAAAATGTTGAGCCAAACAGCAACAGTCCTTGCTCTCATGGAAAAAAATGCTTCCCAACCATCCCTCCAATTGCTTATGTTTGCCTTTCTTTTACTGTGTAGGTAGGCTAGTGATTTTCTTCTTTTTTTAAAGACATACTATGTTAATTTATCAGAAGAATCAGATGCCAATTATCCATAAGTTAATCTATAGGTTAAACACAATCTACATCAAATTCCAGATAGATTTTTTTTTCTAACAATTGAAAGTTTTAAACTCCAAAAGACTTAAAGAGTTATAGACTAACCAAATGTATGGGAAACCTGATTTTATATATATTTATCTTTACATTTTAAATGAAATTTTAAAAATTTAAATCCAAGTTAATTAGCATGTAATGTAATAACGATTTCAGGAATAGAATTTAGTCTCTCATCACTTACATAGAACCCCCAGTGCTCATCCCAACAAGTGTCCTCCTTAATGCCTATCACCCATTAGCCCATCTCTCTACCCAACACCCCACCAACAACCCTCAATTTGTTCTCTGTCTTTAAGAGTCTCTATAGTTTCTCTCCCTCTCTGCTTTTCTCTAATTTTTGCTTCCCTTTCCCTATGTTCATCTGTTTTCTTTCTTACATTCCACATGAGTGAAGCCATATGATATGTCTTTCTCGGACTTATTTCACTTACTGTTACACACTCTAGTTGCATCCACGTTGTTGCAAATGGTAAAATTTCATTTTTTGATGATCAAGTAATATTCCATTGTATATATATACCTCATAATGATTTTCTTCTTCCCTGATTCTCTCAGAAAGAGTCTCAAGAATTTAAATATCCAAGAGTTTAGCATGAATTCTTTTTGAAGATGGATCTCCATCCAAATCTCAAATCTTTTTTCTGCACCTGGAAATCATATCATTTTGCCAGCTTGGCTTCTTTGTCTCCATGTAGGTGAACAGATTTGGCTATATATGGGTGGTTCTAAAATGAACGAAGTTTGTGGAATTTACCTGGCACTGTCCTAACAATCATGTAAATCAACTGAGTTATATTTGCATCATTGTTATTGATGAAATAGTGATAAATACACATTAAAATACATGAATATAATATTTCTGTTGTAATTCTGTGAGTTTGCTACTGTAACAACCAGAATGCATCTTATAAGTATGTGAGAGCAAATGCCCAAACCGCGTTACTGCAGGTCACCCACACTCAATGGAGAAGAGCTACATTAAAGATCATATAGTAGCCAGAAGTAAATGCAAAGAAAAGAGACAGGAACTAGGGTTAAGATTCTCAATTTCCACTCTAGTGACCAAAATGAAACCAATGCAGGAAAATGGGAGTATTGCAGAAAAATAAAGTTATATGCACACATCTTATTTTGTTAATAAGAATAGACTTTTCTTTCTCAGACCTAGAGACAAAAGAATGTTGCACTTTTTTTTATGCCTTTGGCTTCAGTAAACATCTTTTTAGAAGACCACCTCTGTTAACATCTTCTGCATTGATGAATAAAACATTGCAAAATGAGTGACCAGATTTATAAATCACTTCAACTCAAGCGTGGCTAACTTTTATACTTATATTTTTTAATGGTACATGTACTTCTCAAATAATATGCAGCATGGTAGCATGCTTCTGGTAACCACGGACCAATCTATGGAGACAGGGAAAAAGATGGGGTAAAGAGATTAGATGTATAATTATTTTAATTAGACAAACTATAAATAATCATACTAAAATAATGACATAGATTGGGAAATTTGAAAATTGCTACAAATATGTTCTGAAAACACTTCTTTGAAGGAATCATTCTTAATATCCTAATATTATATGATACTTGGAGTTTTTAATAATTCTATGTCAGTTATTTCTAAAACACACACATGTCAGAGGCTTCATATACAAAGCTTATCTGCTACACAGACTGACCCATTAAGTAGAACTGACTTATGAGGATTTTTCGCATCTTTGTTGGTTTTAGTTGACAAATAAAAATTATATATATTTATTTGACAACAAATATTAGCTGACAAATAAATATATGTATATATTTAAGATGTGTGATTTGATGTTTTAATATACATATGCACTGTGAAATCATTGTCACAATTGAGTAACTGACGTATTATCTCACATAGTTAATATTTTATTATGTTTAAAAGATATAGGAATAATTATAGTTATATTGTCATATTTTAGATCTCTAGAAATTTTTGATCCTGTATAACTGAAATATTGTACCTTTTGATGAACATCTCCAATTTCTTCCTTCCCCCAGCCTCTGGCTATTGCCATTCTACTTTCTACTACTATGAGTTTGACTAGTAAGTGTAAGTGAGATAATGTACAGTATTTGTCTTTCTTTGCCTTATTTCACTCAGTATAATGTCCAGCAGTTTCAATTATGCTGTTGCAAATGGTAAATGCCTTTCTTTTTATGGCTGAACAATATTCCATTATGCATATATACGTATATATATGTATATTTCACATTTCCTTCATCCATTCATCTGTCAGGGGATACTGGGGTCCATGTTTTGACTATTGTTAATAATGCTGTAATAAACATGGCAATGCATATATCTCTTCCAGATACTAATTTCATTGTCTTTGGATATATACCCAGAAGTGAGATGGCTGGATCTTATGGCATTTCTATTTTAAACTTTTGTGGTTTTGAGGGAACCTCCATATGGCTTTCCATAATGGCTTTACCAGTTCATGTTACCACCAACAGTGCATCAACACTTAGCTCTTACCTTTTTGATAATAGTCATTGTAGCAGGTGTGAGATGATAGCTCATTGTGGTTTTGATTTGTATTTAGTTGGATGGCGTTTCCCTGCTGATTAGTGGTGCTGAGCACCTTTTCTTTCATATACCAGATGGCCATTAGTATGTCATTTTTTGAAAAATGTCTGTTCAGGTCCTTTGTCCATTTTTTTAATTTGGTGTTATTAGTTTTTAGCTATTGAGTTGTGTAAGTCACTTACATATTTTGGATATTAACCCCTTATAAGATAGACAATGTGCAAAGATTTTCTACTGTCCCATCAGTTACCTTTCACACTGCTGGTTGTATTGTTTGCTGTTCAGAAGCCTTTTAGTTGGATGGCATCCCATCTATCAATTTCTGTTTTGTTGCCTGTACGTTTCAGTTACATCCTTGCCAGACCGATGTCACGAAGTTTTGTCCTGTTTACTCTAATAGGTCTCTGGTTTCAGCCTTATATTTAAGTCTTGATTTCATTTCGGGCTAATGTTTCTATATGGTGGGAGATTAAACTCAAAAGTGTTTCTCCCACAGTGGTAGATTCACCTTTACTCTTCACTTTCTTTTGTCCTCATTTTTTTCCCTCTCTTGAAGTCATCCATATAAGAATAAGTAAATTACCCTTTTGTTGAAAGTTTTAGAAAACTGTTCCTTAATACTCATAGTTACTTGACATTTTGTCATGATAATTTGGATATTATTTTATCGTTCTTGTCCAGTGCTACCCAAGAACCTTACATTTTGGGGACAACAGTTGAGCTCTGGTTACACTTGGAAAATGACCTCAGGTCATGACTTATACATTCCTGTCACCTCCCCTTTTTTTTCAGTAATGATTGTTTTCCTAGAGACCAAGTGTAATTCAGGTTTTCTTTCATTGTCTAGTAAAACAATTTAGTTTATAAGTATGACTAATTACTATTTCCTGAGATTTGGAAGGCCATATACATTTTTAAAAAATGGTCTCTAAGAGATTTTGACCATAGTGATCACAGTATAGGTGGAATAAAATATATATAGATTTATTGGAAATATTTTTAGTCATTGGATAAGATGAATATAGCCCATAATATATCAAAAAGTTCTTGCATCTTTCATGTTTTTCAAAAATAAACATGAAAGACTTTCTACTGTGAATGAGACGATAAGAATTAAAATAGGCACTTCAGAAATATGATAAAGTTTATAATAATGTACTAAAAGCTGACCATAGACTAGTAAAATTAGTAAGGAAGAAGGTATAGGGCAAAGACTAAATAACACTCAAATGAAGAAATGTTCATAGAAGCTCTTTACATGCTAGTCACAAATAATATTTACATAGGAATACATTTATATTAAAATATATTTTTAAACAACTGGTTTGTTTAAAAATTTTAATCATATATTAATAAAATATGTGAATTAGATATATATGATACATATGCTTATATCTTTATATACCTGTATATACTATATAATAAAGCATATTTATTTATAAAGCAATATAAAAATAAAGTATATCTAGCATATATTATATTTGTGTATATATAGTATATTTAATAATGTATATTAAATTGTTAAGTAAAAGTGAACATAATAAAATACCTTAATATTAAAATATTTTTGTTAACATTTATTTATTATTGAGAAACAGAGAGAGACAGAGCATGAGCATTGGAGGGGCAGAGAGAGGGGGAGACACAGTATCTGAAACAGGCTCCAGGCTCTGGGTTGTCAGCACAGAGCCCAATGTGGGGCTCGAACCCATGAGCAGTGAGGTCATGACCTGAGCTGAAGTCAGATGCTCAACCGACTGACCCATCCAGGAGCCCCATAAAATGCATTAATATTTAGAAAGCAGTTTTGTATATTTAAATATTCAATTCTCACAATTTATGGATACACATTCAACCCGATGTAAGGATTATGTTTTCAGCACAAAATAAAAATACCTGTCCAAGTGCTAGGTTTCATGAGGTATTGCACAGTTGAAAAATCTTCAAAATCTTCAAAATGAGCTACCCATTACTAGTAAATGTTATTTTGGAGAGGATTCAAACACAAGACAGCCTGACCTCATAAACTTCCCAGTGCCTTGGAACACTCCGATTCTTTAATTATCAGAATAAAACACTTTCCCTTCATGGCCCCTTGGCTTTGCATCAGTGTGCAAGTGTTAAAATCACTAATTCCATTATATGCCGGATGGTACTCATGGGATCATTTCCTAATTAACCTGGCTCTTACATGGCGTTCATTCATTTTTGGTTTTCCTCACATTTTATCAGCTAAAACACACTTTAAATTTAAATAGCTGATCAGTTGGACCAATACATTTTTTTGTACTTTCATTTCAACCTACATAATCACAGCAATGGTAAGATGAACATTCTACATGTCTCAAGGTTTTATAGTCTCAAATCTAGAGGATTTAGTTCACTAATTCCGAACATTTTATATTCAAAACAAATTAAAGTCAGCGAGTATTGAAATGACAACTTTTATAATCACAAGCATAATTTAATTCAGGAGATCCAACAGTGAATAAGGGATGTCAATCTATCAAAAAGAAATTCACTCCTTCCTAAAAGACAGTACAGCTTAGTGATCGCAGACTTCACATACTGTATGTCCTGGATCAAGTTACAGAGACTTCTTAAACCTTAGGGTTTTGGTGTTTTGTTTTGTTTTTTGCCTCAGCAAAAGAAAAGAGTATAATCATAGTATGTAGTACCTCAGTCAACTGCTGAGAGTATTACTCAAAATAATGCAGTTAAAATATTTAGTACAGTGTCAGATACAATGGCAATTACTTAATAAATGTCATCTGTTAAATGCCCTAGTAAAACAGTATAGAATCTTGCGTTTGGTTTGGTCTAGTTCTGAAGATAGGATTGTCCTCAGGTAAAGGTACAAAGTTAGATCACCCCTACGCTGGGTTATTTGGAAACAGAAGCCAGGCCATCTGTACTTCCCCAGAACTACCGTGCCACACTGTGACCGAGATCACCTTGAAAGATGGCGAGAAGGCAGAAGCGAGTGTTTCTTTGTCACTAGGAGGAAGATTTGCCGCCAGGCACCTACCAGCTCGGAAGCCAGCTCCCATCTCCCTGGATATTTTCTCAGAACTACACAAGCCTTCTCCAACCATTCAAAGGGATTCTTGGCGTTGTGTTCTCTAATACCTAATGTCTGAAAGGATAGCTCTCCATGAGGAACATTCTGAGAATTACGTGAGGAAATTGCACGCGAATGTTTACTAAGTGGGAATGTAAGGGTTGTTGATGTCAACATCACAGAACTAAAGATCCATTAGAGACTTAGGTACCAATTTAGGGTGGACTCTATGGACCTAACTACAGAATTTTAGAAAAAAATATTAATTATAGATTAATATCCATGTAGGATAACTGTTTCAAGTAAATCTTACACTATATTTCTTTAAAAATGTGCTTATGGAGTGCAATTTATAATGAAGAAATGTATACTCTACTGAGAGTTTGAAATCAGTTATTAAAGGTTATAATTAACAATCCACAAAGAACTAACTCTCCTTCCTGCTTTGTTAGAACAGACAGATGATATATTAGAAATTCCCAGGCTTATAGATAGAAAGCAATTATTCACCTGAACTCATTTATTTCGGAGTGGTGCCATTTTTCTAAATATAGTTCAGTTTCACATCTGCACACTGACATTGTAATTTAGCAACCATCAAAGTATTATAAATGCAAGGGTTTTTTAATTTGATTTAAAAATGATTTTGGATTATTTTTAGGGAAAGTAGACAAAGTAAAAATGAGTCATGTATGGACCATAGAGCGTCCATGGGCATGTTATGGAAACCCTGTGGAACTTTGACTAAAATCTTAGCTCATTCACTGCTAAATATTGATCAGTCAATTAAAAGAGCCATTATTCACTAAGGAATATAAAATAAGTATTTTTGTATAAAGGAAAGTTTTAGTTTATGAATTAAATTCAACATGCTTCTATGAGTAGTAGATATTATAGCACTGACAATATGAATACAAATAAGACATGAACCCATCATTGTGGTACAATGTAGAAGGCATAGACTTCAAAGTAAAAAAAAGATAATTTTTGATTGGTTACTTTATTCTGTGGTCCAAATACTTAATTTATTTATGTTGAATTTCCCAGTCTGTGCAGCACAGGACATTATTATAATACTCTGTGATAATAGTCCAGGTGCCCAAGATATTATGAGCTCACTTAATAAAATGAGAGAGAGAAGGGTCTGCATCTGAGCCACCGGCCAATGCGTATTCAGAATCGAACTGGCACAATATATGTGGTCCCGGAAGACAATTCCTTTGCAAAACGATGTCTTTCATTTACACGATTTCATTCTTCCATACAGTTCGCTCACCTTTGCATCTCGTTTGTGTCCTGCACGGTCACGTTTCTGTCACTGCACCACTTGTTCTGAGGTTTCAGAACAAAGTATCACAAGCATCACTCACATGCATAAACTGACGCACGCACACATCTCTTCTCGGTCTCACCATCATAGTTCTGTCTCCTTTTGCATTCAGCTTTCCCATACCATCAGACCATAAAGGCAGAAATTCTAGCAAAAGTCTTACCCTCTCGACCTAAGGTGGAAAGCACATTGCTGAAAAGAAGTAGGCCGAGTCGCGATACGTTTTAGAGTTGAGATTTCAAGTCTTGCCGATGGATTGGCTTTACGGGGTGAAGAAAAGAGAAAGGTTAGGAAGACTCTGGTTTTGGTCTCAGAACTATGTCGATGGTGGAGCCAGTTAACTGAGCTGGGAAGACTAGGAGATAACAGGTCTGGGTGACAGGGTAGAATTACGAGTAGTAGTTTACACAGACTAAGTGGACATGTCTCGTGTACACAGAACTGAGAGAAGGTGTGTGGCAACAAGATTTACAGAAGAAGCAAACATTCTTTGGGATTTAGCCTGAAGAACATTCATAATGAAATATTATTTAGTCTTAGGAAAGAAAGATATCCTGCCATTTGCAGGTGGATGAACCTGGAAGGAATTACGCTAAGTGAAATAAGCCAGAAAAAGATGAATATTATGTGGTATCATTTCTATGTGAAATGAAAGACAAATAAAAGTCAAACTCATAGAAACAGGGACTACATGGTGGCTGCCAGGGGCTGGCAAATTCGAGAACCGGGAGACATTTGTAAAAGGGTACAAATTTGGGTGAGCCTGGGTGGCTCAGTCGGTTGAGCATTCGACTTCGGCTCAGGTCATGATCTCACAGTCCCTGGGTTCGAGCCCCGCGACGGGCTCTGTGCTGACAACTCAGAGCCTGGAGCCTGCTTTGGATTCTGTGTCTCCCTTTCTCTGCCCCTCTCAAATTGCTCCCTGTCTCTGTCTCTCAAAATAAAATAAAGATATAAAAAAAAATTTTAAAGGGAACAAACTTTCATTTATAAAATGAATAAAGTCTGAGGATCTATTGTTCAGTGACTATAGTTAATACTGTATAGTCTCTATAGTTAATACTATATTTTATAATTGAAATTTTCTAAAAAAGTAGGTTTTAAGTTTCTTACCCCTTCCAAAAGGGAAATGTGTGAGGTGCTGGAGGTGTTAATTAGCTCCATTGTGGATCACAGTGTATACTTTAAATACATTGCAATTTTACTTGTTACTTATACCTCAGTGAAGCTGAAAACAATTATGCTACAAATAATAGGTACACCTCACATATTTTTTGTTTCACTTAGATTTGCACCTTTGTAAAACATTTCTTTTTGTGTAAAACATTCTTTAGTTATTATGAAAGTAACACTTGTGATCTTAGATGAATTCTTATTTTTTTCACTACAGTCTTTGATAAATCTTCTCAGCAAAGAAGAATGCTGTTGATCACTGACAAACAAGTCAAGGGACGCCTGGGTGACTCAGTTGTTTCAGCGCCTGACTTTGGTTCTGGTCATGATCTCACAGTCCGTGAGTTAGAGCCCCGCATCAGGCTCTGTGCTGCCAGCTCAGAGCCTGGAGCCTCCTTCACATTCTCTGTGTCTCTCTCTCTGCCCCTTGCCTGCTCCTGCTTTATCTCTCTCTCTCTCTCTCTCTCTCTCAAGAATAATGAATAAACATTAAAAAAAAACAAGTTAAGAAATTCATTAACAGTTTATGCCAAAGATATGATTTTTAAAAAACAATTACTGTATTAGCAAGAAAATAATAATAAATCATAAACATAATAATTAACCATTATTAGAAATTCAGTCATAACACTTAATGCATTTGACTTAACTATAGAGTCCACTATTAGCAATCTTATTTTGGACTTGAATATCCCATTCATAGTTAACGGAATATTTTCCAATCTGTCCACACTGATGAAGGAAATCATTTTCTCCATTAGAAATGGCATGATATTCAAGGCATTGTTATTTCTCAGTAGCACTCTTCCTCATGTGAGTTTTAATAGTATATCATTTATTAAATAGAATCAATGATGATGTAAAATATATAGATTTCCTTCAGTTTTACCATTTATTTTAGTTTATGAAGACAATAAGAAATACTACAAACTAATGGGGTGAGATAAGTAGGAGAGATAATATCAGGACAAGACTCCTAAAATCTGTGCCTTCAGGAGATTGTTTTCCAACATTTTCTTAATTGATTGACCATTAGATCAGCACACATTTAAATATAGACATTGATACACAAGAGATACTTTGGGGTAATTTTTCATGGTGCATTATGATAAATCATAAGATGTACTTAGTACAATCAGGAACATCAAAAGTGTTGGATGATTAAGTGGTCGACCCGCCCAGTTGCTACTGATGGAAATATTTTAGAGCAAATGTGTTAAGGCCATGAGAAAGCCTAATGGTTAAAACTACAGGTTTTTGAGCCAGATTGCCTGAGTTTGGATCGTTGCTAGTAAGGTGATGTTGGACAACTTAATATCTGTTTACTAATCTCTAAAACAGGAGTAATAATTGTTCCAATTTTGTGGAGTTGTTAAGAAGGTTAAAATGTTTTAGTATATGTTTGAAAAAGTAAGAACTATGTTTAGTAAGTTCTATACATGTTTCCAGTAATCCTATTATTAACCAGAAAGCCCCTTCATTCCATCTACTTAAAAAGCTTTCTGTATTTCTTTAATCTGAATGTTCTCAGTGTCTGTGTGATGAATTCTACTTATTTTGTTGCCTCGATGAGTTTTGTTAATGAGAAGGATGATTTATTCCAATATACCACTAGTGTGCTGAATAATTATACTGATGGCGGGTATCATAATTATTCTTGATTTTAATGGAATTTCTTCCAACCTTTCATCATTAAGTATTTTGTTTACAGCAATTTCTGGTAGATCATTTTCAGCAAGTCAAGAACATATCTTTCCATTTATAGAAAATGAAGAGTTCTTTCCTTGTTTAATCAGAAATGAATACTCAATTTTAACAATATCCTAATTGTAGGTCCAGCTTTGAGTCTCATAAATGAAGATGGAATTCTATTTTTACATGGCTGATTTACATACTCCAGTCACTATTTACTTCTAATGTAGATACCTTAATACTTTTCTCCACTTCTACCACACAAATTCAGACCTATTAAACCGTACTCCACTGAATTGCAGTCCCAATTTTCAACCTTGCTGGGATGGTTCTGACATTTTTTTTATTTATTTGTATGGTAGGACCAAAAATCCCCAGGGAGATTCAAGGCAATCTCTCTGAAAGCACAGTGATAGAATTTCCTTTTTGATGCATTCAAAGTTTTGTCCAACCTTAGGTTTTGAAATTGTGATAATACAGCTTCTTTTCCACATTGTCTCCTCAGCTCTGCATGTCAAAGCTTAACCTCCTTCTTACTGACAGAAAACACCTGCCCCATCAACTTGTCCTAAGCGACCGCGTAGTTTTTATAACAGCAAAGGGGCACCTGGGTGGCTCGGTTGATTGAGTGTCTGACTCTTGGCGTCTGCTCAAGTCCTCATTCCAGGTTTGTGGGATCATGACCCACCTTGGGCCCCACTGAACGTGGAGCTGGCTCGGGATCCTCTTTCCCTCTCCCTTCTCAAGCACCTTTTCCAAGGGAAAATAAAATAATGCACAAAGAAAAAACAAAAAAAGTAATTCCCAATTTTACTTTTCTCATCATCCTATCTTTATTGCATTGTGATCCTTGTAGCACCAGTACCCAATCTGCTTATTGAGTAAGAACGTTGGAAGTCAAACTTGAACCTCTTTTTCCTCTTCTAATCCTTGTACATTTTTATCTCCACTGCAACACATCAAGAACCCTGGTGATTTAACTCCAAAATGTATTCTGAACCTAACCACTTATTTCTCCCTGCACCACGGGCTCCCCAATATGCTTAAAACCTCCTTCCTCAATGCCTCTCTGGTCCCACACCTCCACCTGGACTCCTGTAATAGACCCGCACTGCCTCTTTGGTGCCTTACCATCCAGTCTACACAGCAACAAAGTCATCAACTTGAAATATGAATCAGCCGATGTCTCTAGTCTGCATAAAATTTATCTTACGACTTATCCAACCAGCAAAACCTGGTCTCTACAACAATCTTCACCCTCATCTCTTGCCTCTTTCATTCATTTTGATCTCAATTCTCATTTATAAAAACTCACAGCCTTTGGTGTATGCATGTCATCACTTAAAAATTTATTACATTTTATTTTCTGTTTCTTGCTACTATTACTAGTAATTACTCTTTTTAGTACGCCCCCACACACACATATCTCCTTTATAATTATACTCTACACTCATTTTGCTTTTTTTACGTGACATTTTATTTTTGAAATCTCCTCTATTTATTTGTAATACTGAACTTGTTACTTTTTAAACTCTATAATATTTTATCATTTGTATATGGCAAATTTTCTATGAGATATTCTCCTAGACTAGGTTATATTCTTTCCTGAATCAGGCCCTTTATGGTTGCCTTTGTCTCTTCCTGGAATCTAGTCTGTTTAGAGAGACTAATTTGGATAAGATAAATATAGTCAAGGCACTGAACTCTACCATTATTTCCAATCAGATAAACTGTCAGAGAATCATCCTAAAAATGTTAAAAATATAGTCCTAATGTACGTTCTTAATCAAACATGCCAAAATTTCACCTTAGATATCACATTAGATATTTCACATTAGATACTGCATTTTTAGTGGTTTCCATTTTGCATATATATTTGTATATTTCAAAACCAAGAAATTCATTTGCACCCAATTTTGCTTACAGCATTTTAATGTGGCTAAATTATTCTCTCTTTGCATTTTCCCAAATCTGCTAAGGTTTCTGTTGTGCCAGAAAGTGACTTTTCTTACTCTGAATGCTTCAAGCCACAGAAGAGATACTATTTACCAATTTCCTCAAAGGGCCTTATAGGCACTGGTCCCACAAAGGATTTACAATAATGTGCTATCAACAGCTTTTCAAGAACAGATTTATTTTCAAACAGAATCCTTTGTTGTATAATTGATCTGTCTAGTTATAACCTGACAAAAAAAGGGGGGGCACATTCTTACCGAATGCATGAAAATTACTACATTACTGTGAAAAATAGCCACTTAGAAGTATTTTTTTGGAGTCAGTGAGAACAAGATATAAATCAATCAATGTTTCACTTCAGCTTATACGAGCAGAGTCTACTGAAGTTACAGATAGGTCAGGAAGAATGTAAACAATGTCTTCATATGCCTTTCAGAATATAGACGGTAGCACCGTAATAGTAATATTCCAAAACCAGATAATCAGAATTGTACTGTCCCTTATTCCATGTAATTATTTTTCAGTGAGATCTTTGATTCACAATCAGCTTTCATTATTCTTCTACTTTGAAATTGAAAAAGAATCGTGGAAGTCCTCATTCAGCCCCTTGAAACCTTCTGACCACGTACAGAAAAGTCTGCATCTGGGAATCCATTCTTTGTGGTATGATAATGACCAGGACTTTGGCACAGTCCTTTATGCTGATCTCAGAGTCTGTCCTTTCTCACTTGGGAGAAAAGGGATGTCATGTGCTGATGAAAAGTAAGGTGGCGCTAGTTAACTTATTAGAACAACTAACTATATCTGAATGGAAAATAGTAAACATTTCTGTATGGAGATGAGTGAACAGAAGTTGACGAGATGAATAAGGAGGAGAAAACATGTTTGAAGAAAATTTGCTGCAAACGAGAGTCAAAGATCTGAAGGTAATATTGGGAAGGAGAGGGTTAATGAAAGGGGTTTGGTTGCTCTGCTGTTTTTTTCTTGGTTGAAGGAAGTTTAATAACAGGTGGGAAAGAACTACTTGAAAGGTTTGAACTATAGAAGAGATAAGGGATATACTTTGGCTAAGGTCTATGAAAGAGAGAGAGATACAAATTCTTGAGCAAAGGGATTAGTCTTTGATAGGAAGAAAAACTCCATTACTTTATCAGGTGAAAAGGAAAATAGGTTTCTAAATTTGGTATCATAAAGTGAGAGCACTCCTGTCTTGGCCATCCATTTTTCTCTATGCAATGAGAAATGAGGTCATTTTCTGTGAAAGATAGATGAGAAGGTTTAGAACTTTGAAGAGAGTAGGGAAGGCTCCAAATGGTCAGTGTAGATGTTTAGTGAATGAACTAAAAAGCAGATATTAGAGAAAGACAGGTTAATGTAGGAACTCATATGAGTTTTGTAGCTATGAAATTTTAAGTGCAGATAGAATATTCACATCTTCCTTGCACAAATAAAACGTGAGCTGTAAAAACAAGTTTCAGTATACTTAAATACATTCATATCATTTAGAGTAAGGTCTTTGATCAAATGGAATTCAATTAAAAATAAATAACAAATGATATGTAAAAAGTAACCAAATATTTAGATATTAAATAATATAACATTATATAACACATGAATAAAAGGGGGAATCACTCAGTAATTTAGAAATATTTTATTCAAATGGGAATAAAAACATAATACACCCGAATCCATAGGATTCAGCTAAAGCAGTGATTAGAGGGCAATTACTATTTTCCATTCAGATATAGTGCATATATATATATATATATATATATATATATATATATATATATGTATGTATGTATATATGCACTTTATCTTATGAGAAAGAAAGAAATCTCAAAATTAGTATTCTACATTTTGACCTTAAGATGCTAGGTCAACAAGAAAACAATAAACCCAAAGTACAAAGTAGAAAATAGTAAATAAAAGAGTAGAAATCAATAAAATAGAAAAGAGGAATAATAGAACTAATAAACTCAAAAGATCAATAAATATAGCACATCGCTTGATGGAGGAATTTTTTTTTTAACGAGGATAATGTTGATATCAGGAGACAAAAAAGGACATCAGTAAACCTTTAATAATTATTAAATTTATTGTAAAAGAAAATTATGAACAGCTTTATGACAATAAGTTCAACAATTTAGAGGGCAAGGGGAAATTAAGTCAGTAATTTTAAACTGACACAAGAAGAAACAGAAACTCTATATATCTTTATTTATATCTATATTTATATCTATTTGTATCTATCTATATCTATCTATATATCTTTATTTATTTGTTTATTTTGAGAGAGAACATGTGAGCAGGAGAGGGTGATAGAGAAGGAGAGAGAGAGAAAATTCCAAGCAGGCTCTGCACCGTCAGCATGGAGTCTGACTCAAGGTCGAACTTCCAAGCTGAACCATGAGATCATAACTTGAACAGAAATCAAGAGTCAAACGCTTAACTGACTGAGCCACCCAGAGGCTCCTATATATCTAAATCTTAAAGACATTGTATTTCTATTAAAAACCTTCTCATTGAGAAAATTATAGGGCATGATGACTTCCCTAGTGAATTGTATAAAATATTTTTAAAAGATATAATATGAAGCTTACATAAATGCAGTAAAAATAAACAATTGCATCTTTAAGAAACCTATTTCCAAATAAGGTCACCTTTGGAGGTCCTGTGGGTTAGGACTTCAATACAACTTTTAGAAGGGTGGAATTATTCAACCTACGTCAGCTAGCTACACTGTTACCATTCTACAGAAAACCATTAAAATTTGAAAGACAAAATATAATGTTCCATCTTTTTAAAAGAATGCAGTGTACTCAAAATCTAACTGGAGATATAAGATGAAATATAAACCAGCTGCTGCTGGGAGGCTCAGCTGATCTCTCCTGGGCATACTCATGTACTTGTCAGTTGACAGAGTCTGGGACAGCGTAATCTGGAGTGGCCTCATTCTCCCATGTGGCACTCTGTCACTGGCCAGCCTGGCTACTTCTAACAGCAGTAAGCTTCCAAGAGAAGCCAAGACCTAAAAGGCTTCTATTCAAGCCTCTGCATGTATTAAAGCTGCTGTTATCCCATTGGACAAAGCAAGTAAACAAAATGAAGGCCAGAATCAACCCCAAAGGAGTAAATAAAGACGTTAAATCAAACAAGAGGCTTGAGGCAGACACACCCTGGGGTGAAAGCCAGTAAATCCCACCCTGGCAGTCCACCATCTGAAGTCATGTGAGTGACTTCTAACCAATAGAACTTGGAAAGGGTGAGAGAGTGCCACTTCCTTGAGAGTTTACCATATATGACAAGCTTGATGGGGTATCACTGCCATGATTACCTGTCTTACCTGGCAGGAGACGAACATTTCCTGGTATTCTGGAACAATCAAACAGCCGTGTGGTGAACTACCTCTGAAGAGGGCCGCAGAGCAGGGGACTGTAGATGACCTCAGGACCTCGGCCTGGCATCCACTAAGAAGACAAGACTCCCAGACATACAACTGGAAGGAAATGGAATATTTCTAACAACCTGAATGAGCCTGGACGTAGATTCTTCCCTATGCGGAGATTCCAGCTGGGCACACAGCCTTGCTAACACCTTGACTGCAGTCTTGTGAGAGCAGAGCAGGGGGCCTACATAAAACACGCCTAACTGCTGACGAACAGAAACCTCGAGCTATTAAACTGTGTTGCTTTATGTCACTAAACGGGGAATTTCTACAGAACAGTGGAAGACTAGCACAAGAACATGACTAAAAACTGTCCACCGCAGTCAGTCATCCCAGCGACCCCCTGTCCTTACCTGCGCGTCTATTCCTACGTAGGTCTTCGCCCTCTCTCTTTTTCACCTGGCTCTTCCCCAAAGCATCAGCTCACCATGCAGCCTCCCTAATGAGGGCTGTTTTCTCTCTCACACACTCATTAGGTTCCACATACATAAGCCGGGGTAGAGCAAAAATGTATTACTCCTCTCCTGCACATGCAGCTGGAAAGAAACCAAAAAAAAAAAAAAATCTTGCTAATCGCGATCATAATTAATTCATGAATATCAACAGAGAGAAGGCTCTTAAAGAAACCCAGCGTTACTACATTTCTATCATCCATTCATGCCTCTGCTCTCGCAAGTTAACTATTTTATTTTATTTATTTCTTATTTTTTATTTTTTTGTTTTTTATTTATTTTTGAGAGACAGAGAGAGACAGCACAAACAGGGGAGGGTTAGAAAGAGAGGGAGCCACAGGATCTGAAGCAGGCTCCAGGCTCTGAGCTAGCTGTCAGCACAGAGCTCGACGCGGGGCTCGAACCCACAAACCACGAGATCATGACCTGAGCTGAAGCCGGACGCTTAACCGACTAAGCCACCCAGGCGCCCCTCAGGTTAACTATTTTATAACTTCTTTGTTTTTCAGACATCCAACACCCCACTGCCATCTTCCCTCTCTACTGATGACCTTGTGTGCTATATCACTGAGAAAGCAAAGCAATTGAAAGTTCTTTTATGAGAATCTGTGCATATACATTCTACTTCAGAGACACAAATAACTCACAGGGTCTCTGGGTGATTCAGAATCTCCCTTAAAAAGTTGTTTTTTGTTTCTTTTGTTTTTAAGTGAGGTATATTGTTCATTTTTAACAGTAGCGATTACGGTAAACATAAGATCTTTACATTTACTTTTTTTGAATTAAATTATTAATTCAAACAGAAATCTAAAACTTTAATCAGCATTTTCATCTTAATATTTGATTTGGAAATTCAAAGTCATCAGGGTCATTATTAATGTTTTACCAAATACATTTATGGATGTTAAATTGTCTATATGTTCCTGGGAAAAAGTAATGAAAATTAGTTTTATTTGCTATAATTTCAGCTTATGCTAGACCCGGTAGTTACTTTTTATTATTTGCAGTAACTTTTTCATGCTACAGTAGAGGGACATTTCCGAAGGTATCAAGAGCGGTGTGAGTATTTGATATCTCAGAGGCCTGGTCTGAAACCTTTTTGGTGGAAAATTCATTAGCAGTTGCTTAGCAACCGAGGTATTTGGATGTACTAAGAATCACTTGACATGTTTTCAGTGGAAAATATTGCCACAGGGAGTAAGAAAATTGAGATTTGGGATTTATTGCTAAAATTTGAAAAAGCATTAATTGTTCCTTACTAGTAAAATATTATATTTGAAAGACATTCTGGAAGGAAGATATTTAGGATTGAGTCTTGTTGGATACACACATACACACACACACACACATACACACACACATACGACCAAACCAAAAAAAATTGTCAGATAAAAAGAAAAACACATATCTGCAGATGAACTCTTAAATCTATATATAATATCAGGTTATTTTCATAGAAAATAATATCTTAAAATTCAAAATATAATAAGGAAGAGTTACAGATTCATATAAAATCAATGACCACCTAAGGGGTGGATTCTCTCTGTAAATAATTACAAAGAAAGAAACCTTATTGACAGGAAATACCAGATCTTGATTGATCTATCTATCTATGTATCTATCTCACTTAGAAGAAAATTAATTGCCATGGAAGATTAGTTTGAACAGAATAGGAATATAGAATTAAGGCCCGCAACTTGGAAAAAAATGCTGAAAAAATACAGAGGCTCTTAAAGATGTGTTATTTTATTCCCTTACATAGCTGTGCTAATGAAAAATAGATACCATTCTAAAGCTGTTTTGTCCTTAACTTCTAACTTGCCACAATATTTGCAGAGTCAGAAAAGAGAGAAAACAAACAAGTTCAGATTGCCTGCTAGGAGAAAAAAATAAGCATCCATTTCCAGTAAGGCTATCACTTGATCTCCTACTGGAGGCTTGTACAGAGTGTGAGGGGAGTCTGGAAAACTGGAACAAAAGAAGAAAAGAACAGAGGGGCTGAGATTTAACAAAAATCATCTTCAGAAAGAGAAAGTCCATCTAGCTGTAAAAATTTCAGAAACAGTTGTGGTAGATCCCATCACTAACTACAAGAAAGCGTTTACCAGTACAGGGAATCAAAGAGACAGCCATGCACAGGCTTCAGTCCTCAGACAGCAAAGGCTAAATGGAAATATGGAAAAAAGAGAAAAGCAAGGAAGAAGGCACAACATCCTTGCCATCTTTCATGAAATGGCTCTAATGAAGAAAATCAAATATTGCTGCAACAGTAGACGAGAATGTTCTTAAACGAAGAAACCTTGGACTCCCAATTCCCATCCAGAGCATGCAATCACAGAAATACAGACACATGAACAGTCTTTACTTATACAAAGCCACTATGAGAATAAAACAGAAAATGAAAACACTTGAGACAGTAAAATTATACTTTTCCTTCCACCAAAAAGGAAAAAAATAATAGGGAAGAAAACTGTAGCAAAACACAGAAATTAGATTAAATATCTTAAACAGTTGGAGCTATAAAAGGAACCTTGAACCAGAATTTCCAAATTGAAAACAGAAATGTAAAACCAAGAAGAAAAGTTAAAGGCAATTAAATTATTTAAGGAACTATGAGATCAACATAATCTAAAAAAATGAAGATAATGTACAAGGTGCCCAAGGGAGGCAGAATTAACTGCATATTTAATAAGGGATAATGAAGAAAGCCAGGAAGGGAAAACAGGAAGCAAGGATAGAAAAATAAAGAAAATAAAGAATTAAAATATTTGAGAGGAAAGTAGTTAAAACGGAAGGCAAATAAAAGGATACTCTAAATGGAATACTCAAAGGCATTGAAATCATTAAACTGTTAATATTTATAATTATAATTTTCAAAGTAAAGGACACCCGAATCCACATTTTTTTTATGTTTTATAATTTATTTTTGAGAGACAGAGAGAGACAGCACAAGCAGGGGAGGGTCAGAGAGACGGAGATACAGAATCTGAAGCAGGCTCCAGGCTCTGAGCTAGCTGTCAGCACAGAGCCTGATGCGGGGCTTGAATCCATGAACCACCAGATCATGACCTGAGCAGAAGCTGGAAGCCGGACGCTTAACCGACCTAGCCACCCAGGCGCCCCCCAAATCCACATTTTGAGATGATTACTAGAAACCGTTCTTAAGACCATTCTGTTTTTTTCAAAGAGATATATATATATATAGCACACAGTTTGGAAGTTAGATATGGTATCTCTTTACAGAGCAAGTCAGATATGCTTACTGCCCATTATACAATATTTTCTCAGCTTCCTCTCACAGAACAGAATCCAATGAAATGTGTAGGTGCCATCTATCCTCTGTCTCACCCCACAGGGTTGTGGCTGTGGGAACTAGTGTAAAACTTTTGATGTTCTGTTTCATGCTATTCCTGTGAATAAGGAATTGCCTTTCATATCTGACCAGGAATCTTGTGTTCACATCCAAGACAGTGGGAGTTTCATTCATTAGCAAGCAGGCAAATAGGGTAATATCTCAGAACATTCAGAGTTTTTGATAGAATAATTGTAAAACAAACTTTAAATATGAGGGGGGTAATTTACATACCTTAAACGATGAAACAAATTCCAGATAATGCAAAATTGATTTAATTTAGGACATATAATAGAAATTATTATATTAATAAACCTAAGAAAATAAGATATACTATTTTTTTTTCCACAGATACTGAAGAATGTCCTAACACCAGCATTTTTCTTCATGGAAATACAGTAGATGCATGAACACTGAGATTAGAATCCTCCTACACTACAATTGACCATTTAAGGAGGAGGGTTATTAGGTGATGGAGTTTGGCAAGATTAATCAACCAGGAACATCAGATTTTGAAATGAAAAAAAATCACATTTTGTGGATATGTTTACTTGGAATATGTTGAGCTGGCAGGATATAAATTAATGTATAAAAACTAATAGTCTTCATATACATAAGTAGTAACCAATCAGAGAAGACAATGATAAAAAAAAAAACCCTATTCCACCAGCCACAAGAAATATTAATACAGAGGAATACATTTGAGGAGAAATGTTCAAAACTCATAGGAAGAACATATTAAAACACTACTGACAGACAAAAAGTAGCAACGAAAAATTAGAATGACATAACTGGTCCATCAACAGGATGGCTGTACATCTTAAATAGATTACTTTTCCCAAGTTTATTTAGACAATTAATATAATCTCAATAATTTATACCAGCCAGATTTACTAGGTAGCAGGAGGCAGTGAGAGAGGAGCGTGGACCCCAGTCTGCTCTTGGGGGTCTGAACTAAATATTGTAGGTCCTGGTTTGTCTTTTTCCTACTTCCGAACCTTCTCTTTTTTGACTGCCTTCCCAGCTGACTTCAGTCCCCAGCACCCAGTGCAGAAGTAACGGTCTAAGATAGACTGTTTAATCAGTTTCACAATTGCATAAATTCTAATGATTTCATAAAACTCTTTTTATTTATCACATCATGATTCTGCTTCCCTGATCACACCCTGGCTGATACAGCCATAATTGTAGAACAGTGAAAATATTCATATTCATTAAGTGACCATATCAAAATTGCTCTCAATATTTATAAGGTATGTAGATTACTACTATGGTGTTTGAGAAATCTGTAAGGGTCATCTTCTCCTTTTGAATTTTTAATATTCAAGGTTATGCTTTTTATGATGCAGGTGGTGATGATTTTTTTTCTGTATGACTTAATGTTATTCATATATCAAAAGTAACTTTTGTCTAAGTTTCATGTATTTATACTTTTAAATGAACCTGATGTTTTCCAGTCTTTCTCAAGTAACTATTTCTGAGATAATAAAAGATTATTTATTTCATCATTAGTTAACAATTACAGATTCTAAGACAAGAGTTCTGAGAAATAAAGCTGAACAGGAAAATAGTCATAGACTAGGAAGATCTAGGTTTGCATAGTCCCACAAACACAGCTAGATAATTATCAAATCTTCCTAAATACCCAACAAATCAGCCTAAAGTCTTGCAAAACGAATTCCACAACTAAAGGGAAAAAAGAGGCCACATGAGAGAAGGTAGGAATTGAAGAGACAAGGTTCAGGAGAGACATGGGTCATGGGTGCAGCAGAGGCATTGGGGTTGTGGTCATGGAGAAGGGCAAGAGACAGAGGGACATACAAGTGAATGCAAAAAGCCATTGGCTTCATAAATCGGAGGCTGGTTTTTGTGAGTCCTTGCAACCAGCAGGTGTGAAGCCTGGAATTTTTAAGGTCAGTAGGCTTAGCTGGAATAGAGCCCTGAGGGCACTGCACTGGTCTTGGAAAGAAAACATGCAAGCAACCCGGGGGGAGACAGCTTGTAAACATTAATCAGAGAGCATCTGGAGCCCACAGTGGGGAGATTATTTGCTCTTTTTGAAGTGTGTCTCTGAGAGACACTTCTCAAGGAATGAAGGAGCTGACCAGAACCATTTTTCTCCCTGCCCTTCAGCATACACAAAGACCCCGTGGGAAGCAGCAGTTTGGAAACTGGACGCCTAAATTGCCTAAATTAAGTTCCAACCCCTTGCAATCAGGTGATGGGTGATACTGCCCTTCTAGGTCATGCTTGTTCAGTCCCAGTGCACAAGAACCATCCTGCAGAAGACCAGCAAAGTCCCAGCCCACACCTTGTCTCCCAGAGTTTTGCAGGGCCTCAGTTCTAGTGGAGGTAGTGACGGATCTGATTTCACAAGCAGACCAGAGCACACCTAGTTAAAATTCACCACACTCAGACCAGGGACCAAACACTGCCCACAGCAGGCAAGGAGAGCTTCTGCAGATGACTGGCCTGAGTGATAGACCATCCAGAACACAACAATAGAGCACATACAGACCAGAAACACTCTCAAGCCAAAGCAGGCTTGGAAAAGAAAAGCAAAGCTGGAGGCACTACCATTCCAGACTTCAAGTTATATTACAAAGCTGTAGTGATCAAGATAGAATGATACTGACTGGCACAAAAAGAGACACAGAGACCAATAGAACAAAATAGAAAACCCAGAAATAAATTCACAATTATACTGTCAACTAATCTTTGACAATGCAGGAGAGAATATCCAGTTGGAAAAGACTGTGTCTTCAACAAATAGTGTTAGGAAAACTGGACAGCAACATGCAGATGAATATGACTAGACCACTTTCTTACAACCTCCACAAAAACAGGTTCAATATGGATTAAAGACCCAAACATAAGACCTGAAACAACTAAAATCCTAGAAGAGAACACAAGCAGTATCTTCTTTGACATCAGCCATAGCAACTTCTTTCTAGACATGTCTCCTGAGGTAAGGGAAACAAAGTAAAAAATAAACTATTGAGACTATATCAAAATGAAAAATTTCTGCACATCCAAGGAAACAGTCCACAAAACTAGAAGGCAGCCTACGAAATGGAAGAAGATATTTGCAAATGACATATCTGATAGTTAGTATCCAAATAAAGAATTTATACCAAAAGGAGGAATTTCCAAGCAACAAATACTTTGATTAAAATGAGCAGAAGACATGAACAGCCCTTTTTTCCAAAAAAGACATATGGATTGCCAGCAGACCCATGAAAAGATTCTTAACATCATTCATCACCAGGGAAATGCAAATCAACACTACAGTATTCCCTCATAGCTGTCTGAATGGCTGAAATCAACAACAAAAGTAGCAAGAGATGTTGGTGAGAATTTGGATAAAGGGGAACTCTCCTGCGCCGTTGGTGAGAATGCACACCAGTGCCGCCATTCTGGAAAACAATATGAAAATTCCTGAAAAAGTTAGAAATAGAACTACCCTAAGATCCAGCAATCGCACTACGAGGTACCCAAAGAGCACAAAAATACTAATTCAAAGGGATACAAACCTTGATGTTTATAGCAGCATTACCTACAATAGCAAAATTATGGGAACAGCCCAAGTGTCCATTGACTGATATGTATGTGTGTGTGTGTGTGTGTGTGTGTGTGTGTACAACTCAGTCTGAGTCTCAGTGTGTGTATATTACTCAGTCATCAAAAGGAATGAAATCTTGCCTTTGCAACAACATTGATGGAGCTAGAGAGTATTATGCTAAGTGAAATAAGTAAGAGAAAGAAATACCATAAGTTTCCACTTATATGTGGAATTTAAAAACAAAACAAAAGGAAAAATGAAAGAAAGGCAAATAAAGAAACAGGCTTCTAACTTTAGAGAACAAACTGACGGTTACTAGAAGGGAGGTGGGTGTGGAGATGGGTTAAATAGGTAATAGGGATTAAAGAGTACACTTATAATGTTGTGTGAAAGTGTTGAAGCACTATATTGTAGCCCTGAATCTGATATTACACTGTATGTTAACTAAATGGAATTTAAATAAAATCTTTAAGATTTTTTTTTAAAAAGGATACTTAGAAATACATAACACTTATTTTTGTTTTTATGATTTTTTTTCTGGGAACTAATATTTCATCAAGATTTTACAGTAGATCATCTAAAGTTTTATTCTTCAATATTTTCCCTAGCCAATAATAACTATGTAGCTAGACATTATAAATAATGATGGGTTTATAGTTATTGAAATTCAAATAATCCCTCAATTTATGTGTAATTGTTAGTGTGTGATCTAACTACTATTGAAAGAGAGTAACACAATTTCCTATGTGCCAAACGCTGGACTGAATTATCTAGGTACCTCACCTTATTTAGCCATTCACAAAGCTCCTCAAGTGGACATCCTTATCAGTGCTATACTGATTGAACTGAAGTTTGGAGAGATCAGTCTATTGCCCAAGATGAACCAGCTAATATGTTGTAGGTTTGACATTTGGTCCAAGGTCTGACTCTAAAAGGTATGCTCTTAACATCTTCAATATAAAGCCTTCTGAAAATAGAATCCAATCCTTACACGGACATACAATTCCTTTGAGTCACCTTAAATAGTTTCAGTAATGTCTCTCTCCTGGTCAATACCAATTGTTAGAAAATACTTTCACATACTGTATGCTTTGCTGTAACTTCTTCCTGGGTTTCCTCTCACTGCCTTCTGAGGCTCACAGAGCATCCCTCTGTCTGCCCACATGTGAGCTTTCCAAAGGCAGTGGGTGGGCTCCAAGCCACCTGTTCTTTTGTAAACAATTATCCTCGCTCTTTCAGAGGCTCATTTCTATTCTCTAATCTCTAATCCTGGCCATCAAAACCATAGCTTGCCATTACACCTCATTCTCAAAGTAAATTGAACAACTTTTCCAAGAAATTTATAATAAAAGTGAAAATAAACAGAAACAACAATAATTTGATGTTGATTCTCCATTGCCCTTTAGGATGACAATGGCCATGGTTTAACGCTGAATCAGCCTTGTTATGGACACTATTATCATTACAGCATGTGACTATCAGTGAGACATGGTGTTCCTCAACGCCCAACAGAGAATATGAATCATAGTAAATATGTATTAGTATTAGAAACATGACTACACATTAAGTGAAAATAATTTTCAAAGAAAACATTTATGAAGAGCTGTGTCCAATACAGTTTATTCCTATAGTTTGGAAATCTCTCTTGTATGTCCCTTGTGTCTGGCCTGGAGTTACTACTTAGCATTAAAGCAGTCCTCTCTTCAGTAAAGTATGATATTGTCTTTCAGTTGGCTCAGGGTATTACCACAGGCACCGCCACCCTTCTTCCACTTCAACCATTTAAAAATACTTTTTAAAGTTTATTTATTAATTTTGAGAGAGGAGGGAGGGACTAGGAAGAGAGGGAGAAAGAGAGAATCCCAAGCAGGCTCTTCATGGTCGGTGTGGAGCCAGACACAGGGCTCGATCCCATGCACTGTGAGATCATGACCTGAGTGAAAATCAAGAGTTGGACGCTTAACAGACTGAGCCACCCAGGTACAACCTCCATCTCAACCATTTTCTCTCTCGTCTGTTACATGTGGTTTCTGCACAACTATCTCACAAGGGATTTTCAGTATTAACTTTTTTTTCTCATAGCTCTAGAAATCATACCTGATAAATGCAGCAAAGCTCAGGAGTCTCAATTACCCAACACCTGCATTTATTCAGGACACCTGTCTCGTTGAGCTCAGTCATACATGTGCATTCCTATTGTCTACAAGACTGAGTCTAACATGTTACACTGCCATATTTCAGTGTTCTGCATGCACTTTTCCATGGTCCATGCTTTCCTTGGTTCTCCGGGATTCACAACTTCCTGGGAGAAGTATCCTTCTCCAATTTATTTAACGGACTGTACTATTGCCTTATTCCTAAAATCATAAGGATCAGGGAAAGAGAGTCACTCTTACAAAGTTATTGTGACTTTTCTGTAAGAGACTTAGAATCTTAATAGTTTAGAAATCTCCTTTCAGAGACAGACTCAGGCAGAGTCTTGTAAGTGCTCTCATCAGAAATCCTGATGCTCTCCTTCTGTCAACCATGTGATACATGTTCATTGCACTCCCCTCAGCTACCCAAGATGCCCTACAGAGGTTTTATGCCTGATGCACAGTGAATGCTTTAAATTCCAAACACCCTCTTTAAATTTTTTAATGTTTTTAATTTATTTTTGAGAGACAGAGAGAGACAGCACGAGCAGGGGAGGGTCAGAGAGAGAGGGAGACACAGAATCTAAAGCAGTCTCCAGGCTCTGAGCTGTCAGCACAGAGCCCGATGTGGGGCTCGGACCCACTAACCGTGAGATCATGACCTGAGCTGAAGCTGGATGCTCTCCCGACTGAGCCAGCCAGGTGCTCCCCAAACACCATCTTTAAACGTTCTCTTCTATTTGGTATTCTCCTGCCTCTGCCTTCCCCTGAAAACTTTACCTTTGTTTATAGCTAATAAATTGCTTTCAAATAAAATGCTTGAAATAAGTATTTTACTATAGTCAAATCATCTTAATTTATGTGATTGAAGAGTGATGTTGAAAGTGTAGGTCTCACAGGGAAATAGTGGAGTCCCCCTGGAGGCCAGGGTCTTGCCACATTCCTCATCAACATCAATTTTAGACCTATTTGATCTGTATAGATGTTGTTATTCCAAATGGTTATTGATCACAATATTTAATATTTCGTAATTACTATTCCCTACATATAGAACCATACACTCACATAGCCTCTTATTTTAAAATGAACTCAATCACTTACTCAAGGGTATTATATGTGTGTGTGCATGTGTGTGTGGGTGTGCACATATATTAACTTAAATATCTGTTTTAATGCCTTTCTGCCTGCACAGGAGAATTTGAGGATTAAAGACTCTGCTCCAAGTCATACCCATCCATGTGAAGAGCACTGGTCAGATTTTATAATGATGTCCTTTGCCTCTAATTGCTTGCTGTTCTGTACACTAATCACCCTCTGCCTGAGGACATTTTTCATGAACTCCCTTAGCGTACTCTCTTTTCTTAACTTTAGCTTCAGTTCATGGCCTCTTATTTTTCAGTCCATTACCTCCTCAAATAATTTGTGGCTTACCATTTTATCCGTCCTTCAAAATGTTATTCAATTCAAATAACATTTTTCTTATTTTATATTCATTTGTTTTAAGGTTCTCTTATTCTCTTTGTGTAGTTCTTACTCATAGATAAGGAATTAACTTCCATATTTTATTCACTTTCATAACCTATATATTTAAGAGCCTATATAACACCATGATTACATAACGGTTATCTTTCTGAGATGCATTCAATAGGATGTAAACAAGAATTAAATACTGCCAATGAAATAATGCAAGTGATTTCCAGTGTACAAAACTATCTATTATATTTTTGTTTTGTTTTAGGAGGTTGGAAACTAGATTGGTGATAAAGACACACAACCTCTAGGAAGATAATTAGGTGGCAGAAAAGTGCGACTAGAATATTTTGTCATGGTAGGAGAGTTAGTTTTGTTGATAATGTAGTTCGGTATCTACTTTGCTCCTATAATCACAGTTGAATATCAGTGTTAGAATTTCTTTTCCTGTTAGACCTTGGCAACACATACAGAAAGTAAAATTAGAGAAGTTCAGGAAGTCATATGATATAATTCCTTCAATTAATTAATCATCCAATGACCCAAATTATGTCCTAAGTTTAAAACCAAAGAAACTGGGTGTTGACATATAAGTAGTGCATACACCAGAGAAACTGCACATTTTCACCACTTAGCTTAAACAAGTTTCACTTATTTTCTTCAACAGACAACATGGCAACTCTGAGCAAGCAAGCTAGTGAGGAGAGGGGAAGATTCAGGCTCCCTGTCAAGGGATTGACCAAAGATCAGCCAATCTCTCACACTCACTCAGCCACCTTTCATTCTTGGCCAGCATGCTCAGTGGTCACCACTTACAGATGTCTTCATTTCAATATGAAGACAGGACTAGAGTCCATCGGATCACCCTGTAGGGGGTTGCAGAAAAGCTCAGCACATTCCAGAAAGATCCACAAAGTCAATGCTTGATGTTATCTAGCAAGCCAGACCTTTCTGCTAATTGAAGAAACTTAATATTATCGGTGTGCTTCAATGTTTATTGGTTCACGGTTGCATCAACCATGTTCTGATGATCCATTCGCATGTGTATGCATGTGTACATGTGTATGTATACATGTATGGTATTCAGTTCACTTTATTCTTCATCAGTACATTCTAGAATTTTTCAGTACTGTCCAAACTTATTCACTACTAGTTTACAGTGGTATTTAATTCTATTAGGCAGTGTAGTCATATGCTTGAGGGAAAAATAAAGGTTTATAGCTACACTCTAAGAAAACATGTATATAACCAAAGAAACACTTTGTAGTGGGAAAACTTGTTGCGTTCAATTATAGAAAGCATGTTACAATTCATGCCTATTCACATCCACATATTTAACTTCACAATCATAATATACATTACTTGTTGGATATTGGTTATAAAAGTTTTAAAGGGTCAATTCTAGAAATGATAGACTAAACAAGCATTTTACAATTGCCATTTTTAAAACATGTTTTGGTTGTTATTAGTGAATTAAAATATCTTTATAAAATATTTCTTTTGAAAATCAAAGCTCTCTCACTACAAGCAAATGTCTAAATATAACACTTAGGAAAAATTTTCCCCCTAGAATAGGAGATCAAAAAAATTCTTTAAATAGCGAATATCCAAATGATTTGTATTTGAGGGCAGCAAGCAACTAGTGGCTGACAGTGGAGGAAGTGAGGAAAAAGAAAAGGTTACAAAGCATTATTAAAGGGCTTTCAGTAATACTGAATGGAAAGGCATATCAAATTTCAAAGAAAAGCCTTCTGAAATTAGGAAACTTCTTATCTAAGTTCCAACATTCTTCTCAGTAAAATACCGTAATTACACTGTGCTTCCCCCTCCCCAGTCTTGTCATTGTTCACTCAGATTCTTTTAACAGTGAACAGGTATCTCCGTTTTACATTTATGGAAAGAAAGAAAATCAAAGGAAATTGTAATAGCCTCACATCCAAGCATAAAATATAAATATGGAACCCCTTTTT
This sequence comes from Mungos mungo, assembly GCA_004023785.1. Lineage (NCBI taxonomy): Eukaryota > Metazoa > Chordata > Mammalia > Carnivora > Herpestidae > Mungos > Mungos mungo. The sequence continues at coordinate 96,420 of PISW01002839.1, read as the reverse complement.
TTGGATGTGCCATAAAATGTTATTAGTGAGGATCATAAATAAAACTTAACTTTCAGCTGCCTAAAACCATTATCAATGGTTGGTTCATTACAAAAAAATGATCCCCTAAGTCAGAAAATAATTAGGTACAGAATATAAATTGAAAAGGGATATATTTCTGGAGGTCATGTCCTACCCAAAATAGCCCAAAATAAAATTGGTCCTTATGTGAATCAAGAATTATATTTCAAAAAGAATCTCTACTATATACAAGAAACTATAACTGAATTTTCTTTGGACGTTGAAGTAAAATAGAAATGCCTCTAAGGTAATCCATAGTTTGAAAGATGACTAAATGGGGCAGGACAAAGGCTAAGCAAAAATAATACGAAAATCTTTTGGTTAGGCGAATTACCTGCTATATCTCCCATGCTTTCTCAAAACACTTTGGTATAGAATTATGAAGTTTAGCAAATGTTTTGATCTAACAAAAACTCCTGATCCTTTTTGTAATGGTGAAAATTGCCGGAGAGCAGAATTTGCCTTTTTCATTTCAAATCAACTTTAGCACTGATAAACTGCACTAAAAGTGGCTTTAAAGAGCTTCTTCTAGATGTGACACATGCCATTAACCTGAGCAGGTCAAAATAGAAAGCCTTCCATGGCAGGAGAGAAGCATAGTCTTCTTCAGGGCAAGACAATCTAGCATGCTAGGTCTTGTTCCTTCTTGATTTTATTCAAATCACCACACCTAACTTCCACTGCTTTCTGATGATGAACAGAAAGGTAATTTTTTTTTGGAGAACTTTTGAACTTAAAAATATTTTTTTTCTATTCTGACATATCAGTAGTGATTTGGGAATGTAACGTAAAGCAAAATAATATTTCATCAGAAAATGAGAGAATTGTTCCAATGGCCCCATGCTTCCATTGGTATTATCGACTAGTAGCAAATGACTTCATCTGCAATTATTTATCATAGCTTGTATTTTCATGTAGGAGCTTTTAAGATTTACTCTTCATCTCAGGTCTGTTGCAAGTTTAAAAACTAATATCGTTTCTTATGGGTCCTTTTTCAATTATTGTTTAGGGTACAGGCTTGGCCAGTTCATTGGAGGATGCCCAATATCAATCACTGGGAGGTCTTTTCTCTCAGGCTGGTGATTTTCCACAGAGGGAATACTCCAATCTTTTGCCAGGATTTTTGGAGCTAATGAAGGCATTCAGAGTAGAGAGGCTCATCATTCAAAGTGTTGACTTTAACTTTACATCCCAGATGTCTATTTTTAGTATTTCATTTCTACCTGGTCCTTTGCTGTGAATATTGAGACTAATGGCTTTCATCTTTCTACAACGTAATGCTGCAATCTCTCAAGCAGGGTTAAAATAGCCATGGTTGCATGACTTAGTGTTCACCGTGTGTGTATGTGGAACAGGGGAGAAGTTCTAGGAGCCTTCCATGTATTTTTATTTGTTTCTTAGACAGGTTTTCAACCAGTCCTTTGATTTAAGCCCTGTCATATTCCACTAGGTCAAAACTTTTTATTTTGTTTTATTTTTAAATATGTGACTGTATGCAAGTAAAATCCACGTTATACGTTATACTTAGTATTGGAGTTTTGAAACATCAGGAATAAATAATGTAAACATGAAAATTTGGAGAAATTCAAGAGCCATCTCTTTTTCTTTAGTACATGGAGGTAAGATACAGTCCAGTAGAAGAGATAACATCCAGGCTATCATTAAATAAAAATGGGATAACCTATGGGAAGAATTCCACTAGCAATAGAAAATCACTGTTTATTGTCAAGAATTGAGGAAATTTCAGAGATAACCACATGGAATAATCTTCAGTTGGCTGAAAAAGTGGTACCAGTACTGAGAAGAAAAGTGTACTATAACTACTGTTTTCATGTATGGGAAGAATTCCACTAGCAATAGAAAATCACTGTTTATTGTCAAGAATTGAGTTATATCATATGTAGATTTGATTCACAGACAGAATATACATTAGATAGCAAATTGAATTTAGAAATAGAATCCCTAACACCAAAACTTTTATTTGTGTCAGTTATGTTGAAATTGAAGACATGGAATTCTTTTCCATTCTCTTCTGATCTGATGATTGAGCTTTGTCCTGTGGTTCATTTCACATTCAACAGTATATTTCACTTTCAGCCACTCATAAAACCATACTGTGTGAGTTTTCAGAAGTGTGTTTTCTTCAGTTTCACATAGCTATTAGTAAGCTTCCTGTAACAAATTCTTATTCATAAGAATGGAAAGGAAAATAAAAATGCATTGCAAATCATCTTCAGAAGACTCATCATTCCTTTTCCAACTTTCATTTTCTGCTCCAAGTACTTCCAAATATCCCCATCTCTTGAATTCTCAGTCTCACAATTTATTGTCTGCTTCCTCTAAGTGGTGTCATATAAATTATATAAAATTGTGCTACTGAAAGATGGAGGGAACATTTTATCCCTCAAGAGAATAAAACCCTGACCACACTTTCAAAAACACGGTGAAAGGTTTACTCTTTGAACAACTTGTTTCTGGTGATTTCTGTGCCATGGGAATCGAAATACCACTCTAGTTTTCAGGTATAAAATATTTTTGCACTCTGCCCATGCTATGTACCGCTTTGGTCATTGTCTGTGTATTCTCCTACAGCAGTTCTGAAACTCTCCAATTACATGGTGAATGAGAATTGCATTATGACCTCAATGAGTCAGGGTGGAATATTTCATCATTTTCCAAACCAAGTGAGCTCGCCAGCCTTCAGACAGTTTCTATGAGTCATGCTTGGAATAGACACACAGAGGTGGGGCTCAGCAGCAAAGAGTAACCCTAAGTGTCCAGTCAAGTCTCAATATCGAGAACTAGCTGTGGGTTTTCTATTCCAAGATACCGTTTGCGAAGTTAAAAAAAAAATATATGCTGGGGCACCTGGGTGGCTAAGTCTGTTGAGTATCCTACTCTGGTTCAGGTAATGATCTAATGGCTTGTGGGTTCGAGCCCTGCTTTGGAGTCTGTGCTGACAGCTCAGAGCCTGGAGCCTGCTTTGGGTCTGTGTCCTCCTCTTTCCCTGCCCCACCCCCCAGTCACTCTCAAAAATAAATAAACATTAAAAAATGTAAAAAATATATACTAAGTAAATTGATGAACAATAACAAGAGAGGAAGCAAGCACTTATGTGTAATCCAAGGGTGACAATGAATTAGAACAAAATTGGCAGAATGATCAATTACTAGGAAATCCACAAGAGTCTTGACCACATTTTAATATAACAACATAAGTCAAATGCTATTTCTAAAGCATCATTCCTGCATTTATTAGAGCAAAATAAACTAGGTATGGCCAAAATGGCAACTCCCATACTAAATACTTGTTGATACTGGGCATGAAGAAGAGATCTTAGGAGAACAAAACTGTATTCAGGGGGGAAAATGTGTTCGTAATATTAGACTTTTTGGATTATCTTTGAGCACAAACTCACTACAGAGGAAAAAATCATACAGATTAAAAAAATATATTGTTAATGTTTATTTATTTTTGAGAGGGAGACAGAGTGTGAACAGGAGAGGAGCAGAAAGAGAAGGGGAGACCCAGAATCTGAAGCAGGTTCCAGGTTCTGAGCTGTCAGCACAGAGACTGAAGCAGGGCTCCAACCCATGACCTGAGCCGAAGTTGGACATTTAACCTACTGAGCCACTCAGGCTCCCCCAGATTTTTTTATTTGAGTCCAGAGTAGCTGAATTTGTATTGACTGTAGTCTGACAGATGTCTGAGGAACAAAATTCCTGATTAGATCCAGTTGGTATAAGGAAATGAAAATACAGTTGGATCAAATAGATTTTTGCCTGTAACGCACTATGCAGACTTTATTTCCTTAAAAAACACACCCGTTACAGAGAGTTTACAGAATGTTTGAGCTCTATCTCTACTAATTTAGGAATGCTATTTGGTAAATAAGATGGCCATCTGAAAGATCAGGCTAAATCAATAAAGATCGACCTTCCTGCATAAACTCTACTTGAAGTTTAAAGATCATTTACAGCCTTGGAAGGATAGTAAACTATTCAGAAGGGAAAAAAAATGCAGTCTGGTCTAAGCAGTTTGTTCAGTTAAGGGAAAAGCTTGATTAGGTTTCTACAAAGTATAATTAAAAGAGATAGCAGTGAATGAGACATAGTGAATAATATAGCACAGGCAGCAGGATTTTCTAATAGCAGTTATTAAGTATGTTCTCAAATAACAAGATAGCTCTCCAAAAACTCATTTCATTTTTAAGTATTATTAAACGTATATCCAGAAAGATTTTAAATACTTTTTATGTCACATAAATACTGATTTTCAAAAATCTTAATTTCTGTTAGCATTTTTTATGATCTAATGAGGTAGTATTCATTAAAGCATGGGTGCTTTGCAATTAAAATAACTACCTTTTATTAGCCTTTGGTTAAACTATCTCCATTTAGAAGAAAATGGGTTAGTTACACTACCCTTCTACATAAGTCTTAGTAGAATCCATACAAGATGTAAATAGCCTCATCCAAAAAGATTTATTCAATTTATTCAGCATAGTTACCTGGAGTTTAGAATCCCTCCTAACCAAAATTAATACTGTTTTTATAGAAAACCTATAAGGTATCATGCACTTCTAAGACTTTTGATTAGTAAGAGTAAATAAAATAGAGTATGAGTTAATTCCTTGTTGTGCTACTTAGTAAAATAGTAAGTCTAACTGAAAACTGTATTCAGTATGTAAAATTCAGTACATAAAGGGAAAAATTGGTTTTCAATTAAATGGTGTCCTGAGCCATCTCCTACACTTTCACTCCCTAAATTAACTCTGACCCAAAACTCAAAATGCAGTTAATTAAATGTCATATATATTTAAATTCTCAAGTCACAAAGTTATCATGATACCTTATATCTAAAACTTTCATACATTGAGATCGCTTATTAAAATATAGTAATGGTTCCCCCAATATAATGAATTTGATATTCCCTATATTTAACCTCAGAAATCTCACAGTGTATGTTAACATGTATGTATACAGATAGATGATAGATAGGTAGATAGATAATAGATAGATAGAAGATAGGTGTCATTTTAATAGGGGGGGTAATATGTAGAAAATAATTTAAAATCAAAGACTTGCTAGTATTTTGAAAATTAGAATTAGAAAAAATAATAATTATAGAAATAATAACCTTTGATCCCTAGGTAAAGAAGCGACATGTTCTATGTTATTCGATAAAGTAAAGTAGGAGTGTTTTTTCAACAAAACATAGAAGTATATGCATAACATCCACTAGGAGACATATCAATTCACTGAATGATAAAAAAAAAAAAAAGTATGGTGGAATTTAGTTTAATTCATGAAAGAAAATAATTTCCTTCTTATTTTTAATACTGAAATCAATGTGTAAAGTTTGATCAATCTTATTTAAACAATATTCTTTTCTTTTTTAAACAATATTTTTGAGAGAGAGAGAAAGAGTGTGAGTGGGGAAGTAGGGGAGAGAGAAGGAGAGAGAAATCTCCAAGCAGGCTCCTTGCTGTCAGCAAAGAGCCTGATGCAGGGCTTGAACCCACAAACCGTGAGATCATGACCTGAGCAGACCTCAATAGTTGGACGCTCAACTGACTGAGCCACCAGGCACCCTACACGTTATTCTCATAAAAGTTATTATTTTAATAAAATCTTTCTTTTTTTAACTTTTAACATTCCCTACATTACTTTGCCTATTAATATACACAATCTTTTCATTCCTTATTTTAGTTTTAAGTTTTCATAGGATTTTAAAAGTGTTTTTTTAAATGTTTATTTATTTATTTTGAAGGGAAAGGAGAGGAGCAGAGAGAAGGAGAAAGATAATCCCAAGCGGTCTCCACACTCAGAGCCAAGCCCAAGACAGAGATCGATCTTACGAACCATGAGATTATGACCTGAGCTGAAATCAAGAGTTGGTTGCTTAGCCCACAGAACCACCCAGATGCTCCAGGCCTTCATAGGATTTAAAAAAAGTTAATTAAAAGTGAAGCAAGTATCCATACAAATTTTTTATAACTTCACTCTCAGAAAATTTACTTACTTGTGTTGGAAAATACAGATTGAACAATCTGCTACTTGATACAACAGAATATCATGTCCCTGATGTTAAATATTTTACTTAACCAGGAGTTGTGATAACTTCTTCCTTTCGTCTTCACATATTAGAATAATAACGTAAGGTGATATCATGGTCCACTTCTCTTTTATATCTATTTGAAATAGTACCGGTGCATATGGCAAAAAGAAAAATTAACGTGTAATGAAATTACATGATAGATGTAGAATTTTGAAAAATATTCAACAAGATTACACTCCAGAATATCATTGTCTATATTCATCTATCTATCATCTTCCTCCTCATCATCATCATTTATCATTCCATCCAGGTAAGTGTGTGTGTTTGTGTGTGTGTGAGCATGCACACATGCAAACTATGAATGTTTATCAAGGATTATGTTGGAAGCTCGGGCACCTGGGTGGGCCAGTCTGTTAAGCATCCAACTTCGGCTCATGTCATGATCTCGTCGTTCATGAGTTTGAGCCCCATGTTGGGTTCTGTGCTATTTCAGAGTCTAGAGTGGCTTCGGATTCTGTGTCTCCCTCTCTCTGTCCCTCGCCTGCTTGGGCTTTGTCTCTCTTTCTCTCAAAAATAAACATTAAAAAATTTAAAAAAAGAATTACATTGGAAGCAAAGCAGAAAGTATTTATTTCCCTTCAGTAACCTTTATACCTTATTATCTGAAGCACACCCTACTCACTAAATTTCCTGAGAAGAATTCTTTGAAAGAAGATCAATTCATTAGAACATACATTTGGGCTTTGTATCTGTAAAGTGAGTAGTTGAGTAGTAATTTAAGAAATAGAAATTAAGAGTTATTAGAGGAACTGGAATCATTATCAACTGTATAATGAAGAATTTCTTTAAGATTCTATAAATCACATGAAAATGAAGATAAACCATTTAAAATAGTGACAGTTAACTTTAGTACAAATAGAGAAACTTGTATAGCATTAGCACAGAGCAATGCATGGATTTTATTATATCAAAAGAGGAAGTGAATAAATTGATAAATTATAGAGTTGTTTAAACCACTTCATGAATAACAAGTTACATATTGGGTAAATTATAGAAATTAGGGTGTTTTAAGTATGTATAATCATTCTGTTTGAAGTTGATACATACAATAGCATGACTAATTTAATAGTTCAAATTTTATCTTTTTGTGAATTGTCTCTTTTATGTGTTTCACAAAAAAATTAAAATTAGGACATGAAGATTTACACCTGTTCACATGCTAGCTGCTAAATAAAAAATATTCCAATGACCAGTAGATAAAATGGGGGGGGGGTCCCTGGGTGGCCCAGTCAGTTAAGTGGCCGTCTTTGACTCAGGTCATGATCTCGCAATCATGAGTTAGAGCCCTGTGTCGGGCTCTGTGCTGACAGCTCAGAGCCTGGAGCCTGCTTCAGAGTCTGTGTCTCCTTCTCTCTCTGCCCTTCCCCGGTCATGTTCTGTCTCTCTGTCTCTCAAAAATAAATAAACATTAAAAAAAATTTTTTTAAGGAAAAAATGGGGGTGGGGGAGTTTAAGTGTACCAAATAGATAAAAATGTGTTTGTCTGTTCTTTTAATATTCTATGATTTACTGTTATTTCTAGATAGAAATCCAAAAATGATTATAGTTAAGCAATAATAACTATTTGTGTAATGTTTAATATGCTTGATTACTATTTGCAAAATAGTTATATTAGCATATGTATTATCTAGGTTGGAACACACTCATTGATATACCATAATGGAAAAATAACTTGATAAATATGCATGTAGTGGTTTAATTTTCTTGTTACTCTTTTCTATGTATCTGTTAATATTTATAATTTTAGGTTTTGAGGACTGTTTGTCTTATAGTTACATAAAAGTAACTTACATATAGTTACATTAGTACTCTGGGGGACTGATTTTGGAACTGCTTCAAGAAAATTAATTAAAATAATGTAACTATTAAAGAAATATAATGAGTAGTTCTAGATCACGTTAATTAAATCTAAGTCTTTATATAATATTGATTTATCATTGCAGTATTTTGCAACAAGGAGGTTACAGGAGACATCACAATCCCAGATTTCAAGCTGTATTACAAAGCTGTAATTATAAAGACAGTATGGTACTGGCCAAAAACAGACACTCGGATCAGTGGAACAGAATAGAGAACCCAGGAACCCAGGAATGGACCCACAAACGTATGGCCAACTAATCTTTGACAAAACAGGAAAGAATATCCAACGGAAAAAAGACAGTCTCTTCAGCAAATGGTACTGGGAAAACTGAATAGCAACATGCAAAAAATGGACCTAGACCACTTTCTTACACCACACACAAAAATAAACTCAAAATGAATGAAAGACCTAAACGAAACACAGGAATCCATCAAAATCCTAGGGGAGAAATCAGGCAAAAACCTCTTTGACCTTGGTCACAGCAACTTCTTACTCAACACATCTCCAGAGGAAAGGGAAGCAAAAGCAAAATGAACTATTGGGACCTTTTCAAAATAAAAAGATTCTGCACAGCGATAGAAAACAATCAACAAAACTAAAATGCAACCAACAGAATGGGAGAAGATATTTGCAAATGATCTATCAGATAGATAAAGGTTAGTATCCAAAATCTACAAAGAACTTATCAAACCCAACACCCAAAAAACAAATAATCCAGTGAAGAAATGGGCAAAAGACTTGAATAGTAACTTCTCCCAAGAAGTCATCCAGATGGCCAACAGACACATGAAAACAGCTCAACATCACTCAATCACTCATCATCAGGGAAATACAACTCAAAACCATAAGGAGATACCACTTCAAACCTTTAGAATGGCTAACATCATCATTTTAGCTGGTATCATCAAATAAATAACTGCTGAATAGTCTTATAATTATTTAAGTGGTCACTAATTTTTAAAAAATCATAAAAGAGTCATCTAGGTCACACAGTGCAAGAATTATGTGGCTGCTGTTTATGTACACAGAGCAGAAAAATACTAGTCCATGCTTTATTCTAAGTCATTATTTCATTTGATTTTCTTAATTCCAGTAACTAAACTTCAACACCTACTTTTTGCATAGGTTTTAGTCAGTTTAGTTAAAATGCAAAATATTTTCAGTATATGAAATATTTTTGACGTATGGAATATTAAACTTTCCTCTATACATTTTTGAAAAATAAATGTGTTATAATTTTGAATTATTATTTGCTCACATTCATTCCTGGGGACAAAACTCACTACTTTCATGATTGCTTCAATAATCAAATCTGTTGTTGAATGATGTTTTGGACTCCAGAATACAAACATTTAAAAAAAAACACCCAAAGATATTTTTATAAAAATTGTGTTTTAATGGCCAGTTCCTTGGTCAACATGTACTCTCTGAAATAACCACACAAACAAATGGACCTACCTTCACTGAAAGGAGAATACAGTCATTTCGGCAATTGTATTTTCTAAAATCAAAATGCAGTTATATCAACAAAAATTGATTTTTTATTTTCTACCAACAAAAATAAAACTCAGCAGATGGTGTAGTCATACCATGGTAGGGAAATGTGGAGAAATGATATGATGGGGAAGAATTAGCTAAGAATGCCAGTTAGAACCAGTATGGCGTGTGGTTGCCAAATTATTGTGCTGGAAAGGCATCAGCTGGACCCCAACACATGAGTGCTAGGCTGACTCTTTAGGGTAATTTAACACTTCAGACTGTGGAAATCTAGAAGTGACAGGGGCCAAAATGCATTCTGGTTCTTTCAGTGTAGGAATTTTTATTAACAAGAAAGTAAAGTATTATATAATCAAGTGTTAGGGTGTATTTTGAGGAGGATATATAAAAAAAATCATGCCTTACACAATTTTGGTAACTATTTATAAAAGGACAATGGGGCTTTCAGTAAAATATAAAAGCAGAAACACAAAGTGGGTAGAAAATTGTAACACATTTCCATTAGTTTGGTGTGTTTAAACATATTCTTTCAATGTTTAAGAATAAATTGTTATGACTGACTAATAATAAATAAATGGATGAAAAATTCAAGAAATATGAAATTGCTGTGATTGACATGAAAATTATAGTAATTGGTGTACCAGTTTTTTTATTCAGCAAAAAGGAAAAGGTTATTTAAGAAAAATTACATTTCATGCTGTCCTTTTAAAATTCTTTAAAATTCCTTGAAGCTAACTTTAGGCACACAATGAGCAAATATATTTACAACAAAAGTCCATTTTCAAGTACCTGACTCTGAAAATAGATGGGGTTTTTGTTTTATAAATCTTTCGTAAAAACAAAAACCATATCAAACTATCCTAATTCTTTATTCTACATTGTACATTATAAATGACAATCAATAGTAATTATTGATGAATTGACTTATTTGTATTGCCCTTGTTACTATTTTATAAACAAAAAAAGAAAATTGAGATGTTTTAATAGAAACATGAATGCTACATATTCTTCTAGCAGAAAATTGAATCAAGATATATTAATTTTAGAAGTAAGCACTTTTAGAAATATTACCTTGTCATACTTTAATATGAAAATCTCATATATAAATCACCCACTTATAACATCAGAAGTTATCTTGCTGGAGTGTCTGGGTGGCTCATTCACTTAAGTGTTGGCCTCAACTTGGCTCAGGTCATGATCTCCTGGTTTGTGAGTTCAAGCCCTCCATTGAGTTTCTGCTGACAGTGTGGAGTGTGCTTGGGACCCTCTCTCTCTGCTCTTCCCCCACTCTGTCTCTCAAAATAAATAAACTTAAAAAAAAAAAAAGAATCCATCTTGCTGTATTATTTCCAATATTTTTCTATAGTTTTTTTTGTTTTGTTTTGTGTTAATTCTACATCACATATGTATTTACTTTATTTCATAAGCACTTCCCTACAACACTAACATTGCCCATAAACATTTTAACGCACCCATAATAATTCTGATGGTGTGTATGGTCCGGTCTGCAGCCACATTCATTGCTGTGTGTTTTGTTTTTGTTTTTTTTTGTTTTTTTTTTTTGTTTTTTGGCAGACTATTCGATCAAAATGTCTTTAACCCATTCTCTCATAGAGAATTTAATTCATTTTCTCTTCAAAGTTCCTCTCATATGTAAAGATATTATCACATGCTTTCATAAGATATAGTGCTGCAAATGAAATTCCTGGCCGCCCCTTCTGAAGTTCAATATCTATACTGCTAAGTTTCTTTCCACAAGGTGGCAATCTATAAACTTTCTTTTAGTATGTAAACACCTAAGGGTAAGAATTCATCTCAGTGTGTTCCCAAGATCTACTATATAGAAGGAACTCAATAAATAAGTATGACATTTATGAAAGAAGAAATGGAGTGATGTAATCTGTAATGTCAATATTATATTGAATTTTGAAATGACCAAACATGAAACACCTGTATTCTCTGTTATCATAAATAAAAACGTACTATGTGTTTTAGTTTTATCTCATACATAGGGCTCTGGGCATGGGGGTTTGTCTGATGGCTGATGTGGGCCTGTCTCTCGCAAACACGTGTGGGTTGAGGGGCCTCTAGCACCTGGGGAACCCAGGCGTTTCTCACTCCAGACAACCCGATCTCCCAGTGGAGAACCGAGATCTCATAAGACAGACCTGCCTCTGGGGAAGTTGGTTGGGCAGTGCCTGGTCCTGGTTCAGACACTCACGGAGCCACCCCTGGAACTCGGCGTTCTCCAGCTCATTCTCTGCTTCCCTGTTCCACCCTCAGGATCTGCACTCACTCCTCACGGGCCTGAAGTCTCTGATGAGCTCTATCGTCACCCCATTTACCTTCCTAGGAAACCCCACACAACACCCACCCGGACCAGGCCCTGGCCCACAGGCATCTCTTGTGGTATGCAAAAGAGAAGAACATTTCCTGAGGAGGGGGCTTAGATGGAGGAGCCAGCTCTCTCGCCAGAGGGTGCGGGCAGTTGAGCTAGGTCAGAAAGAGAGAAGAGTTCCCAAGGGCTATTCCGCAGGGAAAGGTCCAGGGCTGGGCAACATAGTCTCCCAGGACATTTCTAGATACCTCACAGATGTTGGAAGGAAAACTGGCCCCTGTGGATGTGCAGTGAAATGTAGCACTCAGAGGACTGCAGCCTTAGACCTTGGCAGATGTCCGATAAGGTCCCAACAGTTCTGTGCCAAAAGTCCATATCCACTACCTCGGGGCTCCTGGAGGGCTGTAGATTTGCAGCCCGTTCATGTGCATTTCATTCCATTCTGGATTCGGCAGGTCCCACCCCTGCAGAACCTGTGGGCTAAAGTCCCTTCCCTGGCACCTGGCTAGGCCCCTAGGCAAGGTGTCAACAGCTTGTGACTCTAGGTGAGGGTTCAGGAGACTCCAGGGCATAATCATAAATCATAATTTTTCACAATGTAAATTTTGATATATAAATCAGGAAGCCATTAATTGCATTGAAGGATAGGTATGAATATAGAACATAAAAACCTGAAAGTAAAAATTCTAGTAGAAAAGAAAGCAGTTTTGCGTGACACCTTCATGTTTTAGGGACTCTCTGTGTCCTACCAATAGATCACAATAATGATAAAGATTTTGATAAATGTGGAAGAAATACTTCATTGATGATAACATGATCTATTGTAGAAAAAGAAAACTATTAATGTTGAGCATAGGCCAAACATATTCTAATATTTTCTTTGTCCTTTGCTACTTATATTTTACAAAAATCCATAGTAATAGTAATAATAGAGATATTTAGGGGAAAAAGTATTGCTGACATTCATATGAAAAAAATGCCCTGTGATATTTCATGTCTTATGTATGTATTCCAGTTTCATCTCTTCCATGGACCTTCATCTTTTATAATGATTTAAAAATGATATTAAAAACTAGTATTAAAATAACTATTGGGTTATATAAGAATGGGTGCCATAAACATATTCATTTGTTTATATGATTAGAAATGCATTATTTGATCATTAATCTCCATCCATAAATCAAGATTCTGACTCACTTGCTGAGACTACACCCTTATGAACAATAAGCTAGGGGAAACTATAGATTTTTTTAAGATATCCACAAATTTAGGCAATTAGATAAAGAAAACCAGTGTTCATTAATATTGTGGAGAGAAATTTTAAGATGCTCTTACCAGAAGGACCTAACATAGATGAAAATAAGGGCAGGTCCCATTAAATGAAATGTCTGATGAGACATGAAATTGAGTAGAAATGAGATAAAGAGTGTGAAAAATGATTTCCAAGGAGAAGAAACTGTACATTTAAAAATGTGGATGAAGATGAGAAAGTTTGGTTTATTTAAGAAACCAAAGGGAGGTCCAGGTAGCTGCTTAAGCATTGGTAAGATCAGGTCATGTTGTATACCACAAACAAAGTAAGAAAATAAAAATAATTCTGTAGATTTGATGGTTAAATGAGAGTATTTTTATCTTTTGAAATTATTTATAAAGTATACACAATAAATGCATATACTATAAATGCATGTAGGATAGAAATATATAGAAATACATACACATAATAAAATTAAAACATTATATATATATTTCAGAGTTGGAACTTTGCCTTCATGGTAGTTAAGTTACTTAATTTACTCAATGTATTTGAAGACTACAGAGAGTTCATTTAATATGTATATATCAGTTAAAAATCCTACTTTTTCATATGTTTCAGGAGAATCTGGTATGACTATCGGGGGAGATTCAGCTTCTCCTTGACAAATCCCAAATTAATTATTAGTTATTTAATTATGTTTTTAAGGGAATAAAAGAAAGCTTCAAAAGTCCAAGTTGCAGATATCAGCCAGATGGACTTTTCAATAGAACCCATATTTTTCTACTCTTGATAACGTTAGTAACAATTGGGTAATGTTAGGTACAAAAATAAACAACTAAATAAAATGGCCATCTTTTACTGATCATATAGCTCTTGGCACCGTATAAAAGGTCTGAGACCCTCACTCTCTTCTCTCAGTTACCTCCATCCCAACTGTCGAATAGTAGACCAAAATGATTTGCCTGTTTCCAGCCTTTTGGGCAAAAGCCTGGGCACTACTGTTTCTTCTCATGGATCAGCATCTCTCTTTTTATTTCTAAGAAGATTAATGATTTTAGAGATGCCTCAGTATCTCAGTCGGTAAAGCATCCAACTTCGGTTCAAGGTCATGATCTCACGGTTCATGAGTTTGAGCCCCTCATGGGGCTCTGTGCTGACAGCTCAGAGCCTGCTTCTAATCTTCTGTTCCCCTCTCTCTCTGTCCCTCCCCAGCTTGCACACACACTCTCTCTCTCAAAAATTTATTTATTTTTCAAAAATAAATAAACATTAAAAAAGAAGATTAGCATTTTCAAACTTTCCTTTCTTATTTGGGGCACTGAAAGGTTGCCTTTATTATTTTATGTAGGTATTACAAAGCAGGCAACACACAGAAATTCTCCGGAAAGAGCATTCCAGGTTTTCCTTTCTTTTTCTTTATTAGAATGGAAAATTTCTCAAGAAATTAGCATATCATTGGTCTTGGTGCGTCATGTTTTTCCTTGTGGCAATATGTCCATTCCAACTCTTCACAGATGATGAAATTATTGACCTCTGGAAATGGCCAAAGGTAAACATAACATTGAACATAGTTTTCTCTCTTACTGTTTTTGCTTTCAGACACTGTGGCTCTGCTTTGGTAATATATCAATTTTATTTTGCCTTGGTCTTCTTAGCTATGTGTCACTTTACCAATAATTTAAAAAGTCAGTAATGAAGCTTTTGTATTCAGGCTAAAAATAATAATGGCCTTGCCCCTGTAACCCACATATATGAATGAAATCATAGAGAATATATTAAGTATTTAAAATGCTAATGACATTTCCACTAGGCAACTTGCTTTCTGTATTTTTGTCACCACCAGATGAGACTACATTTAGGAGCAGAAAAAAAAAAGTTTTATTGTAAAGCAAAGACAAATTTTACTTGAAGTGAATCCATTTTATAATTAAGTTTGACAGAGATAGCATTAAAAAGTATAGTATAGTAAAGTAGCATAGGGTATAAGGCAGATATCCAGAAACTTAGAAGAAAAAATATGTACTGATTCTATTGAAGGAAAGAAAGAATGAAAGAATGAAAGAACAAATGAAAGAGAGAAAGAAAGAAAGAAGAAAGAAAGAAAGAAAGAAAGAAAGAAAGAAAGAAAGAAAGAAGAAAGAAAGAAGAAAGAAAGAAAGAAAGAAAGAAAGAAAGAAAGAAAGAAAGAAAGAAAGAAAGAAAGAAAGAAAGAAAGAAAGGAGGAAAGAAAGAGAGAAAGAAAGAAAAAGGGGAAAATCCAAAGAGGACATTTGTTGATTAAATTTCTCTTCCATATATAAAATTTTCTTTACACAAGAATAAGACACAAAGACCTGAAACACTGGGGGCAATGTGATCTGTGATCAGCCTGCAAAGAAAGTCAAGACTCAGAGGAAAGAAAGTTGTTGGAGAAGCTACAAGTCAAGTCAGACTGGAATCTGAAAACCTAAATAAGAATTTTATAAGAAAAGGGAAAGAAACTCCTTACTGGCAAATCCCTGACAAAAAATCATAAGGAATACTTGAATAAATAGGGTTAGAATAAGGTAAAGAATAAAAGCCTCATCATTTCATATGTTTGATAGTAAACATTTGGTAAAAATTTGAATGCTCTTCCTCATATAACTTATGTATCACTGAGAGGATTTTGAGTTCCTGGAAAGACTATCAAGATGATAAGGTCTTTCTGGAAAATGACAAACCATCATTTCTTGTTAAGATCACTGATATAATCTAGGTGTATAGTTATAAAAACCTAATATAAATATTCATTTATTTATGGTTAAGATAAGAATATATATATTTTTAATTTTGTTAATATTTATTCATTTTTGAAAGATGGAAAGAGCCAGTGTGAGCAGGGGAGGGGCAGACTGAGAGAGAGACAGAATCTGAAGCAGGCTCCATCCAGGCTCTGGGCTGTCAGCACAGAGCCTGACACAAGGCTTGAACTCATGAACTGTGACATCATGAGCTGAGCTAACTGACTGAGCCCCCCAGGCACCCCCCCAAATATAAGTATATTTTTAAAGAGGGAATATAATTATATAGATGAATGTATATCATTAAAGTAATTCAAATAGATATATTTTAGACACAATGCCAATTATAATAAATATGAGTCTTTAAAAAATGTTTTTAGCATTTATTTATTTTTGAGAGAAAGTGTGAAACAGAGCATGAGCAGAGGAGGGGCAAAGAGAGATGGGGGGGGGGGTATGCAGAATTCAATATAGGCTCCAGGCTCTAAGCTGTCAGCACAGAGCCTGATGTAGGGCTCAAGACCATGAGATCAAGACCTGAGATGAAGTCAGATACTTAACCTACTGAGCCACCCAGGCACCCCACAAAAAGTGAATCTTAACAACTCTTGTCTTTGAGATAGAGTTTTTTTCAAGTAAGTCTTACATGGACCTCTCTATTTGGAGTTTATGCCTCTTGCAATCTGACAGATGATATGTTTGAATATACTTCTTACCCTGCATAATCCTAGTGTTTTTATTATAAAGATGGCTCTCTGAAGAGAGATGTCAACACTGCTAAATTGAAAGCCATTTCATTTGTTTTAATTTATATGAAACTGAGTTATATTTTTGTCTTCCACTTAGTGGAAGGTCATTAGAGTGTAATAGTCCCATCAGCGATAGTCAGAAAATGTAGGCATGAAGCCATAAACTATAAATTCATTTCACTGATCCTTTGGGGTTTGTTTTAATGCCTTCTTGTCTGTTAGCTTTCCAACAATGTTGGATATTGTAGACAAGATAAATCTGTCTGTATTGTATGAAAAGCAGTGATGACTGGTCATATTCATAGTAAATTAGTTTTTTTCAGCCAGTTCCAAATGAATACTTAATATTAACATGGTTAACAGAATTTCATGCCTACGGATATGAAGGTGACATTCCTGTTTTTGTTTTTTATTTTTCTCTCTCTCCAAAGTCATTACTGCCTAGAGATGGTTGTGCTAATAGTTTAGGAAATGGAATTAGAGGATGCTTAATAAAATGCTTTTTTGCTGAAATCCCTGTATATTGTTTTCTTTTTCTGGCTCATATCTCACAAGGAAATACTATTGTAACAATATGAGGATTTTAGGAACGTGAGCTGCTCTGTAGAACACTGCACCAACTTCGATTTCCGATGAACCCTGATACTTGTCCTGCCTACCGTGTTCAGAATCCCCTCTGAAAAGAATGGCCACCAGGGATTATTTTCACATAGGATGCTTTCCTCCAAACCATGTGATCTGGATGTTTGGGTCAAAGTAGACTGGGATCGGTCCTCAAAATAAAGGGCAGTCATTATTAGCCTAACCTGGTGGCATAAACTCTTGCCAAAGAACATGCCATATTTCAATTGTGACTCATTAGGCCACGTTGATCTTCTTCGGGGAGTTTGGACAAAAAACACCCAGACACACAAATATAGGACATAAAGAAAATCCAAAGTAGGCTCCAGGATCTGAGCTGTCAGCCCAGAGCCCAACATGCAGCTCAAACTCACGGACTGTGAGATCATGACCTGAGCCAAAGTCAGACACTCAACCCACTGAACCATCCAGGAGCCCCATAAAAACAATAGTGTTTAAATCTTGATGATATCACTAGGTTTCTGGCCAAGTATTACTAAAATCTATGACAGAAGTTACATGAGGGCAAACATCGCATTTTCTTTTTGTTCAATAATGTACACCTAGCACTCAGAATGGTTCTTGACAGACGGTGGTAGTGTGTCCATAAATATTTATTAAATAAGTGAGCAAGGATTGTGGTTTACAAAGATGGTCTATTAGTTTTTTCTAAACGATTCTTCTTAAAATTGAGCTCTTCACTCTATCTGATACATGGTTTCTAATCACTCCTGACTTGAAGTGTAGTTCAAATTCTAAAACACATGAGATGCAAGATGGAGGAATTAAAGAGATAGGATATAAAGTGACTTTTATTGATAAAGTCACACAGAAAAACAAAAATTAGAAGTGCCCATAATTTGCTTTCCTCTTCTGGGATTAACATGTGTGAGAGCTGGCCTGAACAGAAATTGGATCTTGAAAAGAGACTATATACCCAGAACGTCTCCCTTAAATATCCTGAACCCCAAAAGTGAGGATAAAAGACAACAGCCACTCAAACTTTCTCCAAAAGGCAGGATTGAGTCTGAACACTAAAGCAGTGGAAATGTAGGAAAATACAGGCTGCTCAGGCATGCAGACTGGAAAATGTGAATAAGAAAGTTTCAAACAACTTATGCTCAGGCTCAGCATTTTCACCAACAATCCCTCCTTGTCTCTTTCTAGACCTCGTCCTCATCATTAGATTTCTCCAATCAGCATGGAGAACACACCCTTGTCTCCTCCATTCCAAAAGCAAATTTATTTCCTATGGATCCCCTTCCTCTCACCTAAAGCTTTTACTGGCCAAGTTTTCTAAAGCAATTTTCTTGACACTCCGGCTCCATTTTCCCTCCTTCTGGAACTCCACTTTTCAATTTATGGGAGTTTAGCCTGCACTGTTCCACTCATCAGTCTATGTTGGCTAATGTTATAAAAGGAATGCCAGGTCCAAAATGGAAACATTGGTGCCAAGCCCCATGTCAGCAAACCAAGACTTAGGAGTAACCTAACTGCAGTTTCAGCCTCTCCCAAGAATGTAACCTTTAACTGGTCAGTCTGGAGTTACCAGGTCGGCACTAATGAGGCAATCCACTGGATAGACCCCATCTGTCCCCCATAGGAAGGTGACCTTGCTGGCAATCCACGCTTTCCTTGTCCCTGTCACCTTTCTGCGTATAAAAACCTTCCACTTTGAAAAGCTGCTTGGAGCACCTTTTTAATTGCTAGATGATATAACGCCTGATTCATGAATTGTTGTATAAAACCAACTTGATATTTAAATTTACTTAGTTGAAAATTTTAAAGATCACATGAAAGTTCCTATTTCTAATGGAATTTTTTCAGAATTCTCTTTCTCTCTTAATTTAACCTCTCTGGGGGCGCCTGGGTGGCTCAGTCGGTTAAGTGTCAGGCTTCGGCATAGGTCATGATCTCACGGTTAGTGGGTTCGAGCCCCGCATCAGGCTCTGTGCTGACAGCTCAGAGCCTGGAGCCTGGTTAGGATTCTGTATCTCCCTCTCTTTCTGACCGCCCCCCCAACTGATGTTGTCTCTCTCTGTCTCTCAAAAATAATAAAAAATATAAAAAAAATTTTTAACCTCTCTGATCTATCAACAGACTCAACCACACCATTTTTGAAAAATTCCTTTTCTGGGACATTTCACCTTTTTCTTTTTCCTTCTGACTGTCCAGCTCTATATCTCAGTATTTTTGTTGCTTCCTCCTCTATTGGGCCATTAATTGTTTGTGTTACTCAAGTTTGATCCTGAGTCTTTCATTTTTTTAAATCTTAAACTATACTCCAACCACAGACCATTTTATTCTTTCACTATGGCCTCAAATATTATATTTTTATCTTTCGATATGTATACTCAAATGTTAATTTGACATTCCCACTTTGAAGATCTCAATGAATTTTTTAAATCCATGTTCATAATTTCTCCATAATCTAAATGAACTCCATAATTTAAACTAATTTCCAAACCGCCATTTCAACATTGAATGACTCATTCCTTCAGTTGGTTGTACCAGTAATCTTGGGTAAGAATGGACATTTCATTCTTTCCAACTCCCACAGCTGATGAGTCATAATATTTTACTGGGAATAACTAAAAATAGATATATTTTACTAAACTCCTTATGTCTTACTTCATTTATTCAAGGATCAGGGGAAATAAAGTGATAGATAAAATTGAATGTATTTCACAGAAAGCTCTAAGAGAAAGTGGAACCCAAGTCATGTTGCTAGTAGAGAAAAAGTAATGAAATTAGATATGGAAAGTGTTCTTGCTTGTTTGTTTGTTCCAGGCAGAGAGAGGAGAAAGAGGCAATGATCCTATGTAGTTTTGAATTTAAAATATAAAGAAAGACAAAGATTGGAATGGAATAAGGAAGAAGAAATAGTAGGGGCAGAACAGGGAAATGTATCGAAAACATCACATTGGAACTTTCTTATGGGAAAGTTTACAGTTTATGTTTTTAGATGAGTATTTTTGTTTCCTTTTAAAATATTACTTAAAGTTTTAGAACAATTTTAGATTTATAGCAAAATTATAAAAATACAGACAATTCCTGTGTATCCCACACCCAATGTCTTCTGTTATTACCATCTTATATTAAATACACCAACAAATGCATTATTATTAACTGAAGTCCAAACATTATTCACATTTGCTTAGTTTATACTCAATGCACTTTTTCTGTTCTAGGATCCCACCAAGGACACTACACTGCATTTAGTAGTCCCATCTTCTTAGATTCCTTTTGGCTCTAACAATGTTTTGTTTGTTTAGTGGGGTTTTATTTTGGGCGCGCACACGTGCGTGCGCGCACACACACGTGTGTGTGTGTGTGTGTGTGTGTGTGTGTGTTTCACATTCCTTAGTTTTGACAACTTTGAAAACGTTGAGCACTGCTCAGATCTGTTGCAGATTGTACCTTAAATAGAATTTTCCTGGTGTTTCCCCCATGGTTATAGGTGGACTTTTAAAAGAAAGACCAGAGAAGTAAAGGGACTTTTATTTCATATTCTTCTATAAATGCACTAAGTACCACACCACAATGTTGGACAAGAGAGGTGAGAGAAGAGATCCTTGTCCTATCTCTGATCTTAGAGGGAATGAATCCAGTTTCTCACTGTTAACTATTATGCTAGCTACAGGCATTTTGTAGATGTCCTTCTTTTTATTTCTTATAAGTCATTTAAAAAAGATTTTTTAATGTTTATTTATTTTTGAAAGAGAGACAGAGCACAAACAAGGTAGGGACAGAGATAGAGGGAGACACAGAATCTGAAGCAGGCTTGAGGCTCCAAGCTGTGGGCACAAAACCTAAGGCAGGGCTCAAACTCACAAGCTGAAAGATCATGACCTGAGTTGAACCAAATGAGCTCAACCAGGCCCCTATAGATGTGTGTGTGTTTTTTTTTTTTTTTTTTATAAATTTAAAGAAATTCTCTTCTATCCTTAGTATGCTGAGAGATTTTGGGGTTTGTGTTTTCTAATAATGAACAGATGCTGAATTTTGTCAAATGCTTTTTTGAACTGATGGATCTATCTTTAGTTTAGTTTGTTGATGTACTGGAACACTGATTGATGTACTAATGTTGAATCTGCCTTCCATCCCTGGAACAGGTAGGTTTCTCTTCTCCACAGAAACTAGAGACAGAGGCACTGTCTTCCTTGCTGTCATTCACATTTCAGTCCCAGTCTCTGAAAAAGACAGTCCTAGGTTGTAAACCTGACAGGACATTGTTTAAAAAAGATTTACATATATCTCAAAGGAGTAGAGTAAGAATTTGCAATTACAGGCTTACAAAACAAATGCTCTAAAACAAAGGAGGTGGGTATCTCTCCCGTTATTTTAACAAGGAAAATCAATTTTCTTATTCTTCATCTTTATGTGACCTTGCAGTTGGTGGCGGTGGAGAAAACATTATTAGGTTTTGTATATATTTCATTTTTATTTGTATTTGTTTTCTTAAAGATTTCTAAAAGTTTTTATTAATTTATTTAAGTAAGCTTTACACCCAATGTGGGGCTCAAACTCACGACCCTGAGATCAAGAGTCATAAGCCCTACTAACTGAACTAGCCAGGTGCCCCTCTTTTTTTTTTTTTTAAGATTTGTATTGGGTTTGAGATATATTTTAGAGGTCAACATGACTGAATTTGCTGATGGACTTTGATGTTGACATGACAGTTATGAAATAATGCAAGATAAGTGAACTAAGCAAATTGGTGAATTGTAGCACTGTTCATTACAATATGAGCACAGGGAAATGAGAACCTGGATTACTCACTGGAATTTGTTAGGTTACAATGATCTATTTGATGTTGAAATGCAGCTGAACTTGGGGCAGTCTGGGATTCAGGGCAGAGGTGATGGCCCCAGGCATACCATTTAGATCATGGTAATATAGATGATTTTTAAAGACAGAATGCTGAAGATTATCTAGAGAGTACAAGTATTTATAGAAAGACATCTATGAAAGATTAGGTCCCAAGGAACCCAGACATTTAGAAGATAAAGCACAGAGAGTGAGAAGAGGGAAATTAGGAGGATTTGAGGGAAACATGGAGACTTTGGAGCCAATTAAAGAAAGAAGTCCAGGAAGAAGTAACTGATAAGTGTAAAACCTTTCAACACAATCCAGATACCATCTCCTCTGCCTCTGATTTTTCAGGGCTCATTTCAAATATCTCTCTCCTTCAGAAAGACCTTTCTAACTCCCAATAATGTAGATCTCTCTGGTGTGTAGGCTCATTGCGCCTAGTGGCTCTCTGTCATAGCACTTAACCTCCTTCTAACTAGAAAATTTGCATAGATTTTTTAAATACCTCTTTCATCCAATGGAGTATAAGCTTTAAAAATTCAGCAACCAGATGGTCTTGCTCACTTCTATTTTCCCACCACTTGGCACGCGGAAGCATATTTGTTGTATAAATGAGACAATAAATGAAACAAATGGAAAACTATTTTGGCTTTTACTGAGCTGTTTAATGCAACCACAGGAAATAATCTTTCCAATTTGTTCCCGTGCAAACTAAATGTACATTTATTTAGTCAGTACTTTAAAAGTCAGTAGAGGTTGTGGAAATAAAGGAAACTTCATTTAACCGTAGTCAGGAAGCCCTGAAGGGGGCGCTCTTTACCACCTCTCATTCACTGTAGCCCGCATCACCAGCGAAGAAGGAAGATAAGAATTATCTTGACAAGGGAGGACATGTTTCACGCACGAATTTTATCTCTTGCTTCTAAGAAAAAGAAGGAAGATCTCTCCCTGCCGCAGTAAGGCACTGAGGACAGTTTGCAGCCAGTGAGAAACCACCACAACCTTGAACTCTTATTCTTCTCCAAGGAATTTTTGTTTAAAATGTCCCTCCTGTATTTCCTCCTAAAACCTAATAAAAGCTGACCTTCCCTTTGTCTCTTTAGATTTGCCTATGGTTTATTATAGCTTACATGTCCTGACTTGCAATTCCTCTGCTATTCCCTAAAGGAAACTCTCGTAAAATAACTGGCTCTTTTACTTTTAAGGTTGACAATGTTAAGATAATAATAAAGCCGCTCCATTCAATTTTTTTTAAAAAGGCGTTTTTACTTAAACGAGTCATTCTGCAAATGCACCACATCAATATGCTAGTAAGAGTAAATACCATGTGACAATTAAATTGACTTCTGCATCTCATCGATTAAAGTTAACATTGCCTTCACACACCAGTGGGTTCTCATATCATCAACAGTAATTAAGATATTCATCACAGAGATTCTCAGATGGTCACGTCAGTGGAGATTTCTTCCTGCCTTCCTTCCTTTCTTTCTCTTTCTTTCTTTCTTTCTTTCTTTCTTCCTTTCTTTCTTTCTTCCTTTCTTTCTTCCTTTCTTTCTCCTTTTCTTCTTTCCTTCCTTCCTTCCTTGCTTCCTTCTTTCTTTCCTCCCTTCCTTCTTTCTTCCTCACTCCTTCTCTCTCCCCCTCCTTCCCTCTCTTCCACCTTCCTCTTTTCCTCTCTCTTTCCTTCCATCCTTCCCTCTTTCATTTCTTCCCTCCCTCCCTTTTCTCTTTCTTTCCTTCCTTCTTTCTTTCTTTTTAAATACATCTCACCTTATTATATTCCTAGCGAGAATTATACTTGATATGATCTTTCTTTCTTTTTAAATACATCTCACCTTATTATATTCCTAGCGAGAATTATACTTGATATGATCTGGAGATATAGGCATTTTCATATATAGCCTATTAACTAGGAAGTTTGTCTGCTTTTATTTAGGTAATTGACTTGCATAGCGCTGACTTGCCGTGTAAACCGTAATGGTTCTTCTGAAACGAAATGAATTTTTTTATAGGATCTTCTCATTGCACATAGTAATGTGATAGCTTCTTTAATTAAAATGATCTCTTATTTGCCAAGAAGAGACAAACAACAGTAATCAAAACAAAGAAGAAAAAAAAAGAAAAAGAAAACAAAGCAAATTTAGACCTTGATAGCTTTACTATTGTATTGCATTCGAATGCAAGATGCTTATGGATGGTGTCCCATCATTGGTGCTCAGCGCAGAGGCTAATTCCGTGAAATGATGTGTTGCCAGCACTACTCTGTGTAACATGCAAAGACATGTTATTATTGCAAAGCAAAATGGACATCAGCGCACATGGATATGAATTTTAGCTGGTAAAATGAAAAGGCTCCAATTTCCATGGGGAGCTAAGAAGTTCTAAAGTTTAAACATAAAGAACACATGTTGTGAAAAAGAATTATTTTTAAGAAATCATTTTATTCAATGAATAGTGAAAGAAGTGCTCAGGCAAGAATGTGCCATGAGGAAGCTAACACACTTTTGTGTGGTTGCTTTTATGATTCATTTCTTTGGTTTCATTTGCACCTGGATAAGCAATATCTAATTCTTCTAATTTATTATTAAATTTGAAAAAAACCCTTTTGTCTAGACCATTTAGCAGTGCAATATAAAATTGTCTGATCCATCACGTTGCACTCCATTGACCAATAATCTGCATATTGAATTAAATGATCTCCGGAAGTCCTTAGAAACACATTTTTTTCTCACATGCCAGGCTTGCAAAGTTATGGCTGTGTGTGTGCAGGTGTGAAAGAGAGCTGATGGTCACTTGGGGCTGAGCGTGGGCTCAGCATATGTCTGGTGGGCACAGCTTGCTGTCCTCAGAAGTAACTCCAAACCTGAGTCCCTTCAAGTGTCCCAAAGGAAATATTGGAGTGATAAATTAAAGATGAGAAGAAAACAGACACAAAATTAAAATAATTTTCTAATGACTTTGTATCAAATTAAAAGTAGAAAACCTTTCAATAAAAAAAATATACTCTTCTACTATTAAACATCGTATTTCACTGGAATACTGTATCTCCCACTTGTGGTTAACAATTTCGTGTCTTTCTCCTACTTTCTGTTTCCTGGGTCCATAGTCTCAAATAATAGTTTGCAAGTTAGATGCCAGTGAGACAACGGGGGGCAAATTTGATTCCCACATAAAGGCAAAAAAATATCTTCAGCCACACACATTGCTGGACCCCTTCAGTTTACATTGATCTAAAACCAAGACATGTCTTTCCCAAAGACAAAAAAAAAAAAAAAGAAAGAAAAAGAAAAAGAAATAGCAGTGGTAGAGCTTTTAGTTTTCCTTTGATTAATAGAAGTGTAAAATCAATGCACTCTTAACCATACACTCTGTCAGGTTGGTGTGTGTGTGTGTGTGTGTGTGTGTGTGTGTGTGTGTGTATGTAAAATAATACATTATTAAGGGGTGCCTGGGTGGCTCTGTCCGTTGACTGTCTGACTTCAGCTCAAGTCATGATCTTGTAACTTGTGAGTTCGAGCCCCACATCTGGCACTCCCTGCTGCCCAAATCCCACTTAGGATCCCCTGTTCCCCTCTCTCTGCCCCTCCTCTGCTTGGGCTCTCTGAAAAAATCAATATTTTTAAAAAATAACAATAAAATATCAAAAAAATCCATAAGCATAAAAATTTGTTGGCCCAATGATTATAATGTGAACACTCTTGTAATTGCCACTTAGTTTCAAAATAAAAAATTGATAACAAATCAGAATTCTTCCTCCAGGACGGAACTCTTCCAATAGCAATCTCCCTGCACACTGGAGCCAGTTATGAGTTTCTAGAACTGCACAGAACAACAGGTTCCACTAACCACATGTGTATGTGTTTAAACTGAAATTAATATGCACCAAAATAAATTAAAAAGTTAGTTTTTCAGTCACACGAGCCACATTCCAAGGGCTCACATGTGCCTTGTGGCTTTCATATTGGTTGGCAAGGAGAATATTTCCATCATCAAAGGAAGTACTGTTGGGCAGTGCTGGTCTGGAAACAAAATTCTTCTAAGACACAGAAAACCTAAAAAGATAAATGTCATTGTAGCGGAATTGTCGCACAAAGAGTCATGACATCAAGGCTTTTATTTCTAGGAAGCAACCTTATTCATGCCCATACGGGCTCAGTTGGGTTCATACCCAAAAAGCTGAGCCCCAAAGCTGCATGGTGTAGCCTTTTATGCAATTTCTACTTCTTCATTTCCCATATATGGGGAGTGCATAGACGTACAGTCTGAGCTGATCATCTCATTGCAGGTCCTGAGGGAAGTCATGTATCACATAGCCAGGTTGCCTTCCCTTATCCTGAGGTCTTTTCTTACCACATTCCTTAGGGAGAGGACTCTACCACATCATTACCATAGACCTCATGAAAGGAACAAAAAAAAAAAAAAAGCCAGATACTATTAATATTGGAAAAGAGATGTTTGATTTTACATTAAAACCTTTTGTTTGGCCATCTTGGAAGTCCACTATGACTGCCATTATACAGGCTTTCAGAGGCCTCGGTAAAGACATTAGGGTCTCTCCATCGGTCTACCATCACTTCTTTCCTCAATTGTTACAATATTTCCTAGTTGGTTGTTCTGCTTGCCCATGTCTCCTGCTACAGTATGTCCTATGAAGCAAGAGAGTGACATTTCTAAAGCAGATCACTCCTGGTCTCCATTCTGTCCACCAGCATCCTTTTTCATTTGGAGGGAGGATCAGAGAGCCTACAGTGGCTCATATGTCCCACCTCCCTCTCCCCGCTGACTCTCTGTGGCTCTCTCCATCTCTCTACTGCTCCTTCAACACAGTTGAGGTTCCCACCTCGGCATGGTGCAGGCTGTTTTTTCTCTCTGTGGTGTGACTCCCCTGGATAATAGTGTACCTCAGACCCTTCTCTCTTCTAAATATTGTCTCGCATGTTATCTTGTAAGTGGGACTTAGAAATGAAACTAATATATATTTACTGAAATTTGTGTCTTCACACCTAAAAAGGTAATTTCCATCATGGCAGGAGTTGTGTGTTTTTCTGAATGCTGTCTCACTCTGTTTTTGTTTGTTTGTTTGTTTGTTTGTTTTTTGGTCTAATATTTGGCACACAGAGAGGCATCTGGGTGGCTCAGTTGGTTGAGCATTCAACTTTTTGTTTTGGCTCAGGTCATGATCTCAAGGTTCATGGGATGGAGCCCTGCATTGGGCTCTATGCTGACAACATAGACCTTGCTTGGGATTCTTTCTCTTTCTCTCTCTCTGCTCCTCCCATATTCACACATGTGAGTTCTCTCTCACTCTCCCAAAAAGAAATAAATAAACTTGAAAAATTATTTGGCACAGGGATGGCATTGAGCAAATATTTATTGGATGATTTTTTGAAGATAAAATCATCATAATCCTGAATATGTTCCTGATATATATTATGCACTAAGAAGAGAGGATTCTTGAGGATAAACTCAAAGAATATGATCTGTCAGTAGAATGTTAGAAAAACCACAATGACCAGAGAGTAATTAATAACGACACGGCATATTCAGTTGAATCAGATGCGCATGTTTGTGTAACCAGTATGATCTCTTCCTTCAGTGTGACTGTGAAAATCACAAACATATCAGACAAATAATTTTGGAGAATGGCATTAAAACAAGTATCTGCATAAACACGAGCAAATCCTTTCTTTCTAACTCCTTCTAAGTTTTATATGCTCATCATTCAAAAAAGAAATGATTGTTTTCCAATTCTGATTTCTGTGTTTGAAATTCAGGTAAACTGTTTTCAGAAAAGATCATTTAGCAAGGTTTTCTGAAATTTAGTACAACATTTGTTTGCCTTTATTCAATTATGGTTGTAAAAATAAATATGGTATTTTTACAGAAGGGACATTTCAGAAATGCTAAACAGTATTCCATCCAATATAACCTACAAGTGAAATTCAAAGTAAGAGAAGAGAAAAGAACCATGACAATCTTCTTCACGTAGTTTTAAATATTTTGTATTGCTGTTTAATATATACTTCCTCTCATCCAGAATTCCGTACAAGAGATCATAAGATTTGGAGATGTGCTCAAAGAAAAGCAAAGAGCTACGTGGTATCTCCCATGATGACCTCATAGAGAACAACTGCCCATCTATTTCAGGCTATCAGTCTATTTGAGAATAATGATAAGAAGAAAATGCTCTATTTGTGTATATCTTGTTTTGGATCGCTTTGTGAGAGCTCATGGAACCCTCAATCCAGAACAATCACACACACATTTCCATACTGAGAAATACAACATACTCCATTTAAAACATACCCCATTTGAGAATACATATTCATATATCCTTTCTGAGAAGTAAATATGTTTTTTTTTCCTTCTAGCAACCAGAGATTTTTTTTATCACTATGGTTTGTCCTTCCCTTAACTACCTAGAAGAGTCTATACCTAGGTTCTCTCTCGGACTAGGACTTATTACCGGAGATAAATTTTATCTGAATGACCCATTTGTACGGCAAGAAAGACATTTAATTAACAAGCATCTGCTTTTCTTCTCATTACCCTGTGGACTCCCCTCCTCCCCTTTGAAACCCCAGAGCCCTACGCTATTACTTAAGTCAGTATGGAATACATATCTCATTTTACCTTCCTGTCCTTGAGCCTGTCATTATATTGTATTCCTGTATGCACAAAATTAAATTTGTTTTCTCCTGTTAATCTGTCTCATGTCAATTTAATTACAAGTCCTGTGAAGGAGAGAATAAAATTTTCCTCCCCAACAGTCCCCATACTCTATTGGAACTTTTGTATTTAAAAGGCATTTGGACTTTATTATAACTTTCTGAGGCTGATCCTAATGTAGCTTGTACTGTAGTTAGCCACATCATTTTTTTTTAACTTTAACTCAATAGAAACTCAATAACCATCTGAAATATTGCAGCTTGCTATTAATAGCCTGCTGGACATCTTTATATATCAAGGACTCATATTAATTTATGGTGGGTACCAGGAAATCAATGTTAATGTATCTTGTGGTGACTATTAATCTTTTAGGAGTAAATAAAGTGAACACAGTTAAATATGAATTGATATATGTTCTATAATGCTAATTAAATTTACTAAAATCATTAAGAGAGACATTAAAAGTAGACTTATCTCAGAGTGAGCTCAGATAACTCTTCAAAGCTATTGTTAGCCTGATTTTCATTTCCAAACAGGTTACAGCTACCAAAGCAACTGACATTTGGGGATAAGGTTAGTGAAATTAGTTAAGCCCATAGAATATACTATGCATAGTTAGTAGACATACCGTTTTTGCTTAAAGTTTAATTGGATCTGTCATGCACTCCATTCAGAGACTGCCAGGTACACATCTGTAGTTGAAGAAGTTGAATTATAACTCCTTGCAATGAAGGAGATCACAGTATGGGGGGTGCTGCAGACACCACTATAAGAGGAGGTTAGCAAGCACTAATTACAGGATTTGATCTCATGCTAGGTAATTTTGGGGAGACATAAAGTAATTTGGGTTTTTCATAATACCGAATGCTATCAGGAATTGGGGACAAGTCTATCTTTCCATGACTTATAAATCTTTTTTTAAATGTTTATTTATTTTTGAGACAGAGAGAGAACAAGGGAGGGGCAGACACAGAATCTGAAGCAGGCTCCAGGCTCTGAGTTGTCAGTACAGAGCCTGACACGGGGCTCAAACGTGCGAACCGTGAGATCATGACCTGAGCAAAAGTCGGAGCTTAAGCAACTGAGCTACCCAGGTGCCTTATATATCTTATCTATACGGTGGGAGAGATGAAGAAAAGCCAAAGCTGTAACTAATTAAGAAGTTGAAGTCATTTTGTTAGCCAGGATAAAGGGACGTTTAATCAGGTTACCATTTGTACAATATTCGTGCTTGTAACTTTGTTAAAACATGATTGTAGAATGAAACTATTTTGTCTTGATCCACCTTGGCCACAGATAGAGCTTCTCTGATGTAATACTGGTAGTGTTCAACAGAAAATACCAAGACCTGGCTGTGAGGGCCAGAAGAGGTCATGGATGCCAAGGGCTGCTGAGGGGAGCAGGTATTGCTACCCTAAAGTACTTCTCTTTGGCAAAAGGATTATTTTGAGCTAAAGGCCATTATAACCCCACAGATTCAGGAAAAGTTCTTCATCTCCACTTCACTGCCTAAATTTACATTGGAAAGAGGGCCTGTACCATAAAGAGATCTATTACTAGAGATCCTTATTTACCTAAGAAACTTATCTAACAGGGAAATCTTTGTTTTCCAAATATCTTCTCTCCCTTCCTGTGAATTGCCTTCCTCTCTTTGTATCCCCAGATCCCTATCCCTTTTCTGAAGGTCTGAGTGGTTTCTGTCTCAATTACCTGGCTCCCCCTTGGGTCTTATAGTTCTATGGCGATCCCCTACGTTTGAAATTTGCATTTCATAGATGAGATCAATAACACTCAATTATTTAAAGTTAAGAAAACAAAATAAATTTTATGAATGAGTTCCATGGCATATAGATCTTATACAGTGATAGAAACATTTATTATTTTATGTATAATATATTAATCTACCTTAATAAATCACCTTTCAAAGAAAATGAGAATTTTTTCAATCTTAGAAATACTTAAGTGTCTCATGATGATGCAATCATGAGGTTGTAATAGTGTTTATAAATATGTGTATTTATATATACACACACTATATGTTCTTATCATTGTCCTTATTGGCTTGCAATCCATTTCTTTTCAGGATATGAGTATGGTTGAGAGAAGCAAAGGAGGCAGGTGCCTATATATTGGTAAACTTGCTAAAATCAAATTTTTAGCAAGGAAACGCATGAGGTAGAGTTTATATGTATGGAATTATTTTAGCTTGATTGGTCCTTCATTAGACTGCTTATAGTAAACAGATTCCAAGACTTGTTTTGTTTTTTAAAAATTAAAAAAAAATTATTTGTTTTTGAGAGACAAGGAGAGATTACGCGAACAGGGGACGGTCAGAGAGAGAGGGAGATACAGAATCCAATGATAGGCTCCAGGCTCTGAGCTAGCTGTCAGCACAGAGCCTGACTCAGGGCTTGAACCCACGAACTGAGAGATCATGATGTGAGCCGAAGTCGGACACTTAACTGACTGAGCCACCCAGGAGCCCCCATGACTTGTTTATCCTTCATATTAATTCTTTTCTAGTTATCACAATAAAAATATTGTCTGTTATTGGTGATTTTTCTTTTAAACCTTTTACATTATTTTTATAGAGCAGGTGTTTTTATTAATTTAAAGTCATCTTTATTAATCATTTCACTATGATTTATGATATTTATGTTTTCTCTAAAAAAGTCTTTCTTACCATGATTTCCTACAAATATTCCATTAAACAATCTTTCAATTTATTTATTTATTTATTTATTTATTTATTTATTTTTATTTGCACTTGTTTAATCTCTGAATTGATTTTTGGAGTATTGTCTTTAAATATAAATTAAGCCACTTCTAATATATTGTGGTAATTATATAATAAGAATAATTATGTAGTATAGATGGTAGTACAATTTTGTTAAGTCATATCATTTTATAATGACTAAACATTTGCAAGTTCTTATAAATATCTTCTTTCTCTATTAGTTCATTTCGGGCACAAGGCAGTGACCCTTTACTAAATTTGTTTGTTTCCTTGTCTGCCACATACACCGAATCACTTAAATGAGCTTGTGATACACTTGAACTAATTAAAAAATATTTCACCCTTACAATATTTAGCTTTTCTGTTTAGAATTATAAGTAGGCTTTTTCATTTAATATTTGTCTTGTATTTAGAAAATCTAGTAAATTTTTTTCTAATAATTACTCAGTTAAGTATCTTCAGATTTCTTGAGTATATAATCAGAATGTTTCCAAATAACAAGATACTTATCATTTTTCCCAAATGCATTTTTATTTATTATTTTAATAATTGTATTAGAATCATAAACGTTTTTGTAAATATGATATTAACTATATCATAGTTAATAACTTTATTAGAATGTTTCTAGTATATTTTCACTATGTCTTTAACATTTAAGAATAGAATATTACTATTTATGGATGTACAAACAAATCTATAATAAACAATCTCTTCAATACTCAAGACCAAACTCAATCCCTTCCTTGAATTTATCTTTATTTCTAAAACAAAACAATTTCAAACTAAATATGGGAGTTGTGGTAATTTTTATGATATTTTGCTCAAAAATTTCTCACATTTAATTAATAGCAAAAATATGATTTTATGGTAAACTAAATGGTTTACCTACATTTTTCTTAAATAGAAGGTCATAGTCCTTAGTTATGTTCATAGACCATATCATCACTGTGGCATTATCATTATATAGCCAAGCAGCTTGAATCAAACAAAATAGAAAGAAGCAATTAATATATAATAAAAGTCATTGGGGTGTTAAACCTTTGGTTTAATGAATAAGTTGGCCCAGCATATTGCTATTAACAGTTTGAAAAACCAAAGCAAATGCCTAATGCCATTTCTTTCCCTCAGTAAATGCAACTCCCTGCTTACTTTATTTCAGGTTGAGAATCCACACTATACAAACATACATTTTGTTTTCAATGATTATTGTTTAGCTTGATTATGAAGAGCAGGCTGAGTTTTAAATTAACTAAGGAATTTTACCTAAACTAACATAAAACTGTTAAGCAAACTTTCAGTCTAATGCTAAATATAATTTTACATATCTGTAAGTCTGCTTTTTAAAAATATTCTGATTATTTTTATGAATGCCAACTTGTTTATTTAATTTTTTAAGTGGTCGCAGCATATTTCAGAGACAATTTAAGTGGAATAGTAGAAGTGGATTAATAAGATGTGGTCTCAGGCATGGATAGAACAAAGGCATCAAAATCTAAGCTTTGAATATAGATATCGAATTACTACATTGCACACCTGGAACTAATTAGTGTATGTTAATTTTACTTCCATTTTCAAACAAAACTAAACAAAACTTCTAGTCAAGAAGTACGTTGAGGGGCGTCTGGGTGGCTCAGTTGGTTGAGTGTCCAACTTCGGCTTAGGTTCATGGGTTCGAACCCCGTGTCGGGCTCTGTGCTGGCAGCTCAGAGCCTGGAGCCTTCTTCAGATTCTCTGTCTCCCTCTGCTCACTCTCTGTCTCTCTCTGTCTCTCAAAAATAAATTAAAAAAAAAACATAAAAAAAAAGAAGTAGGTTGAGAGTCAATATCGTTTCCAAGATGGAGTAAAAAAAAAAAAAAAAAAAAAACAGTAAAATGCAGGGGCTCCTGGGTAGCTCAGTTGGTTAAGCATCTGACTCTTGATCTTGGCTCAGATCATATCAAGGTTCCTGTGTTCACGCCTGGCATCGGATTTTGTGTTGACAGCATGGAGCCTACTTGGGATTCTCTCTCTCCCTCTCCCACTCCTCCCCACTCGCTCTCTCTCTTTCTCAAAATAAATAAATAAACTTTATAGAAAATAAATAAATAATTAGAATGTGACCTGAAACAGATTAAGCGCATGTAAAATTTAGCCCCGCCGAATGCAAAATAACAATAAAAACAATAATAATTTTGTCTATAAAAATTTTGTCTACCAAATTACTTTTTTACTAAATTCTGGAAGAGTCAGTCAGTTGCCTGTTTATGAATACCAAGTGGGTATATTTTTAGTTGTGTGTACATTTTCCTAAACTGATAATACAGAAGAGAAAATTCAAATATTCAATAATTAATCTTATCATATGAAAGCCTATTTCAATAAGTTTAATGAGCAAACCATAACATTAGGAAGAACATTAATATGAAAATATGCTCTCCGTGTCTTTGTACAATAACTATAGATTTGAGGAAATTATTTTCTTTACTATTCAAACATAAACTAAAGCAACTCAAATATTTTGAATACATATTTATAAGTGATCTTGATATTCAGAATATTTTCCTCAACAATTCTGTTGATTATTTAATAGAACTGATTCCAAATGTATTTACTTTGATAATTAGCATTAGGGAGCAAGGAGGGAATGATGCTTTGTGATAATTTGCATGACAAATAACATTTTATAAATTTTATGAACTTCCTTTGTTTCATAACTTGTGGCATAAATTCAAAAACCTGGTGAAAACTGCCAAACCGGCCTTGTTTATAGCTTTATGACAAAATCCCAGTTTTCAGTTGTATCTTTTTAATTGTCAAAATAAAATTAGATGGGGAGGATTATCTTGCCAAGTTAAATTAAATAATCACCATTGAACAGTAAGTAGAGAAATATTTATGAAAGTAATGAATTGTCATTTATGCTAAAGTTTTTTCTCAGGCTGGCTAATTTACTTTGCATATGAAAGACCAAAAGTAATACATCACGGACTCTCCCATTATTAAGAAGCAAATAATTTTTAGAAATGGGACTTGAACAAATTTTTAAACATTCTATTCTTTGTGAAGATGTATAGCAGTTCTCATGTGATGCTTGTTTTTCCCAGAGCTCTAGCATTTCATGTCATGATTTGTACTTCCATCTGTAGATTTATTGTTTTAAAAGTTTAAATAGGTTTTTATCAAATATATGCAAGACCAAAATATATTTTCATAAGTGCCTTTTTGAGGCTCATATTATAAAAATTAATTAAAAAAAAACAATATTAAGAGCACAATATGTTAAAATAAACTTCAAAACTCCCATCTTAATCTTTGCGGCCAACTCTTACAAACCATTGAAGTCACATTAAAAACAAAGCTGGAGGAATTCCAATGCCAGGTTTCTGGATATACTCAACGCTGCAGTAATGAAAACAGTATGCTACCGCCACAAAAATTCACATGCAGATCAATAGAGCAGAGCAGAGATCCCAGAAACGAACCCACAATTATCTGGTTAGTTACTCTGTGACAAAGGAGGGAAGACCATACAAAGGGAAAAGAAAAAACGCTTCTCTTTAACAAATGGTGTTGGAAAAGCTGGACAGCTTTGTGCACAGTAAAGAAAATGGGTCATTGTATTGCACCCCATACAAAAATAAACTCAGAATAGATCAGAGATCTAAATGTGAGGCCTGAAGCCATAAAATTCCTAGAAGATATGGACAGTAATCTCTTTGACATCTGTTGCAAAAACATTTTTCTAGATATGTCTCCTTTGGCAAGGGACACAAAAGCAAATTTAAACTACTGAGGCCACACTGAATAAAAAGGTTTTACACAGTGAAGGAAATCATCAATAAAATATAAAGACAATGTACCAAATGGGAGAAGATATTTGCAAACAATATATTTGTTAAGGGGTTAAAATCCAAAATATACAAGGAACTTAAACTACTTAACACCAAACAAACAAACAAACAAACAAACAACCCAACCCAGATAATCCAATTAAAAATGAGCAGAGGCAGCTGTCTTGCTCAGTTGGTAAAGCATGTGAATCTTTTTATTTTCTTAAAGGTTTATGTTTTTGTTGCTGTTTTGTTTTTATTTATTTTTTAGAGAGAGAGATAGCACTAGCTGGAGAGGGT
This sequence comes from Mungos mungo, assembly GCA_004023785.1. Lineage (NCBI taxonomy): Eukaryota > Metazoa > Chordata > Mammalia > Carnivora > Herpestidae > Mungos > Mungos mungo. The sequence continues at coordinate 60,826 of PISW01002839.1, read as the reverse complement.
CAGAGAGAGAGAGACACACACAGAATCTGAAGTAGGGTCCAGGCTCAGAGCTGTCAGCACGGAGCCTGACGCGGGGCTTGATCCCACTCACCGTGAGATCATGACCTGAGTCAAAGCTGGACACTTAACCGACTGAGCCACTCAGGTGCCCCAGCATGTGAGTCTTAATCTCAGGGTTATCAGCTTGAGCTCCATGTTGGGCAAGGAACCTACTTAAAAAAAATTGGGCAGAAGACAGAACAGACATGCTTTCCAAAGGAAACCTACATCTATCTGGTCAACAGGCACATGAAACAATGCTCAACATCACCAACCATCAGGAAAATGCAAATCAAAACCACAATGTTACCTCACACCTGTCTAAATGGCTAAAATCAAATCACAAGGAACCCATACTGGCAAGAAGTAAAGAAAAAGGAACCCTTGTGCAGTGGTGGGAATGCTACCTGGCATAGCCACTGTGGAAAATAGTGTAGGGACTCCTCAAAGATTAATAGAATTGTAACTGAAGAAAATAAAAACATTAATTTGAAAACATATATACATTCCTATTTTTATTGCAGCATGATTTACAGTAGCCAGAAGCATCCTTAAGCATCCACGGGTAGATGAATGGATAGAGAAGAATGGATATAGAATGGATATATATATATATATAATATGGAGTATGCTCAGCCATAAAAAACATAAAACCTTGCCATGTTCAACAACATGGAGGGTTCTGGTAGGTGTAATGCTAAGTTAAATAAGTCAGTAAGAGAAAGACAAATGCCATATGATTTCATTCATATGTGGAATTTAAGAAAAAAAAACAAATAGAAAAAAATTAAAACAACCTCATTTTAAATATAGAGCACAAACTGGTGGTTGTGAATGGGTAGATGAATAGGGGAATGGGTGAAATAGGTAAAGGGATTGAGTATACTTTTATGATGAACACCGAGTTATGTATAGAGTTGCTGAATCACTATATTATATACCTGAAACTAATATAACATTGTATGTTACCTATGCTAGAGTTAAAAAATAAATACAATTTTTTAAAAAAGATTTAAAAATGCAGCTGTCTAAAATTTCAATGCATTTACTGTCTGGTAAATATTCTCATGAAACATAGCTTAATGATTCTCTTTCCATGACATCTCAAAGTAGTTTGAAATGTGAATTTGGTAAAGGATCGTTACTCTTTATTATTTAATATCATCAAGACTGAACTCACTTTCTTTAGAGGGTTCCTGTGTGTAGATTACTTGTCTTTAAAAATTTTTTTAAATGCTTATATTTTATATTTTGAAAGACAGAGAGAGACAGAGCATGATCAGGGGAGGGGCAGAGAGAGAGGGAGACAGAATGGAAGGCAGGCTCCAGGCTCCGAGCTGTCAGCGCAGAGTCCAACGCGGGGCTGGAACTCAGGAACAATGGGATCATGACCTGAGCTGAAGTCAGAGATTTAACCGACTGAGCCATCCAAGCGCTCACATATTTGCCTTTTAAAATTTTTTAAACATTTATTTATTTTTGAGAGACAGAGACAAATCATGAGCAGGGGAGGGCAGAGAGAGAGGGAGTCACAGAATCGGAAGCAGGCTCCAGGCTCTGAGCTGTCAGCACAGAGCCCGATGAGGGACTGGAAACCATGAACTGTGAGATCATGACCTGAGCCGGAGTCAGATGCTCAACCGACTGAGCCACCCAGGCGCCCTATATTCATCTTTTAAAAGGCAGGAATATTATTGAAATACATGGAGTAAATAACATTATTATTTATATGGCTCTTTTGGAATTGATATTTTAAGCTTTATTTAAACTAAAAAGTCCAATTTAAAATTTAAAAAAAAAAACATGTTTTGGATAATTATTTGTCTTTTTAACTCATAATAAAAACAGATCAGAAAATTCTATGAAAGAAAAGGAAAATTTGCTTTCATGTGATGGTAGTGAATGGTTATTCTCATTATATTATAGAAATATTCGGTTTATTTTGTACCCAAGCTATTTTAAATAATTATATTTTTACCATTGTTTTACCAGACTTAAATTCCTTGCTTTATCAATTCAATTATGGGCACTGTACTTAGTAACTAATACATGAATTATACTTAGAAGTGTAAATGCTATAAGGTTGTCTTAGTCATCTTGGTGTGCTAGGACAAAATACCTTTGGCTGGATGGCTTAAAAAAGACATTTATTTTTCACAGTTCTGGAGGATGAGAAGTCCAAGGTCATGATAAACACAGTGAAGGGAAATCAAAGAGAACTCGGAATTTAAGTCACTACAAAAATGAGAAAAAAAACAAGTCTGGAGACTAGGGACAGATCCAGTTCAAACAGTTCAGACAAATAATTTCACATAAAAACCAGCAATAGAAAAGGATCAAGGCACACGTACATTGTCAAGTACCATCCACAAAAAATCATAAATAGAAAAGCATGTCAACAGTAGCTTACAATTTCAAAGCTAGATATAATATATTAGGAAAATGATAATAGGTGAACTAGCAACAAATAAAAAGGAGTGAAATTCAAAAGCAAGATAGTAGAACTCAAGAAAAATCATAGAAATAAAAGAAATAAGTCATGTCCCAAATGAGGCCTAAAGTAGAAACATAATAGATCCTGTCCTTAGAGAAAGAGACAGTGAAAGGAATTCAGAAAAAACGTTCTAAAAATAAAAAGAAATGGAGATACCCATTCTGGCCAGCATGGGGTAAAGAAGACCAGATACTGTCCCACTTAAAACAGTTTTATTTTTTATTTTATTTTTTTAATGTTTTTTATTTATTTTTGAGAGAAAGAGAGAGACAACGTGAGCATGGGAGGGGCAGAGAGAGAGGGAGACACAGAATCGGAAGCAGGCTCCAGGCTCTGAGCTGTCAGCACAGAGCCCGATGCGGGGCTCGAACTCATGAAATGTGAGATCATGACCTGAGCCAAAGTTGGAGGCTTAACCGACTGAGCCACCCAGGTGCCCCAAAACAGTTTTAATATGAACAAAATGTGTTGGAAAATAGTTTTTGAGACTTTGGATGAGAGAAAATGGACAGGAGAAAATGATCCCAGAGCAAAAAGCCAATCAAGTGAGTCCTCAAACTGGTTGCTTTGCACTGGGAGCTTCCAGACTAGAGCACAGAAAAGAATGGAGCCAGAGTAATATAAATTGAATTTAAAATGTGTTGTGCATGATTTTCCTGTTAGGAGAACTCTTTTCTAAAATATTGTGAGCAATAGAATTACCAGCCTGGAAAGGCAACCGTCAGTTGCTTCATGTGAAATAAAGGAATGTGTTTATACCTTAAAACTGAAATTGAGTCACAAAAATTTCCCTAATAAAAAAACTGTCAAACTTTGTATAATATATACATGTATGTATTATATAGTTGGCAAATAAAGAATAATTATATAAGGATCAGCCTGTAGAATTTAACTAGTGAAAGCAAATCATTAGAATAATTATATGTGGTGAATAATTAGGTTTAACATTTTAAGTCTTAATTGTCTACTCTCTGGTCACATCTGGTTTAGAATAATACAATAACATAATATTTAATTTTTGAAGGTCTTGAGTTTTTGTTTTTAAATATTTCATGAAATGCATGATTATTTTGAAGCTTCTATAACTCTATGTTAATTTCATGGGTCAAATGTACTGTCAGTATTTTTGTGAATAATTTAACATCATGAAAATGTTCCAGTAAGTGGAATTTTAATAACTGATGTCTTTTTAAAACAAATACCTTGCAAACCTCAGTAAATGCTGCACTGCATATCATTTGGATTTAAAGACTCCCCCTATGACTTACGGATGCTCATTTTAAATAGCATCTCTTTGGGGCTCCTGGGTGGCTCAGTGGGTTCAGCCTCCGACTCTTGATTTTGGCCCAGTTCATGGTCTCACTGTGGTTGGGTTCCAGCCCCACATCCGGCTTTGTGCTGTCAGTGCATAGCCTGTTTGGGATTATCTCTCCCCCTCTCTCTGCTCCTTCCTTGCTCTCTCTCCCTCTCTCAAAAATAAATGAATAAACATTAAAAATATAAATATCGTCTCTTTGACTAGAATGATTATGTTGCTCTGTGGCATAATACTAAATATGGTTTCTAAGATTGTTAATTGACTGTCCTTGGACTACAATACAATACAGTCAAACAAATTAATTCATTTTTTATTAATTGGGTAATTTCTGAGGTTAAGAGTTTAAGGTAGATAGTTATGTGAAAATACTGATTAATTTACTATAGTGCCAATATACACATTTTTTTCCTTTTTCTAAATCTCCAATTTAATGACTAACTAAAGTAGTAATTCTAGGTCTTATGATAAAGTGATAAAATTGATATATAACATGTGATCTATGATGGAAAATTTAAGTAATGTTATCATTTCACCATGAAGTTGATGGTGTATGATGATGTACAAAAATATAAAGCATTTTTACATTTTTTTTAAATTAAGAATTATAAGGGTGCCTGGGTGGCTCAGTCAGTTGGGCGTCCAACTTCAGCTCAGGTCATGATCTCATGGTTGGTGGGTTTGAGCACCATGTCGGGCTCTGTGCTGACAGCTCAGAGCCTGGAGTCTGTCTTCAGATTTTGTGTCTCCCTCTCTCTCTGACCCTCCCCACTTCATGCTGTCTCTCTCTCTCTCTCTCTCTCTCTCTCTCTCTCTCAAAAATAAATAAAACATTTAAAAAATAAAAAAAAGAATTATAGCAACAAGAAAACCAATAGATCTGGAAGAAATTTATCTCTAAGATAGAATATCTAGCTGGAAGCAACCTAGTCCTTCCATCAGCAAAACGTTCACTTCCTGAATCTCTCACTTGTTTAAGCTTCTCTGCTGATTTCTGTCATTCTATTCATATGCATAAAAATTATCTTTTCTTAAAAAGTTAGAATCCTAATAATTATTGTCATTCGATTCTGTTCGTTTTAAATATTGCCATACTGATTAATTAAAGCTAAAACTTAAATGATTTTTTTTGCCTATAGTAACATATGACATCATAGCCATCTATTCATGTAATTTAAAAAACTCCTTTGAAGGCATATTTTTGACATTGACTCTTCTAAATTTGAGTGTGATGGATTGACTGGGGTCAAGGGTATAGATACATGTCAAAATTCTTCATATAGTGTATTTTAAATATATACAGCTTATTGTATACCAGTTATACTTTAGTTAACAATGACATTAAGCATATATTATTATTTTGAAGTCTGTACATATTTTATTCCTCTTGGGTATCTCTGTAGAACTTGATTCAAAGTTGTAGATTAAATATCAAGCAATAGCAGACAGTAATGATTCATATGTATTTTTCTGTTTCTCATTTTTTTTTGCAACATGCATTTAGGGTTTTACTAATGAAAGGTAAGATAAATGAAAACATTTTGGTTCTTGGAAATGCATTTCAGAATAATATTCTATGCTGGTGTCTTGGTTTCCTAGAAACTGTCCAAATGAAGCAGTTTCCAGTGTAAGGAAAAGAAAATGAAGACATCGTTTTACATCTTAAAGGAGAAATACATAGTCTTTCTTGAATATGAATTTTAATGAAAGGTTAATTTAATAAATCCTCCTGGAAAAAATTTTAGGATTATTCTTCAGATAATAATGTTATTAGGAGTGAGACTTTTAAACTTTCATTAAAATAGACATTTATTCAAATGTTATCAGTTTTTTAATTAAAATTTGTTGGAAACTAGATTGTTTTAATTTCTTATATAAAGAAATGCTGGGTAACTGAAATACAAATTTCCCTTTTAACTGAAACTGATTACTTCTGTTTTATTGAGATATAAATGCATACAATAAAATGCACAGATGTTAAATTGTTCAATGAAATTTTTCAAATGTCTATATTCAACTTTGTCAAGATATTGAATGTTTTCATTACCACAGAAATTTCTTTGACCCTTTACAGTCATTTTCCTCTGTGGCCCAGAGGCAATCATTTTCCTGATTCCTTTCATCAGACATTAATTTGTCTTAAAAACCTTAATTTTAATAACAGTTTAGTTACTTAATGCTGTGAAAATTCAATTTCTTTCTGTAAATATGAGCTTCTTTCTTCCTTGATGACTTCTACCTGTTCTACAAGTTTTTCATCATAGGTTGGAGTCATAAAATGAAGGGAGAAATGGATAAAATACATATTTGTATATAAAAAACTATATATAAGGTTTAGATTTATAATTTATAGTCTCACCCTCTGAATTTAGGGGTACATAGAAACTATCATTGGGATAGTTGTATTTGCTGAGAGTAAGCTAATGTCCATCTTAAACATGCAAGTGTTCTTTTGTCTGAAAGATTTTCATCCTTTATGCCTGAAGAATAATGTGGTAACTCTGTATTATGATGGTAAAAAAAAATTGAAATTTTATAAATGTATGAGAAATAGAGCTTGAAAGAGAAAATAGCAGCTTCATTTGCAAATAATGTGAAAAAATGATACATATAAAACAAATTCCATATTAATTTGCCAACACTGTGAAAGAAACAGAATTTTTAGATCTTATTAGGCTATGTGTGTATATGGTATGTATACGTTTTATTACACAGTGTCAGACTAATTATATAGCTGTGGACCAGATAAAGGTTTTGTGTCAAAAGCCAGATACTCAAACCTGAGGTCCCTATCAAACACTTGGAAATTGGATGGGAAATTTCTATGCGCTGAAGAATATCTAAAATTAAAACAAAAATCCCCTTACTCTTGTGCTTTTCTTTACCTCTTTAATACAATAGATGATGCTATGCTATTGAATACCAAAATATGATATATTCTTGTTCTTACTCTGTGATAAGAAAATGGAGGACGTAAGCTCAGAAAGAAAGCTTGCACACCACTCTCGAGGAAATTATTTTTTTCTTAGAAATCCTCTCCATACTCCATTTAGACATTTAAATAAACATATAATGAAAATAAATTTTTTCAGCGTTTTTATTCCTATATATGTAAAGGGACTTGAATAGAAATGCTTTGTCTGCATTTTGGGCAGGGTCCCAACAATTAAAAACAGTGGACCCAATATCTGTATATCCTAAAGAAAGGAACTGGAGGTTAGAAATTTAATTTCACCTTGTTAGCAATTACCAAGTGAAGTAAGTACGTACTGAAGTGATAATTTCTTTGGGGAAAGTGTCCCATGCGCTCTAGGTCCCCCAAACCCTGCTATCCTATAGGAGAAATAAAAGAGGAAACTTTCCCTTTGCCTTAGGCTCAGTGGATGGATCTTCAAGGTAAATACTTATAGGATCTGACAGGTACTTCCTGGCATTTTGGCTTGAGTTGACAAAGACAAAAATTGTGTGAACCAGCTGTGGTACCAGATGCGTGAGATTGCTTTGGGCAGAGTGCACCTGGGAGAGGAAGCATAATTGGGTTAGTCTTGAATCCTAACCAGAAAATTACCTAAAGCAGTGATTTTCATGGCCTGTTTTTTTGACCAACAGCATCAGTATCACAAGGAATCTTGTGGAAAGTGCAAATATTGTGACCCCATGTCAGTTTTTTTTTTTAATTGAAAGCATGTGATTAATAGACTTTCCAGCTGATTCTTACTCTTGGTAACACCTGAGGACCACTAGCCTATAGAAATGCTGCTGGCGTGGAGAGGGTCTGTGTGGGGAGGCCAGCCGATGGCCAGATGCAAAGAGAGGGGACAGTGAGTAGGTTGCATAAAGAACACAGATGTCAGAAATCCAGCAGGAAGCGCTCGCCCAGAGAGGGACCTGGGGCAGGAAGACCCAGCAGTTACGCCTCCACAAACTTCTGAGGAATCAGCTTGAGATTACACTTGCACTTGCCCTTCTTCTAATCTCACCCAAAGCCCAACTCAACTTTAGTAATGGAGGTGGTTCTCTTTCCTGGGTACACATTACAACCGAGGTCCTGAGGAGTTTTACGAACACACAGGATAAGTTGAAGTTGAAACTGTGGGCAGAGTCCTGTTAATTCTGATATATTAGGTGGCAGATGCTTTGGGAGAATAAGAAAGTGAGATGGTGGAGACAGAAAAGAAAAAAAGAAATTATTCCATTCTGTGTTCATTACATGCATACCAGCCTGAAGAACTCCCTGAGAGAGGATGGGGCTGAGGGTAGGAGGAGGGAGTTTTACTAAACAGAGCTTTTATATTACCAACTTCATTAGTATTTTCATTCACTCAACCAATACTGTGGAGTGCCTACAATGTCCTATGCACTCTTGTACAGTGTTGGGGACAAGAAGTGACTAAAAAGCCTATATCTGTGTTCTCCAGGAGCTGGCATTCTAGGTGAAAAAGGGAGAAAATAAACTGAAAAGAAATACAAAGTCGAGCCAGGGCATAAAGATGATAGGATCTTGCTATTATTCAGACTGGTCAGGAAATCCCTCTCTGGCTGAGAGGGCTGATATCAGAGAAGAAACCCAAATGAAGTCAGCTCTACATAAATCAGAATGTTATAGAGATGGTAAGGGCTGACTTTTATCATCTTTGAACACCTGGAAAATCGATGGGACTTAGCCTGTGATTTCTTTCCAGGGCATGAAGAAATGGACAGAATGATTTTAACAGGGTGTGTTAGGAAATAGTAAAGTTATTTTCTACTTACAGTTTATACAATATGGCTCATTCAATAAAACGGCTACGTATATTTGACACACATGCATCATTATAAAAGAAGCCATTCTCGTTTTAAACACAAACAATAAAACATACACTGCTGAGGCTTTTTGAGTATCTTTTTTATGATATTTGTGAAATAAGTATAAAATATTGAATCGTATAGCTCCAGTCAGGTTTGTGTTCATTTTATAAGTAAATACAACCTGCTTACAGTGTACTCAGTACCATGACAGGCACTATGGGAAAAAATATGTGTTTTGGTCCATGCCTTCCGGGAACTCATTTACAACGAGGGACACATTTAATGGAAGAAACTAGATCTTTTAATTCATTCTACAGTTATTTATTAACTGTCAAGGGTCCTAGAGTAATATCACCAAAAAAAAAAAAAACCAGAAAAATTGGATAAGAAAGAAAGGAAAAGCTTTATATCAGTGTGACATTTTCTTCACCTTCCAGCAGTTAGCAGATAATGCGCATGTTACCATGACTTTGGTGCTTAATCGGGAAAAGGAGACCAAGAGAGAGAGTAATAGGAAGTGTGGTCAGAGATTCATTAATAGTTCTGAGTTTTTTAAAAGAGGTGGCCTAAGGATTCATCAAGGAAATACAGTAAAGTCTGAGATTGTAAATTCTCGTTATGTAAGGATCGTGGTCTTGATTCCTTATGTGACCACTTTATAATGACCAGCCCTCATGAATCTTACTATATTACAATTAAAAAAGAAATGCCGCACATGTAGTTTGTAACATGAACCTGAGATCTAGGACCAGACTCCCTGTAACTAAATCTCAGCTGCTTTATCCGTTGGTTTTGCTCGTCTGTAAACTGGATGTTTATAAGAGCTCCTACCTCTTAGTATTATGAAGATTAAATATGTTAATACTTGGAAAAGCCTTAATAATATATACGGAATATTGTCCATATCCACTAAACCTTAGCTAAGGTAACATAATTAGGAGGATCACTTAAAAGATTAGAATGAGGTGATACATTCTAATTCTTCTGAAGGGGGGTATCCAGGAATAAAACTGCAGACTTGATGGACTGAGGCGTGAACTGGATTTGCCTAATAATGAAAGGATCCAGTTTTTTGTCTAAAATTCAATGACACAGTGGAAAGTAGAATGAATCCAATGAAGTTAAAGTCAGAGGAGACCATGGAAAGGGTTGAAGTATGGGATAAATCCAGTAAGATGATGCTTTTCAAAGACGACGTTGGCGTCCATGTGGATAAGGTTAGAGTTGGACAAAGTTAGAAGTGAGGAAAATAGTGAGGAACCAATGAGACAGTTATGCAAGGTGACATGATGACGAGTTACAGAACAAACATCCTGGAAGGGACAGGGGGAGGGGAGAGGCTGTCAGTGGTTCAGATTCAGGAGTTTTTGGGGAAAGAAAAGTCACTAGTCATGACCAGATTTCTCAACCCAGCCTCCATGTGGTTGGCGCTGTCTGAGGGGGTTGGGGGGGAGCTTGGATGGGTATCTGAAGTCCTTTGGGACCTGCTAGTTGTAATTCTTACAGTTAATCATCTCACTCAGCCCCTCAAAACTTCCTGTTGGCTGAATTGTATATATCCTCTCCTCTCCTCCTTGACACTATCTATAGATTATTATAGGTTGAATTCTTGATAATACTGCTTATTGGCCTCTGTTTTTTATATCAAATTTCTCATGCCTTTCTAATATTTCACAATAGAGAAATTTGGAGGATATTACTAATAAGGAAATCATAACATTTGTCCATGTGTGTGACTTTGAGTATGTTACTTACATAGATATGTTTTAGTTTCCTTATCTGCAAAATGGAGAAAATAAAATAATAATCTCTCTCATTGGTGGTAGAGACAGAATAAGAATCTTATAAAGTGGTTAGAAATCTGTCTGGCACAATAGCAATGTTACTTATTAAATGTAAACATGAATGCATCTTATTTTTTAATGCAATTGATGTTATTAAGAAATTTGTAGGGGCCCTGGGATGGCTCAGTCGGTAGAGCACGTGACTTTTGGTCTCAAGGTTGTGAGTTTGAGCCCCACATTGGGTGTAGAGATTAAATTAAAAAATCAAATATTTTTTAAAAAGAACAAAGAAAATTGTGAAAATTCAGTAAAACCAATTTCAGCTTCAATGTTAAGGAAAGAATCATTTAAAAATTGGATTTATTGGGGCACCTGGGTGGCTCAGTCTTTTAAGTGTCTGACTGCTACTCAGGTCTAGATCTCATGGTTTATGGGTTTGAGCCCCGCTTTGGGTTTTGTGCTGACAGCTCGGAGTCTGAAGCCTGCTTCATATTCTGTCTCCCTTTCTCTCTGCCCCTCCTCTACTCATGTTCTGTTTCTCTCTGTGTCAATAATAAATAAACATAAAAATATATTAAAAACTTGGATTTATAGAGAATACTGAAGCTGTAGGATCTGAAAACAGTAGATTAAATAACTACAGTTTGAATCACAACATAGGGGGAACATTAAGCCAGAATTACAAGTGGATTTCATATAAGATAAATAAATACGGAATCCTATATCCATCTTATACATAAGCTACACATATTTTAGCCAGGGGATTTTGATCTAAACTACGTTAAATTTATATGATTGAATTATTATTAAAAATTAATGTTTGTTTATTTTGCAGGGAGAGAGAGAGAGAGAGACAATACCCATGAATCATGAGATCATGACCAGAGCTGAAGTGGGACATTTAACTGACTGAGCCACTCAGGTGCCCCGTGATATAATTATTTTTTTTAAGTTTATTAATTTTGAAAGAGAAAGCATGAGTGGAGCAGAGGTGGGGAGCGGGGACAGAGAGAGAGGAGAGAGAGAATCCTAAGCAGTCTCTGCTGTGAACATAGCCATGGGGCTTGATCTCTGGAACTTGTGAGATCATGACCTGAGTGGAGATCAAGAGTCCAACACTTAATCAATGGAGCCCCTCAGGTGCCCCTAATTTGAATATTTTTAGAATCATGGGGAATCATAAAGAGCAAAAACTTTTATCCCACCCCTCATATTCATCTCCCTCATTCCTGTTCCATACTTGCCCAATGTTTGTGCAAGTGGTCTTGCTTAACCTAAAAGGGGGATGGATTCGATGTAAACACAACAAGTAACCCAAGGAACAGTGATGCTTGACTTCTGAAACCAATTATGCATGGAAGAATATGACAGACAACGAAGAACGTATGATAAATGACGCTACAGGTAACGTGAAAGGTCAGGAGTTTGTGATTAGCTTAGCGTATATTCCTTTCAGAACCTTCAGTTGGTTACTTACTGGCTGTGTGAGGACTACCTGGTCCTCTGCTCCCTTCCAGTCTCCTTCTCCTCTTTCTCTTTTTCTGAGTGTTCTTTTTCCTCTGTAACATCCATCTTGCTGAGTTGCTGAGGTAATTAAATATACATCAGGTTTTGACAAATGGTATTTATTTGTGATCCTAAAGAGTTATTTTTATTTAAAAAATGTGTAAAACAAGATTTTAATGTCAAGACAGAAAATAGACATAAGATAAAGATTTTTCTGAAAAATATTAGTCATAAATTATGTAATTATAATACTTTTCTACAATCTATTTTGAAAATATTTTTCTAAATCCATCTTTCTTCCTTGAACATGCTGATGATTCATGTAGCAGAGATTTAACAATGCAAGTTAATATAAAAAGATTTAATCAGAAAGTTCTCTAAGCTATCCACATATTTTACATAAGAAAAGAAATGATTGCATAATCTAATTAAATCTAGAGCCAAACAAATTTTTTTTGGTTTTTTGATTTGACTAACTTCTGAACAACATAACATTAGAGTTATAATTAATATCATATTATAACTAAGTTAGTTGCAAGGTCAACAATAACAATTATTAGTTATAATAAAATATTAACATAGTTGCATTGAAAATAGTTTATTTTATTTTTTGCGTTGAACAGAATTCTAAACATTATAACGATCAGAATTGTGTTTTGTCAAAAGTGATTGAAATTTATTTTCATCCCTTGCAATAAATACTTTTCTTCAAATAGCTTTCACATAAGGTTTTGCATATATATTTCAATACATAAATAATTGGATGAATAATCTGAAAATAAAAAGAGAAAAATGTAATCTTGATGAAATAACATGGAATGAAGTTGAAGCATAATGTATGTACATTCCATTGCAAGTTCTCAGTTATGGTGAATTTTGAGATAATTACATCTTACAAAATAAACTGTGAAGGCAGCAGAGAAAAAATTAAGCTTACTGTTAAGTTATCCATAGTCCAAAGTGTTTGGATTATTATAGGGGTTAGAATAGAGGAAGTTAGAAGAGGGTTCATGGATTCCTTTTGGCAAGAGCATCTACTCACATTTGAGAAATAATCTTTTCAGTATGACGGTTTTCAAAGGTATTAATCATCTCATCATACACCTTGTCTCATTAATTACCACACACACATTATATCCAGGGAGGATGATATTTACTTTTACAGCAATGGCTGCTCATGGTAACACCGACCTTTGGACTCATGTGTTTTGATCCCATGTTGAGAATGATATTCACTACAAAATGTTCAATTTCCATAAGGCTGCTATAGTTTAACAGAATGTGCTGGGTATTAGGATCTTTTATGAGAGACTGTTCTAGATTACACTTCAGAAAAAAACAAGAATCTGTGCAAAGATAAGCTGAGGTACGTTAAGACTTTCAAGAGTTTCTTTGAGCAGATTTCAAATCCAGTTGGACATACCACATGGAAAGTGGCATAGAAGGCTTGGGACAGGAGCTGGAGAAGGCTTTTACTGGGCAGATGCAGAAGTAAAAGAGGTTGGCTACAGCTTTAGTGGTTGACTTCTTTGGAAAAATCTGGTGGACTATTCGTAATTAGTTGTCTTTAGCTTTGCTTTCTCCAGTGTGAGAACATACACGGAATTGACTCTGGCTTTGGTTTCAGTTTGCTTACTTATGCTACCAAGACATTAGTGCCATAAAAGTCTAATTAATTATATATCAGTTATCTAATTGACAATCCTTAAAATACAAAAGTGTATTTTTAAAGTCATTGTCTCATTTTCAGTTTGTAAAATATTTTCATACTCCCTATTTTAAATAAGGAAACTAAATCTTAATCCTTTGGTGCAGGCCTTTCTGAATTTTCTGAGAATATCCATTCAGTAGATGTTTATATCATACTCCTAATATAGATATATGACCATTAAGATGTATATGATTACAAAATAAAGCAAGTGGTATATTTTCTTTATAATTCCCCTACACCCTTATTTTTTTAGTGATATTAGCATGTATCTAACTTAAAAGTACGTACATGTAAAATGAATTTGAATTAAAATCTTAAATAGATTTTAATAGGACAGATCACAGTTCAAATTAAAGGCTGAAAACAAACAGGCAAACAAACGAAAAGCAAAACAAAAACCAAAAAACAAAAATCCATGCTGCTAAAGGGCTGATGTGCTACAAGAAAATGACACAGTGAATCTCACAAAGTACCTGCAAGATTTACAGTCTTGGAGTTCACCAGTGGGGTCTATAAAAAATGGCAGCCAATTGGCTGTGTTCTGCCTAGTTATTTTCATCCCTGTCCATCTTGCTCACATAGAATGCCTGCTTGGCTTCTGGGCTTATTTTAAGTGCCCTTGAAATACTGAAAGTGATGACATTCTGTAATTCTGTCTCATTTCAGTCTAGTGATACTCAGATTTCTTGCTTTTCTGATCTCTGGTCCAAGTCAAGTTTCATGACGTTTGGAAGAGAGTGAAAGGCATTCTCCTAGCACAAAGGTAGCATTACTTTCCTCTTCGCGATGGCCGTGGTTCAGGGTTGTGATTATTAATTTCATAGACTTTTCAGTTCATTGGTCCCCTACTTCTCAGAGTTGAAAATCATTTATGTCATGTAATTAAGAAAAAAAAAATACTAGCTTCCTGTGTGTCTAGCAGTTACAGTGCAGGTTCGTGCAAATGCAAATTAAGTTTACAGTCCTTAGTGTGCCTGTTCTCCTTTCATTTTTTAGGAGAGAAAAAAAGTTGGTTTCTATTTGTGCAGTGCTCAGCTCTTTCCTCTATTGTTCTTTCTCTCTGATCATCACTGTTAAGTGATGTTGGAAGTAATTACATCCCACTCTCTCTTTCAGCCAGAAAGCAGTTTTCCGAGAGAGAACAGCTTGAAAAACAGTCACCATTACACAGAAATCCTGTCTCAATGAGACTCTCCGTGTAGTGGTATTAGATTTTCTCCCTGTGCCTGGGGAGAGTGGCTCAGACCACGTGGTTAATGGTCTCCTGCTTATTAATGTGTCGGCCACACACATGTGTCTTTATCCTACATTTTACATCTCAGATCAACCCGCAGCCCCTGAAACACCTCTAGATCACGTTACTCTCTCCCTGCTCTCAATTCCTGTGATGCTTAGGGCTGGGGACCTTCAGTTTACAGCTAGTGACACACCACCAGGTGTGGAAGATGTCTGGGCAAATGAAACCCAGGACCTCTGGAGTAAGCGCTTCATCTGAAAGATCAATACGGCTCCTAGAGCCGAGCTGTTTGCAAAGTGCTTTGCACAGAGTGTCACTTAATACATTTTCAACTGAACGTAATTGTACTCAGGAAGCATGGTGTTTTTAACATCACTCACTAGGAACTAAACATTAGAAGTAGGTTAATAAATGAAATACCCAAGGCAATGTTAATTTCCCCTTCCTTCGGGCAAAGTGCAAATTCTGCTCCGAGACATATTTTCTTGTGCTTGCCTGTTGGGTTTGGTTTTCCCTGATGGGCAGTGACTTTCTGGAGGACTTAGGACCAGGGCTTGATTTCTTTTTCTCTCTCTCCTTTTTCTCTTTCTTTCTTCGTAAATTCATTCCGCACACTGGCACACTGCCTACATAAATTTAGTGTTAAATGCCTCTTGAATAAATGATTAATTTAAACTTTAAGCATGAGTCTAAATATTTAAGTTCTCACTGTGCATTCCATCTGTCATGCTTTTGTTTACAACTGAGAGAGGAGCCAGTCAGCAGCACAATTATTAATAAGTAGAATGCCTCTTTGCTTCTGTCCTCACCTGAATAAAACTGAGTTGGGAAACCTGGCAAGTGACAAATAGAAAAAGTGGTGGTTTTTCTCGTTCTCCTGAGATGATGGATCCTAGTGACCACTCTGGAATCTATGGAAAATTCTGTTTTTCTTTAAACCTCCTCCACTCTCTTCGGGTATTTTTATGTCTTTCCAAGGAGAAGAGATCGCCAATCACCACACTTTATTCTCTTATTCGTGTAACCGATAGTTATAGAATTCCTAGTGTAGGCTAACTGTTATGCGGGTCAGGGGGATGACAGCTAGTTTATAACAAGACATGGTGTCCTGGGTGTCATGGAGAGTGCAGCTTAGTGACAACCTACATATTTCTGCAGCTCAGTTTACCAGGTCATTACATTATGGCCACAGATATCAGCTCTTTGAAGCAGGTAATAATACCCATATTTCACACTCAAAGAAAATGAGTCCAAAAGAGCTTCGAAGACTGGGCTGTGGCAAAATACCTAGTTGCTCTGACCTGACTTCCAATGAATTGAGATTCTGTTTTAATTTATTTCATTATACAACACAAATTCTGCTTCCTGATTGTTTTCCCCAGAGGCTAGTGTAGTCTTTTACCATTTTTACGTTCCCATAGTTTGACTAATTTTTATGAGTTGGTGCTTTTTTCTTCAAATCCCTTGTCTCTAACTGTGTTCTGAATGCCTATGTTATTAGATATTTGAGACGTAGAGAGAAGTGAAAACAAACATGCAAATGACAAATATACAATCATTTGAACAAAAGGATTTAAAAGAAAAATCCACATCAATGGATACTATAATAAGTGCCTGGAAGAGCAAAACAAATACCGACCAGATATAATATTAATTGCAAGGTAATCGTAACGATCGTGACTTCACCACGAAGAAATGAATGAATATATGCCATCTGCATTCACCGCTTCATTTTATCCTCACCCAATCCCGGTCAGTTGGCGTTGTGATTCTCATTTGTTTCATAAGAATCTTGAGGATACAGAGATCTTAAATAGCTTACGCATTTTAATAAAGCCTACAATAAGAATAACAACAGGGGTGCCCGGGTGCCTCCGTCAGTTAAGCATCTCCTCAGATCATGATCTCATGCTTCTGAGATCACGCCCCATGTGGGGCGCTGCACTATCAGAGTGCTTGGGATTCGCTTTCTCTTCTTCTCTCTGCCTCTCCCCCACTAGCACTCTCTGTCTCTGTCTCTCTCTCTCAATTAAAAAAAAAAAGAATAATGACAACACCTCAAAACTTTAGGACAGGTAATATTTATTAGGTGGTGTTAAGACTCAGAGCATGTATTTTGTTTAATCTCATTATTTCCTGTACTTTTCTTTATTACTTACTTTATTACAAGGTGTTCTGTAGTTGGAAGTTTTCTATATTCGGCTAAACCATATTTACATCCCACAGAAGTGGAAACCATGTTGGATATACGATTTTTTTCCATAAGGCTCTGATTCTGAAATAAAACTTGTGACAAAGTGATATAAAGGGGCAAGGCATTGATATGGCCAGGGGTTGGGCAACATGAACATGCTGATTGCTTTTATGAGTCAACCTGATACAGGCAAGGGAGGCCCACTTATCTGGTCTAACATTATTTTTGAGTGTGTCTGCGATGGTGTTTTCAGAAGAGTTTAGAGTTTGCATTGGTAGACTGAGGAAGGAAGATCACCTTTGCCAAGGTGGGTGGACATCATCCAGTGGTCTGAGAGCTTCGATAGAACAAAGAGGCGTAGGAAGAGTAAATTTGCTCTCTCTGCTTGAGCTGAGACATCCATCTCCAACCCTCTGATACTGGTACTCTTGGTTCTTAGAACTTGGACGGAGACTCACACACCTGTTTCTTAGCCTTTAGACTTTGACTGAATTACACCACTGCCTTTCCCAGTTCTCCTGTTAACAGTGGTCAGCTACTGGACTTCTTTACCTCTATAATCACATAAGCAGATATCATATAATCTTTTTCTCCTCGTCTTCAGATGCATGCAAGTATTCCCTCCTCTTTCCTATGCTATTGGGTAAGAAGTATCATTATTTGATTTATCCGGATGAGGATATTAAACTACTCTATTCTCCTTGGAGTTATATCTACTATTTTTGCCGTTCCTTTTTTTTTTTCCAACACAGGGTGTGTTCACTGTATATCATTCTCAATCAGAATAAAATATTTCATACTTCGGCAGGTGTAACTCACAATATTGTAACAACAAACACCTATAACTCTCTAAAAATGTTTATATATTTTTAAGTTTTTATTTATTCATTTTGAGAGAGAGAGCACATGAGCAGGGGAGAGGCAGAGAGAGATGGAGATAGAGAATCTCAAGCTGGGATTATGTTATTTCTTCCAAAACAAATCTACCTCTCATTTTCATAGATTTTCCCTAGTTTTTTATCACTTCTTTTGTAACATGGATCAAAGTAAAAATAACCAAGTGTTCTATGTCACATTCTATGTGAAAATTCTATACCTGGATGGCCTGATGAGAGCAGAAAATCTTTATCTTAATAGATTCCTTTCTTTTTTAATGTTTATTTATTTATTTTGAGAGAGAGAGAGACTGAGTGTTAGAAGGGCAGGGCCAGAGATAGAGGGAGAGAGAGAATCCCAAGAAGGTTGTCCGTGCAAAGCCTGCCTC
Source organism: Mungos mungo (assembly GCA_004023785.1). Taxonomy (NCBI): domain Eukaryota; kingdom Metazoa; phylum Chordata; class Mammalia; order Carnivora; family Herpestidae; genus Mungos; species Mungos mungo. The sequence continues at coordinate 42,494 of PISW01002839.1, read as the reverse complement.
TGGGGCTCCACCTCAGAAGGGCTTCAATAACTTGAACTCTGACATCATGACCTGATCTAAAATCAAGAGCTGACCACTAAACAGACTGAGTCACCCAGGTGCCCCTTGATAGATTTCTTTATTTGAGAATCCCATAATTTGGTTCCTTACCAAACCAAAAATTATTACCAAAAATAGGTATCAAGGAATTAGCTTTGCTTATATGTTTTTTTCTGGTTTCTTACTTCTTCCCTTGCCGTCCACTCATCCCCAGGGTTGAATTTCTCTGAAATAAAGAGCTAACAAACTGTAGTCTGACAGCTCAGTGAATGTGAATATGGTTCCCAACTCCTGTCAATTCTCATTCCAAAAAAACCCTTTGATCTGTCTTTCTGCATTACAGTGTCTGCACTCTAACATTTAAGATTCCCTTAACCCCAACATATGAATATCTATTGCCTTTCAAATAGAGTCCCAGTGCCTTGAGCTTGTGCTCAAACAGCTCTTTGAACTTGCATCACCTGTATTTTTGGTCCAAAGGCATCTTTTACTCAACCTTATTCTATTCTGTTTTCTTGATATTCTGCATTTTGGGATTTTTATTCTTTCCAAATTGAATCATCTTGCTTAGTTTTCACATTTGCATCCTAATTTTTTTAAAGATTTTTATTTTTAATTAATCTCTACACCCAACATGGGGTTGATAATCCTGAGTTCAAGAGTCACAATCTCAACCAACAAAATGAGCCAGGTGCCAGGCATCATTTATGTCTTTGCAGATGTTTCCCCGTCCACCTAGATTATGAGAGTATAGACAGAGAACATGTTTTCAACTCTCCGGGAGGAATTTCACCTCATTCTAAAAAAGATAGTTGATTCGGGTTGTGATATCTGTATAAATAAAACAGGAGCTGGGGTGCCTGGGTGGCTCAGTTGGTTAAGTGTCCAACTTTTGATTTAGGCTCAAGTCATCATCTCATGGTTCATGAGTTTGACCCCCACACTGGGCTCTATGCTGATGGTGTGGAGCCTGCTTGGGATTGTTTCTATCCCTCTCTCCCTGACTCTTCCCTGGTCACACATGTTCTCTTCTTCAAAATAAATAAACATTGGGGTGCCTTGGTGGCTCAGTCGGTTAATCCTCTGGCTCAAGTCAGATCTCACGTTCGTGGGTTCGAGCCCCGCATCAGGCTCTGTGCTGACAGCTAGCTCAGAGCCTGGAGTCTGCTTCTGGTTCTGTGTCTCCTTCTCTCTCTGCCCCTCCCCCTTTCATGCTCTGTCTCTCTCTGTATCAAAAATAAATAAAACGTTTAAAACATTAAATTTTTTTTCAAAATAAATAAACATTAAAAAATAAATAAATAAAACAAGGGCTCTAGAAAAGAAAATAATAACTGTAGCTACTGTGAAAATGTTCTACACACCTCATTTCAGTGTCTGGGGAGGGGTGCTTTTCCCACCACCAAGCAATGGTCTGGACACCAACTGGTATCCTGCAGTTCAATTAAATTCTGACAGTTTCTATCAGAAGACAACAATAGATTCCACAGACTAAGGGTTCATTCCTATTAGATTGCCTCCCCCAAACTTCAAATGCCAATCACAAGCCTGGGTTATCACTTCTGCTCCTGACCTTTTGGCTATAGATTGGAGGTTCCTAAGACCCTCTCTAGTTGATTAATTTGCTAAAGACTCAGAGAAACACTTAACTTACCTGATCACTGTTTTTTTTTTTTTTTTTTTTGTGGTTGTTTTCTTTTTTTTTGCAAAGGATATTAAAAGATATAAATAAACACCCAAATGAAGAGACTCATACAGGAAGATATGTGGGGAGGGGTTTGGAGCTTTCAATCTCTGAAGACGCCACTCTCCCCTTATCTCCCCATGTTCTCTGAGCCTGGAACCTTCTGTCTTTCTGGATTTATGGAGGCTTCATTACATAGGCATCTCTCATTAAACCATTGTTCCAGCCTCTCTCCCATGATTAAGAGGATAGAAGTGAACATTCCAACCTTCTAATCAGTTGGCTGTTTCCTCTGGTGACCAGCCTTCATCCTTGGGTGCATTTCCAAAGTCACCTCATTAACATATCAAAATACACCATTTAGGAAATTCCAAGAATTTTAGGAAACCTGAGCTAGAGACAGGGACCAAGACCATGAATATATTTCTTATTATAAGTCACAATAACACAGCCACTTTAATGTTTTACAAACATTTTGTGGCCTACAAAGGACATTCATTATCTTATTCATTCAACATTAAAGTTGGATAATGGAATTCCGTGTTAAAAGAGAAGGAAGAGGGGTGCCTGGGTGGCTCAGTGGATTAAGCATCCGACTTCTGCTCAGGTCGTGATCTCACGCCGTGGGTTTGAGCCCCACATTGGGCTCTGTGCTGACAGCTAGCTCAGAGCCTGGAGCCTGTCTCAGATTCTGTCTCTTTCTCTCTCTGACCCTCCCCTGTTCACACTTCATCTCTCTCTATCTCTCAAAAATAAATAAAATGTAAAAAAAAAAAATTTAAAGAACAAGAAGATATATTCCAGAAAGCCATATTGTAAGTGGTTTTGTCAATGGTTATTTCTAGCATTTTATACTGTTTCTGTGAATAGTTGGGATTCCATTTCCATTCAACCTTGAGTAACAGAAATTCTGTCAATTCCTCCAACTGGTTAGAAGAATTATTTCTTTGTTTTGTTTTGTTTTTTTCTCCTCATGGAGCTAGAAGTCTGGAAGTGGCCAAGGGTCAGGACACTGAGCCATTCTTGGCCTTTTCTTCAAGGTTGCCAGGTGCCTGCTGTAGCCACCATGACGGGCTGTCGTGTCCATATTTCAGCGAGAAAAACAGAGAAAAACAAGAAAAAGCGATGACACATATTTCCTAAAAGGAAAAAAAGAAATAGTAGAGATTCAGAGCTGATTTTCACTTATGTCTCATGATTATATTATGGAATATGAACCCTTTTAACTGCATAGAAGGCTGAGGCAGGTCATTTCTCAATGTATAAATTGCTACACTGAACAAAATCAGTTTTTTCAGTAAAGGGGACAAAGGGTCAGTGGATATTATATAGAGATATTTTAGTAGAGTCTACATACTCTAATTTTGAACTTTTCCTTTGTAATTAAATTTGTCCAATGGATAACACTAATATACAAAAGTCAAAGAAGGTTCTAAAGCCTATTAAGATTAATCCCAAAGTGATTGTATCGACCTAGACTTGTCAATATAAAAGCATATTTTCATAGGCTTTTTTTTTTTTTTCAAAGAACAGTTTTAGGTTCACAGAAAAATTGAGCAGAAAGTACAGTTCCCACACCTTCACCTCCACATAGAGCCCTTTTCTCAGGAGCAACATCCTCCATTCTGCTCCAGAATGGTAATTTCTTACAACTGATGAACGAACATTGGCACATTGTTACCAAACATCCCTATAGTCTACGTAAAAGTGTTCGTTCTTGGTGTTGTGTATTCCGTGGATTTTCATTAAGTGAATAATGACATCGATCCACAATTATATCATACAGAGGAGTTTCACCCCTCTGAAAAATCTCCTGTAGTCTTATTTAACACTCCTTCCTACCAAATGACTGGAAATCCCTCATATTTTTACTGTCTCCATAGTTTTACCTTTTCCAGAAAGCAATATAGTTGAAATTATACTGTATATAGTTTTGCATTTTGGTCTCTTTCACTTAGTAAGATGCATTTAAGTTTCTTCTATGTGTTCTCAGGGCTTGATAGCTCATTTCTTTTTAACATTGAATTATATTCTATTGTCTGGATGGATCACAGTTTATTCATCCATTCACCTGCGGAGGGACATCTTGGTTCCTTCCAAGTTTGGGCAATTATGAACAAATCTGCTGTAAACAGCCATGTTTAGCTTACCAAACAGCATAATCGCTGAATCATATGACAAGGACATATTTAGTTGTAAAAATTGCCAAATTGCTGTATTATATGTTAAATATAACTTTAGGGGACTCTGAGTGTTGTAATTATCTGATATGCATACAGGGATTAAACTTCATATCTAGTTACTGGTTGGAAATTTCTTGAGTTACTTGAAAAATCAAATTGAATTGTCTGGCTTACACTACAATCTCATGATTTACGAAGTGTCTGGCATCTCCACATATTTTATGTAAGGGGCTAGATGTACCATACTTATCTTATACAGGGAAGTCACATGGAGACACGATTTTGCTACCATTTGTCCTAGCTCTCATATTTAAATAATATGGCTCTAGAATATCTAATTATATATTCCTCAGTGGGATCTTATTTTCTATCACCCTGAAGTTTTGTATCATTGATTTACATAAATAAAGGTAAACAGTATATCACCAAGGAAGTTATATGAAATAAAATTTACACATGTAAATTTCTTACTTTTGTTAGAATGGAGTAAAATGTATTTTATTTCATGAAGTTTGAGTATATTGTTGCAGGGGGTCAAGGCAAATGGATTCAAACTGTATGTTGGCAAAAAAATATGCTGTTCAGAAATGACCATGTTCTCTGATGGATGCCTATACATGTGTCAAGCTGCAAAGTAAGGACCAGTGATGGAATATGGCACAAATATTTATGACTGTTTTAGTTGTAATTTCCTGTCATTTCAGTGCTATCATGTGGGGGCATATGAAACTACAATGGCATTTTAAAGTAGTGACATATTTGATCTAGTTACAAGATCAAAAGTTTTCATGTTTTCTGTTAAAAGTCATGATTTTTTTCTCAGCAGTAATTTGGGATTTTTAAATTGTTTTTCATTTATTTTTCTAAGTTTTTAATGTTTATCTATTTTTGAGTGAGAGAGAGAGGGAGAAAGAGAGTCAGAATGTGAGTTGGGGAGTTTCAGAGAGAGAGGGAAATATAGAATCCAAAGCAGGCTCCAGGCTCTGAGCTGTCAGCACAGAGTCCGAAGTGGGGTTCGAACCTATGAACTGTGAGATCATGGCCTGAGCCAGAGTTGGACGCTTAACTGACTGAGCCACCCAGGTGTCCCTCTAAATTTTAATATACACTCATTAAGTATTATATTTCAAACCCACCGCAATTCAACCTCACAGGTAGAAATAATACTCTTAACAGTTTGTGATGAATTCTAACAGTGTTTTCTGTACATCCACATACATGTATTCACATATACACACACAAAGAGCTTAGGAATTTTTTATATGGTGTGACTTGAAACCTTGGATTTAAAATATATTGTGGAGGTCTTTCTATTTTATGACCAATGTTTTATATGAACATAATCTCCATATATATGAATATATTTTTATTTATGTGAGTATTTTGATTTATGTGAGTATTGTCTATAAACGGACATGATGTTGACACCAGTTTAATTTACTATATATTCTTAGACTAACATTTATTTTTAAAAGTACTTACACTTAGTCAGAAGATACTCAGAGCTATAATCCTTAATCAAAACACATATGTGTTTTAAAATTTGATGGATAACAACAAATCACCCCGTACAATATTAAATTAAATCTTAGCCACTAAAAGAGTAAAAATATACCTCCTACGCACCCTTGGCTGACTGAAATTGTCAACAGTATTGTTTTTGTTAATTTCACAGGTAGAATATTATTTCTAAGTTGTATTTCAAATATAATTTTCATAATTATGATTTATTTTGGAGCATCATTATTTTTATTTACTTTTTTAAATGTTTAGTTTTGAGATAGAGACAGTGCAAGCAGGGAGAGAGACAGAGAGAGAAGGGAAGGAGGATCTGAAGCAGGCTCTGAGCTAACAGCATAGCCCCCGTGGGGGTTGAGGTCATGACCTGAGCCCAACACTTAACTAACTGAGCCACTCAGGCACCGCTATTTTTATTTACTTTTGTTTTTCTGTGACTTGCTTATTCATTTCTTTGCTCACATAATAATGGATTTTCTTTTTTTACTTTTTCATAGTGCCACTATCATGAATATTAGCCCTTATCTGATTCTATGGTTTTGTCATATAAACTTACATAGCGTCTTTCCATAAGGAAAACACTGCGGTTTATATTTCAGGTTAATAATAGTATGCTAAATAGAAGACCAGACACTACAATGGAACATATATTTTCAAGTAACTCATTCATACAACAAATACTCAGCATCATTTTTACGAAAACCCCATTGGCCTATAGGTTATAGATAATACTGTGAAAGGAATGGCCCTTAATTTTAAGGAGAACTTGATATCATGAGGAAAACCAAAAATTAAACCAATAATTAACCTACAGACGTCAGGTCGAGGATTGAGGGACGGTAGTGAGAATAGAGACAGAGGACACTTTCTGCACCTGAGAATAGTGTGGATGAGGATGGAGGTTCAGAACGGCGTCCCGACGGAGACGTGTTAGCGAAAATATGGTGAATATGAAATGTGGTGCGGCCGTATTTTAGCAGCTCTGAAAGCAGTTCAGCACCTTGCCATTTATGTAATAGCTATTACAAGGTTTCACAATGCTTTATAACATTATTTTTATTATTGGAATGCCAATTTTTTAGAAAAATAAGAAATTGCATACATGAAGTGCTGTCAAATTATAAAAAAGTTATTTAAAATAAGCATTACAATTGGGAAAACTTTTTAATGTTTATTTATTTTGAGAAAAAGAGAGAGTGAGGAGAGAGGCAGTGAGAGAGGATTCCAAGCAGGCTCTGTGCTGTCAGCACAGAACCCAACACAGGGCTGGATCCCACCAACGGTGAGACCATGACCGGAGCCAAAATCCAGAGTCGGATGCTTAACCAACTGAGCCCCCCAGGCCCCCCTGGAATATTTTAAACAACACAAAAAGTAAGCAAACATTACGTTTATGAAAAAGTCGCAAGTTTTTTGGTTTTTGTTTTTTAACAATTGAGAATTTTCTAAGCAGGCAATTAAAAGATATATATGACTGGGCACCTGGGGGGTTCAGTTGGGTAAGCATCCAATTCTTGATTTCAGCTCAGGTTAGGATCCAGGAGTCATGGGTAGCCACTCATGGGGCTCTGTGCTGAGGATGAAGCCTGGTTGGGATTCTCTCTCTCTCTTCCCCTACTCTCTCCCCAAGCTCATGTTCTCTCTCTAAGATAAAGAAATAAAGTGAAAAGACAATTTAAAAGATGCATATGACTAACTGGTAGAAGGAATTCAAAGCATAAGTGAGTTGAAAGTAAATGTGTAATTTTCAATAACTTCAATGATCTACTTCACATTATTTTGCGACACAAAGATGTTTAGAAGGTATTATTAGAACAATACCTTTATTAGAAAAAAAAAAGCCTTCTTATTCAAAGTCTTAACACAACCAAGCTACCTAACCACACACCAATACCTATATTTATAAAAGCATTACCTGAATTATTACTGATTACTTTGATGAAAAAGTTGCAAGTTTTTTGGTTTTTGTTTTTTAACAATTGAGAATTTATAAAGAAATATAAAATAAGTTCTTGAAGAATAGGAGTGGACTCATGATATCATGTAAATTAACTAAGTGTGTCCATTCTTTATTTTAAGAATAAATTAAATAAATAATAAATTAAATTAAATTAATTTAAGAATATATACAAGTAAATCTATATGAACACTCTCAAATCTATAACAGTTAATTGTGTGTAGAGCAGAGCTGAACATTATCCATCTTGAGAATTTGATACAGAGCTGTGATATTATTTGATATTCTACTGATGCTGTTTCAATAAACAACTGAATTCAGAAAGGTGTTATTTACATGTATAAAGCTGATAAAACAAATTATTACCAAAGAAGAAAATAATTTTAGCTTTAATTAATTTAAAGAATAAGTGCAAAGCAAATACTAACTCCTATTATTATCATCCTCCCTAGGAAATTAAAATCTATGGACACATGTGCAATACAAATAAGACAGAGTTGCATGAATAGATGATGAAATAGGGCTGGGAAGTCAATCAAATCAGATATTCAGACCTTATGTGCATTACTCATATTCCTTTTTCTGAGAAAATATGACATTTCTGGCAAAACATTGAATAATCTGTTCGCTCCTTATGGTCCCGCACTAAACTGAACAGTAAGAAATTGAAAAATGGTATCTTTGTTTATGAGAATTCTGAGGATTAAAACTAACTCAGTTCAGGCAATTTATTAAGCAGGGGTCATAATTTCTGAAGGAGAAATAGATGTGAAATATAGATAAACTTAGATAAACTCACTTCCTCTCCACCGCCATCTTTTGGAAACAAACATTTTAAACCTTGGGGGTTTGTAACTTATGTAACAATCATAAAATGTTGACTTGGGGTCCTTTAAAAATGTCTTTGAGGATAGAGTTCTGAACTAATTAACTAGGTAAAAGTATGACTCATGTAACATTTGAATCAGCTCCTCTATCTTTCCCAAAAGTTTGATTTAACAATATTTCTCCTTCTGTCTGAAGGATTAACTATGCTTAATATTTCCCAGCAAATTAGTCATCACACTTTTGTTGGATTTGGGTTTTATTTTTGTCTTTCAGGTGCATAAATCACACAGCTTATTAGCTGGAAAAGTCTTTCATGTCTTTAATGAACTCCAAGTTTGAAAACTCTGAAAATGAAATCAGATTGGCAGGCCTACTTCTGAAGATTTAAAAATATTCTCTGGTATGGAAGATAAGTTGAAAAGATGGTCATTTGGCAATGGTGCCTTCAGAGAAATATGTCTTGCTGAAAAATGTGTGCCTTAGTACTTGGTAATGTGTTTGATAAATAGTCTGCTTTCATCAACGATGTGCCTTATGTCTGCTGCCATGTCTACGATTTGAAAACAGAAATTGATAGCTTGCCAAACACTTGCTATCATTAAAATAGTAACATATATTTCTTAGGGTACCATTAAATAATTATATTTGAATTGACCTAATTTACATACATACACCCATACAAAACTGATAGTCACCTTTCGTGATGTTTAAGTTATTCAGATAAATATTTGAATTAAACAAAATAAAGTATAAAATATATAGTATACCTCAGTTCATTTTAAAATTAATGTTAGGATATTATACTAGTCTTTCCCATGTTTTTAAAGCTTTTTTAAAATAAAGATTAAAGTCATAGAAGTTTAAAACATAGAAAATGGCAGAGGTGCCTGTGTGGCTCAGTTGGTTAAGATTTCCAACTCTTGATTTTGGCTCAGTTCTTGATCTCACAGTCATGACACTGGCCTGCGTAGGGCTCCATGCTGAGTGTGGAGCCTGCTTAAGATTCTCTCCCTCCCCTCCCTCTGACCTTTCCTCACTTGTTCTCTCTGTCTCTCTCAAAAAAAGAATAAATTAAAAGAAAAGAAAAGAAAAGAAAAAGAAAAGAGACATAGAGAACATCAGTAATAATCTAGCACCATTCTTGAACAACCTCCGTGTAGCTCTAGGAATTGGACATAAGTGCCCAATGGGCACCAAGAGTATGAGTATGGCCTAGAAGACAAATACTTCAGCCTGGTTTTAATCACAAAGTGGCTCTTTCTACATAAAGCCTTTCCATAGCAAATATCAAACTAACAAACAAAATAAGGAAACAAATGAAGTTTGAAAACCTACAATGAATGGAGTCCAGTGATTCTCAAAGTGGCTGTACAAGGAAGGCATCCTGCGAAATATTTTAAAGTACTCAGGCCTGGGTGCTCACTTCTAGAGGCTCAGACTGGGTTGATCTTGTGTTAGCCCAGACGTTTGTGTGCTTTTTCAGATATTTGTAATTTGTATCTGGCATCAAGTACTGATCCCATCTGAACTTTCTTATTTTTCAAATAGGACCAGAGACATTTCAGTAGACAACAAGAAGAAATATGCATAATACAAGAAGAAAGAAAGAAAGAAAGAAAGAAAGAAAGAAAGAAAGAAAGAAAGAAAGAAAGAAAGAAAGAAAAGGAAAGAACAAAAGAAAGAAAGAAAGAAAGAAAGAAAGAAAGAAAGAAAGAAAGAAAAGCTCTGTGTTCACACACCCACATTAATTGAAATAAAATGAATTAAAAATAGAACTAATTCAAACTTTGTGCAGCTGGGTGGCTTAGTCAATTAAGCATCCGACTTCAGCTCGGGTCATGATCTCACAGTTTGTGAGTTTGATCCCCATGTCGGGCTCTGTGCTGACAGCCCAGAGCCTGAAACCTGCTTCAAATTCTGTGTCTCCCTCTCTCTCTCTGCCTTTCCCATGACCGCACTCTGTCTCTCTGACCTCAAAAATAAATAAAATAAATAAATTAATTAATTAAAAAAACTAATTCAAACTTGACAGTTTATAAGTAGGAAATTGCAATCAGATAATGCACAGGGCTTACTTAGCCAGTAATAAATTTGACAGAAGTCAGGAAAAAAAAAGATACCTGATAACAGCCTTCTGGGATAATTTCACATATTGTAATTTATGGCAATCTCCTCTAAATTAGGTTTATTTTATTATCACCCTGCCTTTTCTTTGCCTACAGTCCTGGGACACAAGAGCTATTGAAAAAAATTTATAATGATTGCAGCTCTATCTCTAATGTGAGAAGGGGGATGTGGGCTATTAAGGTAAAGAGCCCAGCCCATTCTCCCAGGTGGAATAAACATGTGTCCTTCTCAGGAGCAGAGAAGGGGAGATGCTCAGGAGCTTCTCATAGGCTCTGTTGCTGCTCACTAGTAGTACTAAATGCGCTTACCACTCACCCTCCTACACCCACACAAAGGGAGCATGCATGATTGATCTATTTTTCTGTAGAATAAGTGAAGTTTCAACTCCAAATCCTTATGACATGATGGGCTACAAGGCACCGTTCCTGGAAGGTTGGGCTGATGTTTGGACAGCAGATCTCCTCAAACATTTATGTTAATAAGACTCACAATGGGAGCTTGATACAATGTAAAAGTTGACTCTGTAGTCATGGGATGGAGGCTGAGATTCTGTATTTCTAACATAATTCCAAGGAATGCCGATGCTACGGGATCATGGATCGAACTTTGGCAGAGGAAATGGTGTTTTGGCGAGCAGTCCAAAGACATGGTGGAGTTCAGTCCACACTCAGGTCCGTGCTCCAGCACCGTGCCTGTGTGACCGAGCACATATCCACACCTCCTTCGGCATTCCTTATCATCACCTTCAATCAAGAGTCTTCAGACTTTCATGCACAATAATTAAGCAACACTAGCATCCTCTTTTTACGATCGTGGAACACGATAGGCCTTGTTCAATCTAACACTGTGGGGAAGATGGCCAGCAGTTGCTGGTGATGAAGTAAGACTGCCTAATCCAATCCATTTGCTGTCAGGGGACAGACACAGGGGAAAGATGAGCATATCAGCAACTGCTCTGACTTGGGTCCTGAATACCTGCTAGACCTCTCTAGGGTGTTGGAGTAGACTGTCCACCAGACAGTGGGGACAGGGGACCTCTGATACCTGGAAGACTGATGCTGGCATAGGAATTGCAGGTTGAGCACATGCCAGGTAAGGTGGCATAGGCCTCATCAGTCATGGTGACTAGGTTGTGCATCTGATCTATGTCTCTCATCAGTCATCTGGTCCACCTTTTCACCATCAGAAGAAATACTGGGCATTCTTTTGAAGGGAACACTGAAAGCCACTTTTCATGTACTTGAGGGTTTTCCTCTTTCAAGGGGACATCAAGTTGGGCAATGGGGGAAACATGCCAGTAGAAATGGAAATTTCAAGAAGATCCATATTTGAATTGCATGGCGCCCTAGTGTGGCCAGAATCTCGAGGGATAAACTTGAGGGCCAACAAGATAAATGTGGTGGTTGCTTTAGTAACCCTATGAGTTGGGAACAGAGCTGAAGTGGGGGCTGGACCTAAAGGCTGGAGGATGACCTGTGGTGTAGGCAACAGGAAAGGAACAGAGGGGCAAAGGGCTGAGCAAATATACAGATGACACCTGGGACCTAGTAAGCTCACTCTGTTCAATAGAGGACACACTATCAGTCTTCAAGTCAATGACACTCTCCTTCCTGAGCCATCTCTGGTTGAGGCAGCTTCAGGGAATCAGCCCTTCTCTCCTCATCCATCTTAGGTGAGGGACAACACAGAGCAGAAGGGAAATTGGGAGTATTCTCCACAGACCAGCTTCCAGATTGGTCTCAGGAAGGAGGAGGTTTGATGAGGGGAAACTCAGGAGAGATGTCACCAGCTCTCTCTTGCCAGGACCACTGGTAGGCTCTGGGATCTGAGAGGTGGATGGGCGGGAAATTGGGGTCTTTTGGATCCCCAGAAAGAACAGGTTTGAGCTATGTGCACAGGCTAGGATGCTCTTCATCTTCTCAATGCAATAGTTAGGACAATAGTCAGTATTGCCTGATGATACCTTCAAGTTACACTTCTACCTTAGCAGTCTTTCCAAGGAATCAGTGCTGGGGGAAGGAAGCCCAAAGCCATGCTCTCATGGAGAAAGAGTTTAATTGTATTTGCCTTTCCAACTTCTAACCCACAGGTCTTTGAAAAATATCAAGACACTATTAGCTATATATACAGAGTAGAAATATTCTGTATTTAATGGCTTGAAGATCTATGTGCCAATATGGAAATAAAGAGAATGTTCTTTATGTTTAGAAACATATTGTATTTTTAAAAATTAAATACATCCTGGGAAGAAAATCTTTTTACAAAGGATCCTGTGTTCTCATATGTTCCTGTTTCTTCTAAGAGATCTCACTCATTGATATTATCCTAATACTTTATAACAATAATGCTTAAAAATGATAGTAACTGTCACTTTTACCAGGATTAAAGAATCCAAAAGAAAAGATCTTTATCTGTGTAAAATAATGGGATTGTATTTATACAATAAGTAAGTAATGAGAACCAGATCATAAACAGTATGTAAAAACGGGTGCATTGCATGTTAACAGATGAAGAATAACTACATTCTTATGAGTCAGTTTTTAGAGGAATTTTTCCATATTTTGTGTGTTTAGTTATATGACCTTTGCCCTCTTTTTATTCCTCTTCACTGTTTATAATGAAAACTTTAGCTTCTACACTAAGGTTAGTAAACTTTTAAGTGTTACCAAGAAAAACAGAATTTCATGGGGTGCCTGGATGGTTCAGTCAGTTAAGCATCTGACTTCGGCTCAGGTCATGATCTCATAGTTACAGGTTCGAACCCCGCGTCGGACTCTGTGCTGACAGCTTAGAGCCTGGAGCCTGCTTCAGATTCTGTGTCTCCCTCTCTCTCTGACCCTCCCTTATTTATATTTTGTTTCTGTCTCTCTGTCTCAAAAATAAATAAAACATTAAAAAAATAGAAAAAGAATTCTATACTTATACAATGTTGAACTTATAATGTAATATTTTGATTTATGATATTCATTACTATCCTCAAGGGACAATAAAATTTGAACCATACAAAACTGTCATTATTGTGGGTCAAAATAGTTGAATATATTAATAACTTTAGATTACTAATTCCAAAGGAAGACTTTAGGAAAATGAGATTGGTTATTTGGTTTGTAAATAAAATTGTCACTTTGTAATCTATTTTACTTTAAAACATGTACTGGTACTTGTTATGCAAATCCCCCCGTAAAAGAATTTAATGAAATTCAGTTCCTGTGTTTTCCTCTGTGAGACATTAGAGGAAAATGACCTTGTTTTACTCTATACCGAATAAAAATGCTAACTAAATATTTTACATACCAGCTGTCAATAAACAAATCATGCACATGTCCTTTATCAGTGCCTTTCTTGCTCTTCTTTCAAAAGATTACAGGGATTTGATATCAGTCTCAGAGGATTCATATTTGGAATTTTGGAGCATAACTTTGCCAGAAAGCCCTGGATAGCTTGTGAGCAAATAAAGAGGTGGAAAAGGGAAAAATACTAACCAGTAACCCTCTAGAATTTGTCCCAAAGGAGCTGAGAGACTCGGTGGGTACCAACAATAAAAATATTTTTGTAAATTTAAATAAGGCCCCGAGAGATACAGAACAGTACTTGGCCTCTGTGTATTTTTTTATTGTTAATCTTAAAAATTTTCAAATTTCTAAAAAAATATTCTTCTTAAAATCTTTAAAGGACTTTAGACTATGATCCATGCATAATAATATTCATTTATAATATTTTTGTGTAAATATATTACGTTCGTGTTCTTTGTCATTTATATTTATTCTTCATAACCGTAATACTTCACCCAGGGAATTTTTTATGGGCTGATAATGACAAATCAGCGTTATTAAGGGCAGCTAATGCTACTCATATTCCTAACAACCATCTAGGTGTGTCCTAATTATAAGACTCTAATGCTCTCACACTGTTGTGTGTTATAACCTAAGTAGTGAAGTAAAAAATTAGCGCATAACACAACTGGACAGCTTCATTGGTTTTATGCAGTGAAATGCTCTGAACATTACTAAGCTCAGGAAATTCTTATTCTATTTTTGGAAAAAAAATGTTCACAAAGGAACAAATACCAATTTAGTGACTAAATGGGAAGGAAATGTTCTGGAAGCTAGAATAGAGTAAATGAATTACTAGGCTCCTTAGCATGTCCTAAATTACCACATTTAGCCAGCACTGGAGATGAAATGAAGGCAACAATAGATAGATAAATAGATAAGTCTCAGAAATAGAGATTTAAAATCGGGCATAGCTTCCCCTCGATGCATTCAATAAATAAATACTTCTTAAGTTTATTGAGGGTCAGGGCACAAGAAAAAAAGAGTTATTTCCTAACTCAAAGAAGTTGAGCCAAGTGGTTAGGCTTGCTGAAGCAAGCACACTATGTAATAGGCTCATTTCTACAGGAAACGGCAAACTGTGGTGTAACCACACAAAAGGACCGAAGCTACGGACAGAAAGAAGCATTTGCGTAGAAATGGGAAAGCTGTGTAGCCATTTCTGGCACCTTGCATTGTAGTGACATTTTCTGTACATAAGAAGCCATGTGTGCAAAGAGAGGAAAGAGGGCTGGTTGGCTGTGTGCAGAAGTAGGCAGTGAGGCAGGTGAGTGGTTGAAGACGAGGCAGCAACCAGAGGTATTTACACAGGTCCCTTGCTCAATCTGCAAGCATTATCTCCTTTAATTCTAACAATTATCCTATGAAATAGGTACTGTCTTTACATCATTTGGCAGTAAGGGAAACAGGCTGATGTGTTTAACGTGATCCCAGCGGTAAAATCGCAGTTTGAATTTATACTCCCAGATGCCAGAGTCCTTAAACACTAACTTGAATCATGAAAGGGCTTGTCTGGCAATTAAGTAAGCAGATTTTGTTTTATCCTGTCACAGATCAGCAAACTGGCTCCGAAGAGGGCCAGGTAGTAAACATTTTAGGCTTACATATGGTTCCTCATGAGTAAATTCCATTTGTAAATTTCCCCCTTCTTCCTCCTGTTTCTTTTCCCTTTAAGACTATAAAAATCATCCTTAGGTCCTAGGATGTACAATAAGCTATCGGCTACATGTCGGTGGGGGCTGTTATTTGCCAAGGGTAGTGTGGGAGAATTTCGAGGTGAGGAGAAAGAAGATATGGGTTACTGGCTAACTATGCAGTTATGGGTAGAGTGTGGAAGGACATATTGTAAGGGGACAAGAACTGCTATGAACTAGCTGATAAGCGGTCTTCACAGGCTGTCCAGGTCAGACATTGGGAGAAGAGGAACAGTGATAATGGAGAAAAAGTGGAATCATGAGTACTTCATAGCTCCTTGTATGCAGGACTTGAATAAGGGAAACTTAGCATTAAGTCCTAAGTAAATGGGCTGGACACATAGGAATAAAAAGAGAGAAAGTAAGAAAAGATCAGGTTCAGCTTCCCTCCAGAGACTATAATCCTGCCGTTATCTGTGTAAATTTAATAAGGTCTTCTACAGAGTAGAATTCGGTTTCTTGAATTTTCTTTGACCCCAGGATTCGGCATAGATTCTGAAAGATAGTTGTATTTACTAACTAACGTCGTGTGAATAATACATGAGTGAGCGGGGGAGTGAGGGAATGCTTTTTTCCTTAAGTGGGGTAAGAGTACATTATTATTCTGAAGACGAATTACCAAAAATGAATGCTGCAAAATCTGAGGTTCTTCCATAAATGTCTCTTATCTAACCCATGTCTGGGTCTTTAGTGTAAAAATGAACTTAGATATGAAGAAAGAGAAATGTAGTTGGAGTTGGCTCAGAATGACAGTTTTAAATTGGAGAGTTAGTTAGGTAGGGCAGTGCAGCTAGTTCTGTCTAGTCCACCTTCGCAGCAGCTTAAAAACTGATTAAACAGCACAGACAGGGGAGAGCTGACTCTGAGGGTTGGGAAAAGTGGGCATGATTTGGTGCAAGATTACACACTGTGCCTATCACACAGCCCTCCATCATGTTGGCAGGGCGGGTGGGAAAGAGCTGAATAAACACAGGTTTAATAAGCAGAGATCATGCCAACATTTTAATTTATTCCATAAATCCTCCTGTCATTAACCTCACGTACATGAAGTCTAGAAATTTATTAAAACTTCTATTGGTCTTTGACAGTAAAAAAATGCATTTAAAAAAACTGAAATTCTCCCTTTTTGTGGGGTAGTGTACATTTTAATCTTTCATCATGTCCCATGGATGTGAGAGTCCTTGATTATGTTTAACATTCAGGTTCTCTAACTATTGTATATGATAACTAACTGTACATTAAATATGAAATCCCTAAAAGCGTGGTGGTACTTACTATAAATTTCTGGGACCAGTTGCTTTTAATTTCCAAATCTGTTGATTTAGATTAATTTTTTCATGATTTCAGGTTTGACATAAGATGACCCTCTTCTGGAATCATGGAACAAGGATTACTGCAGGCCCTGCTAACTGTCAGACACGATTCTGTGTGGTGGGGGTGTTGCAGCTGTAAAAAGACAGACAAGAGCTCTGACCTCATGGACTTTACACGCCAGCACCATTTGTCCAAGATAGTAGCTGGTAGTCACACGTGACTATTCACATTTAAATTTATTTAAAATAAGTGAACATAAAGATTCAGTTTCTCAGTCACGCTGTGTTCATGCACTCAATAGCCTCAGGTAGCAAGTGACTATCATAATGGAGAATAAAAATTTATAAAACATTTTGTTCATTGTAGAAGGTTCCGCCGGGTCATACTGTTCTAGGGTAATCTGGGGAAGCCCATTAGAAATTATATCATATCATTTTAACTTATATATCATATAGGAATGTTTCTCAACAGTTTGTGAATGTTGGAAAAGAATAAATTAATCATAACTGACAGTGATTCACTTTTAAATTACTGCTTTTTAACTTATTTAGTCTAAAAGTAAATCTTAGTTCTATCATGAACTACATTTGCTACGCTGGGCAACCCACTTAACCTTTCCATGCTTTAGTTTGTATACGGTCATACAAGGATGATTAGAAAAATCATCAGTAAGCTTTAGTTATGATTGTTATTATTATTTATTATATACTTACAGCTCATTTTATAAAATATCTCCAAAATAAATTTACTTTACTTTTTTCTCCTATATTTTCTATCCTTCTATTTAAAAATATTTACTAAATTTTGAATCTGTGGATATGATGCCTAGAAATGTCTCCTCATCTATTAAAACTGAGATACAAAATGAGTCCCTTTTTTTAAAAAAAAACATAATAGAAATTTTATTTAAAGATATTCTTGATTATCTTGATTATCATGCAGTTGTAATAAATAATATAGAGATATGCTGTATCCTTGACCCAATTCCCTCTAATGGTAACAGCTGGCACAACTAGATTACAGTATCACAGCAAATACAGGTATCAATTCAGTCAAGTGACAAAGCATTTCTCTCCCCATAAGAATCACTCATGTTGTCCTTCTAAAAGCTACATCTCTTTCCATTCTGCCACATATTATCACTAATTCTTTGTAACCACTAACCTATGCTATATTTTTTTTTATATTAAGAATGTTATAAACTGTTATATAAATGGAATCATAGAGTATGCAACATCTCGGACTGACTTGTGAACAACACAGTTCTCTAGAGGTTCACCCAAGTTGTTGGGCATAGCAAGAGTCCACTTCTTTTTATTGCTGAGAAATATTCCAGGATGAATATACCACAATTTATTTAACCGTTCATCCAGGGAAGGACATCTCAGCCGTATCAGGTGTTGGTTATTACTAATAAAGTTGTTTTTAAACATCCACGTATATGTGTTTGTGTGAACATAAGTCTCTAATTCTCTGGGTTACATGGAAGAGATTAAGGGGGTGTATGATAGTTGCATGATTAGTTATTTTAAAAAAACTGTCAAACTGTATTCCGGAGTGGCTGTATAATTTAACATCTCCATCAGTAACATATGAGTGATGTAGTTTCTCTGTTTTCTCAGAGATGTTGTCATATCTATATTTTTAATTTTAGCCATTCTGATTATTGTGTAGGGATATCTAAATGTGGTTTTAAAACATGGATCCTCCCAATAGTTAATGACAATGTTTAACATCATTCAATGGGCCTATTTGGCATCTGCATATCCCAACTTTGTTTTCTTTTTATCCTGCTTTTGCACAATGTATTAGCCTCATAATTTTACCAGTTTGAGTAAAGCAGAAAAACCTTACCTCACATATGCCTCTTCTTCTTTCCCCTCTTATAATATATTTTCTAAAAGGTTTTAGCAAACTCCCTAGGATTTAAATTATAAATAAAATCTTTTGGACCAATTGGTTCTTTTTATTTGGTATGTTACCTGGAAAGCTCTGTCCAACAAATAATGCTAAACCTTAGGTTGTATTACTTGAGTAATATTATAACTGTTCTAATATATAGATGTAGATAGATATAGATAAAATTCCTAACGTTCTAATATCTTTTGGTATAAGGTCATCCCTCAATAGTCTGACTATCAAAGTGTTATGTGTCACAGAAACAACCAACTTTCCTTGGGAATTGTGTAATAATTAGCTGTTATATCAGACTGTTAACCATGTTCATTTTTGAGTATCTTGTCATTTATAATTATTGTACTTATGCTCTTACAAAAACGTGCTTCATGTTCAAAAAATTTAATTAAAAGAACTTTATTTAAATACAGGTATTTAATATCTTTAAGATCATAAAACAAATGATTAAAATTTCCAGAACTAAAAACCTGCATTCAAACTGAACAGGAATTAATAATATGGGGCTGAATAAATGGAGAAAGATTATAAATTTTCTGACTCTGGTTGGAAATCTTGCTTGTTAATGTTTGCTGCATCAGATTAGGGAAACTTTCTTTTAAGATATCCATAACAGGGGTGCCTGGGCGGATCAGGCGGCTAAGCATCCTACTTTGGGTCAGGTCATTATTTCATGGCTCATGAGTTTGAGCCCCGCGTCAGGCTTTGTGCTGACAGCTCAGACCTTGGAGCCTGCTTCAGATTCTGTGTCTCCCTTTCTCTCCACCCCTCCCCTGTTCATGTGCGTGCTCTCTCCCTCTCTCACTCTCTCTCTGTCTCAAAAATAAACATTCAAAAATTAAAAAAAAATACCCATAACATACAGACGAGTGATAAAGTTTTCATTATTGTACAAATCGAGGTGTTTAACTTTTCTCTCTACCTGAACCTGCTGGAATTCAAAAGCTCTCTATAAGCATTCGTTCTTCATGGCAATTACAGTTATTTGCATAAGTTCAGTAAGAATCTGTTCTGCTTGTAACAGGTCACCATTGGAAATCCTGACTGTGACTGAAATGTCATATTTGAGAGCGACATGCATAGACTCTGATATGGCCAAACAGTTTTAAGGAACTAAAGTTGACTTTATGAAACATGGAGCCATAGGGCCCCTTGGAAATGTTGGCCTGCTGCCTGCTTACAGAGTTCCCAGCAGCCTTAGCAGGTGAGTAACGAAGGTCACTTCCTGGCTGGGGCAGGAACCGCAGGATATCCTTGGGACTCCCTGAAAATAAATTTGTTCAAATCTACAGGTACTGCAGGCATGTTTGACAGCAAGTACTTGACTTGGCTTCTGGCCCAGAGAGGCTACTAATAGTTCAATCGAGTGATTCCTTATAAAAAGTTCCGGCAGAGCAAATCTTAAAAGATCTGTATGAGCAATCGCTATTCTTGCTGAGCTTATAAATATACACAAATATATATAAAGAATTAGGCCAAGTTTGCTAAAACTGGATTTGTTCTACTAACGAATTAGTCTTGATTTGGCTATCTCTGAAAATGAGGGCTATTAGAAGAAAAATTATGTTTCAATAACTCACCCTTATGGATGTTAAAATCTAGTTCTGATTGTCCTTAAATGCTTGTTGTTTGCCTAAACTAGACAACTTGCAAACTTCACAGAAATTGTCACAGGACTCACGTTTAGATGACCTTTGCACCTGGTGCTCTATGGGCCATTCAAAAAATCACCAGAGACATTTCAGTTACGAACCAGAAAAACCGTCTGATTTCCATTGCCTTTCTGAGCAGGCTGCCAACCTGACATCTGGAAATCTTCTCACTGGTATTACTTGAGGCTCAGACAGTTGGTTTATCATTGGGCTCTAACCTTTATCCTATATTTTTCTTGTTTCTATAAAAGTGACTTTTACTAATTACCTGATTGCTTACTAAGCAAAACAGAGTCTGCATTATGGTCAACACCACCTACTACACAATCAAGGCCTTAAATAACTCTCAGAATAGCATTATATTATTAACCGTCAAAATATTTCAAATGCATTAAACAGTTCTACAAAATAAAATGGCATTAGATGTCTTAACTGCTGCACAGGGTGGAACTTGTGCTCTCATAAAAACGGAATGTTGGGCATACGTTCCAGATTACCACAAAAATATTTCTGAGTTTTCCACTTACAAATACTCAAATTGGTACTTAAATTGTTTATTTCCTTTAATAATTGCTTAAATTCCTGGACTAAGGAAAGATATTTGTCCATACCAAGGGATTCTTATTTGGACTTCATTTTTTCATCATTATAATCATGTTTTGCTCTTTTCTCCCATGTCTCTGCACTTGGTGCCAAGACTCCCTCACTCCCTCCTTTTCTACTCAAGAGAACTCCCATATGTTATCAACTCTAGACATAGATGCCTTCGCTTTTCCTACCTCCTATTAAATTCTCAGCTGACCAACTTGAGCCATAGGCAGAGACAGCTCTATGCCTCTACTCAGCAAGAAGACGCTACAGAAGATGAGACCTTCCACTTTCAACAACCTTAAAGATTTAAAGATCAAAGTTGTTCGGGGGGTGGGGGGATGATGCAGGGAAACAAAGGCAAGAGAAATGTAGCTTAACTATATCTCCTCACAGCTGGCAACCCACTCACTTCCGAAACATGCGGAGCATGACCTTCCTCAAGCAATTCATGGCTGCCTTACTTCCTTAATGTTTTGGTTTTATCAAAGACTGAAAGTAACCTGATCTTAGCAGAAGCTAACCCTTAAGGTCCAGAAAGCCTTGCTTTCAAATTCCTTAGAGAACACTATCCCTAACCCACACTAACTTAAAAGTATATCATCAGTCCCTCCACACAGCCCCAGGGCAGCTCTTTCTGCCCACAGGTCCTGTCCCTGTTGTTCAATAAAATCACCTTTTTGCACCAACGACCTCTCATGAACTCTTAACCCTTCGCACAAGAGCCCCATCAGTTGTGCCCCTTGTTGGCCAGCTCTGCCCCCTCCAGGTTGGAGAGAGATATAGCCTAAAATCCCTCACTGTCACTCGTCAGGTCCCAAGGCCCTGACTGGCCCACCCACTTGACTGCAACTTTTAGAGTCATATGTTTGTTTTAGATACAGTACCCAGGAGTTTTAGTTACCAATTATTGAGGGAAATAAAGAGAATTCCACATATTCCATTTTGCTGGAAGATCAAGTCTCCTAACACTCTAGATAAAGAAACTCCACTTATCATTGTTGAACTTTTTCCTTATTCACCTTTCCCAACTGTTAAACATTTCTTAATTTCCTCTAATTTCAAACTGACAAAAGAAAAGTGAATAAACTATTTCTCACACGCAAGTCATAGCTTTGTTAAATGAATGTTCAGATGAGTAATCCAAAGTTGGAAATGAACAGTACAACGGTACTATAGATATCTATTTCTGAGGTAGTTTCTATAACTACAGAGGAGAAATACCTCTAAGAATATGCCAACAAACTGACATATTTATATTGGAAATTTTAACATATTGACTCAATTCTTAACCAATAAAATGTAGTCATTAGTTTCATTGTTTTTAATAGGAAATAATGACAAGCAAGGACCCCTAAGAGATGTTCCAGAATAAACTGTAGGATATTTAAGACTCCACATGCTCAATTTCTAAATTTCCAGTAAATCTTGGATTTGGGGTGGGGGTAAGTGGAGCATAGCTCATAATACCTGCTTCAGATAGAATAAGCGGGAATAAAAATAGGTTCTCTTCAAACTACGAGATCAGAAAAAAGTGAGAGTCATTCTACTTTTATAGTTATTAACATGGTATATCATAAACAGATTAAAACTAATTTATGAGGGTTGTATTCTTCGTAGCCCTAGATCTAGAAGAAATTTGTGGTGTGGTAATAGATAAAATATTCTCTAAGACTCATATCCTTATTTATAAAATTTAAACATTGATTTTTATCTGAAAGATAGTTCTATCATGAATTTCTATTTTAAATATGAAACATATCTAAAGACATCAAGATATAACTGAAATCAATTTAGTGATCGATTTTACATGACAGTCTTGTGTTAGGTACTACATTTAACTTTTTCTGTAAGATTTTTCATAATAATTTTATAGGCAAACTAGGATTTTTCTCAGATCTACAATAATTCCTATGGTTAAAATCATTTCTTGACAAATATCATAGGATTTCACTCATATGTGGAAATAAAAAAAAAAAAAGAGAGAGGCAACCCAGGAAATAGACCCTTAACCATAGGGACCAAACGGATGATGGCTACCGGAGGGGAGGTGGACAGGGAAATTGGCTGAATGGTGATGGGTATTGAGCACTGGGTGTTGTATGTGGGTGCTAAAACACTATATTTTACACCTGAAACTAATATTACACTGTATGTTGACTAATAGCAATGTAAATACAAAACTTGTAAACAACGATCTCTGTAAAAAAAGTCTCACGTTTCCGGTCCATGTAAACTATATTGTCACTGGGGTTAAACTATCCTATTATGTGCACCTTTGAAAACTGACTTAAACATACCTTGTGGCAAAGACAAAACACTCAAAAAATTTTACCTGAATGAACATTCATTGCCACACTCGATTGATTTTACAATTAGTAAAGCAAAAGTAAGTGTGCAAAAATATACCTTTCTTGAAGGTTTACTTCATGTCACTGACATATTACTTCACTTAACAGTTTTTGTAGAGAAGTTTCATCATGCACATGAAGTGTGACGTGCCTCAGCCGAGCTTCTTTCTTTAACTGCTACATCAGTAGATTTTACATATCTTTACAAATGACTTTTGATTCTCATCTTGGGTTTGTTTTCATCGCTTCCTTAAAACGCATTGGTTGAAACAATGAATCATCTGATGTCATTAGGTTTCAAAACATCCACATTAAGCTCTTGCAAACCTTTACAGAGTACAAAATCAATGTCGAGACTTTGTCAGGATTATTTTGTCTGCTTCTTTTAAGTGAGCTATTAATTGCACCTCTAATAACTCCAGTGCGTGTGTGATGAGAAGAAGCTAAATCAAAGCCTGAGTACACAGAGATGAGGGTGATCATTAGTAAAACCATAGGAGGATGTTGGGATAAAAGGGCAAGTAATGTGAAAAGCAGACAAGCATAAAGATCAATGATAAACATTCTGAGAATGTAAACAACGTGTTTAGAGAAAGCAAACAAGCAAGCAAGCAAGAAAGAAAGAAAGAAGAAAAAGCACATGCCCCCCAAATTAAAAAGTCTAGGAGCATAGATGGATTAATTGGATTCACAGAGGAAAAGAAATTCTGCAGCTGTCATATTCAGTCAAGAGATAAAAATGTTGTTTGGATCTATGATAGGAAGAAAGGCATTAACGCAATAGAAAGGGTCTGTTCCTGTCAGTACAATCCTTTCAAATCACATGACTTAGACATAATCACACCAATTTGAAGCAAGTGCCAGTTACAACTTTGGAAAGTGACTATTTGGAGATCTCCATCACCCTGAGGTGACATATTCACAGCTTCTAGATAGGGTGTTATGTTGAGAGACGTATCGTAAATAATAGCGCTCCAGCATGACTCAAATAATTCAAGAGTATACGCCTGCACATAAAGAAGGCATTGTTCCCATTCACACAGCAACCAAATCACGGAGGCAAAGAGAATGAAAGTTACAGAGCAGTCATCTTATGGATGTGAAACATACCGCAATTTGCAAAAGACAATCAGACCACATGAGTAAATCCAATGAGCAGTGCCAAGAGCAGTTTCTCTTACTGTTTTAAAAACCTGCTGAAAGGAGTGTTCTGAGATGCTGACACGGGTGGAAAAACACAGCCCCAGAAGGACCAAAGACCTCATCTCCTTGTCCAGCCATGAGCCTTGCTCAGCTTTCAGCGTATTATTATGCTCCTATATTCTTCCTGATGTCTCAAAATTTATTAAGCGCTTAGTCCTATTGGCACATATTTTCTACACTTAAGCAATGCTTTGAAGTATTTAACAGAATGCAGCGCACAGTTAGATAACCCATCTGTCTTATCCTGGGTTTCTACCCTCTAGGACTGTGAGTTTGCATTTCCCAACTCCTGTTGGAAAAATCCTGTTCTTCCCTCCTTCCATCCCACAACTTTTTCTGCACATTTTGAAGAACCCCAGTGAATCCGTACACCGTCATTCATGTAAAAGAGTATTTTCCCTGTAGTCCTCTCAAATGAGAGTTGCTCAGGGGCGCCTGGGTGGCTCAGTCGGTTAAGCGTCCAGCTTCAGCTCAGGTCATGGTCTCACAGTTCGTGGATTTGAGCCCCACGTCGGGCTCTGTGCTGACAGCTGGCTCAGAGCCTGGAGCCTGTCTTCAGATCTTGTGTTTCCCTCTCTCTCTGACCCTCCCCTGCTCATGCTGTCTCTCTCTGTCTCTCAAACATAAATAAAAACATTAAAATTTTTTTTAAAAAATGAGAGTTGCTCAGTATCCCTGTGCCATCAAAACACTGCCTTCAAAACATGTCATATTTTAATCACCAGAACCTGCTAATATGTTACATGGTAAAAAAGAGGGACTTTGCAGATATAGTTAATGTTAGGGGGTTTTACACCGACAGTTTTATTTTATTTTATTTTTTAGTATTCTTAATAGTTTATTGTCAAATTGGTTTCCATATAACACCCAGCGCTCTTCCCCACAAGTACCCTCCTCCATTACTACCACCTCACAATCTCTCCCCCTTCCCCCTTCAACCCTCAGTTCATTTTCAGTATTCAGTAGTCTCTCATGTTTTGTGTCTTTCTCTCTCCCCAACTCTCTTTCCCTCTTCCCCTCCCCATGGTCCTCCATTAAGTTTCTCCTGTTAGACCTATAATGGTTTTAAATTATTGAACTGGTCCTCATCTAATCGCAAGAGGAAACAGAAAATCCTCCTCTAGTTGGAATCAGGGGATGCAGCAGAAAGGGGACTTCCGAAGCACACATTCACTCTACACACTGTTTCCAGGGAGGAGCCCATGGAGAACAGTGGAAGGAATGTGGGACAATTCCAGGAGCAAAGGCTGGCCCCACTGACAACTAGCAAAGACACAGAGATCTCAGTCTTATAGGAACTTAGTTCAACAAAGGCGGAAAAGTGAATTTGCCCAACCTCCTGAACGAGCTGGGGGCACAGGGTCCCAGCAGCCCCTTGATTTAGCCTGGTGCAGACTGCTGCAGAGAACTCCCTTGAGCTTCTTATTTACGGAACAGCGAGGTAATGATTGGTTATTGGTGACGGTAACGTGTTATGGCAGCGGCAGAAAGCCAATACACCCTGTTCACCTACAGATCTAGAATTCGGGTGGATATTCTCATACTACACCGTTGCTTCCAGATCATTCCAGGAACATCCAGAAATGCCAATCTTCCTTTCTTCTTGTTGGGGTTATGTTTTCCACTTTTCTCTGAATTCTTAGTCAATAACATCACTCTGCCAACAGCGAGAAAGCTCTCTAAGACCATATGCATGATGTGCTTAATACCCTGTATTTTCATTTTTTTAATCTCCGTGTATCCAGCTACAATCATTCCAGTCCACATCAGCCGCTCGCTCTATTGCCTTGACCTGGAACTCATCATTGCAGAGAGCTGCTTCGCTTTGAAAACACTTTAAGAGAGAATGTTCTTTAGCCATATGTTCACATCTTTCTCATAGGACAATAATTCTTCATGGGCCTCTCATATTTCTGCATGTGTTCAACAACTTTTATTCCAGATTATCTTTTATAAGGATGTTCCTGTAACAACACTGAGGGACGGAGATAGTCTCTCCTTTGGGACAGAAGGCAGATTTTGTGCACATCAAAATAATAAAAATAATGCTTCTCTCAGTTCCTTTCTACCTCTTTTTACAGTTGTAGGTTTGCTAAACTTGGGGTTTTTAGCCCTCATACAGGTCCACTATATTCTGCAACGCCTACCCAGAATGCTCCCAGGAGACTGGGGAGAAAGAGGAAATAATACAGCCATAAAGTCCATGCTATTATTGGTGCAATAAATAATGGGTAGTCAACTCTTGTCTTTGTCTCTCATCTCCTGTCAGCTTCCATGAGTCGGGCTGACTTGTTAGCTCATAAGCAGAGCAGAATCTCAGCCCCTTCTCAGGTTTGGACACCTCTTTGTCTTACAATCGTTAGATTCTTAAGCTTTCTCCCACTCTAATAACCTCTTCATATTGTAGATTATTTCCTTATCCGGGTGTGTAAGAATAAGGTTGACATATATAAATATATATGCTATAAAGTTTATATGTATACACACATATATACATATAATTTAAATGTCAGTCTTTGAATATATTTACTGTATTGATTTATAATGTTATTCTATTGCTTGTTCTTGGCTGCAAGGCATTGACTTAATCACATGTTGTGGTTCATAGCACTTTGTCATCTTGGATCCTCCCAGGAGGCAGGAAACCTCTTCTAATTGATCTATTTATCTATTGATTCTCATTTATTGCCATTTTGCATTAACCATTATCATTCTGCTCCAGGTCCTCCCAGCATAAGCTAAGTTTTCCTCAAAGCTGACCCCAAAAGAAGGATTTGTGTGCAAGTGGCTTGTTTTGGCAATGATCTGGGGAAGCAAAGTTGGGGGGTGTGGGAGGGAATGAGACAGGGAAGGGAGGGAAGACAGTGTAGGGTGCATCAGGGGCAAGGTTCCTTCCCCAACCCACTAAGCATCCTCTGGGAGACTGTGCAGAAACTACCTTGGAATTACAAGAGACCAGACAGATATCACAGTTAACCTGAAGTCACTCCTATCTTTGGGGGCGGGCTGTTCATCTTAGAGCACACTTGGGGCTTGGGCCTGTCCACCTACATGTAGTGTTAAAACTTTCAAGTGAGGAGACAGAGCATCTTATAATAGCATATGTGGGAATAATGACCCAGAGAAGCTCTGAGTGGGCACTGGCAGCAACCGCTGACCCCACACAAAATTAATGATTGCAAGGTGTTTGATGCAGGACTTTTTAATTGTGGATGTTACCAGGGAATATGCCTTGTTGCTTGGTTACATGGGCCACCAACAGCTAAGGAAACATTAAAAAGAATCGCTTTAACTATTTTTACCGGGGTAAAAAATCGCCTTGTGGTAATCACAAATAATGTTGCTGAGTGGACGTGCTTCATGAATCACAGGGTAGGTCAGCAGATCATAATCTCACAGTTTGTAAGATCAAGTCCCACGTTGAGTTCTGTGCTGACAGCATACAGCCTGCATGGAATTCACTCCCTCTCCCTCCCCCTTCCTCTCCACAGCTCATGCTCCTCCCCCACTCTCAAAATAAATAAATAAACTTAAAAAAAAACCTGAGAATCTTTTCATAAGTTTACTGACCATTTGGATTCCTTTTTGAGAAGCAGCTGTTTAAGACACTAGCATTTTTGTTGTTTCTGTTTGTTTCTTTATTTTCTTATTAATTTGCAGGGATTATTTTTTAATATGAGAGTGAAATTATGAAGGTATAGATGAACTGTTCATCTTCCATTTATACCTCAGATGATTTCTTACAACTAATGAAAAAGGAACTTTCAAAATTGAGGACAGATTTAAGAATAAAAAATATTTTCATAACCAGCAAGAAAAAATAAAAGATCTTGAAATCATTCACTGAATACAGAGGAAAATGACAAGCATTACAACTATTAATGAATATATATATATATATATATATATATATAATAGAACATAAACATGCATTTAATGGAATATAAAAATATTTTAGTGAGGTGCCTGGATGGCTCAGGGGGTGAAGCATCCAACTCTTGATTTCAGCTCAGGTCATGATCTCATGTTCATGAGATGAAGCCACTTGGTGGGGTGTGCACTGACAGTGTGGAGCCTGGATGGGATTCTCCATCTCTGCCTTTCTCTTTGCTTCTCCCCTGCTCATACTCTCTATTTCTCTCTTTTTCTCTTTTAAAATAAATAAATAAACATTTAAAAAATATATTTTATAGCCCCTATTTGCATAATTCAAGGAATGGAAGACAAAAGGTATTCAAAGATCTCCTCCATGAAAAATTCCTTGTAGAAATAATTTTGAAAACATATGTGCATTTCATATTCCAGAAAAATTTGATATAACTATTAAATAAACTATATTTTACAGTTGTTTACCCTCTATGAAAAAGAAACCAATCTTCAGGAATTCACATAGCAAAAGCGAGTCATCCAAAAGAGGAAGAAATTAGGCTGGACTCAAATTCACTGCCAATATCAGCCACAGCAATCCCAGGGCAAAAAGAGCAGAGCAATACCAAATTTCAAAGGGATGAATGCATCATCCAATAATGTTCCTATAGTAAGTTCCCTCTTACATGTAAAAGCAATCAGCTCTTATTGTCAAGTCCCTGAAAGTTTTTAAATGTGATGCTTATGATTTCTTATTTTAATAATTAATTATTGATAATAAATTCAGCTCATCAAGAAATAAATAAAGTTAAACCAGTCTTTAATAGAGAAGATCTATGCATAGAAAATGTAATGGGAATTATTAGAGAAATTAGAGAACTAAGAGTTATTAGAGAAACAGGTTATTAGAGAAATAAGAAAAAAAACAACTAGGGATTTTGTGACAGATTGCAAATGTTACAAAGCTTGAGGAACTCTGAATAATGATATACGTGCCCAGCCAGTGAGTGACTGTGAAATGTTGTGTAGGAGTGTAGACTTCATCATGCATGGCAAGAGACCTATTTACAGTACTCCTAAAATTGAAGCATGTTTACAAATCCATGTGATTCCAGCCTCCTTGTATTTTTGCACACTCTATACAGTGGGAAACCTTAGGAACAAAAGTTTCTTGTATCAATAAAATATGTATCTGGAAATTCAGCAATTCTTTTAGCTTTAGAGGAAGCATTTTATTTTTATTTTTTATAAGTAAAAGTAATATAAATTCCAGTCTTTTAACTTTATGAATACAGATAAATAATTGTACTATATTAAATGATATATAATTATATAGAATTACACTATATATTTATGTTATATATATATATATACAGACAGACATATAATTTATATCTGTATCTATATCAAAGTTTGACCTTAGGAAAATTTAATGATGTAGCTTTACAATGGTACCAGAAAGCAGGGATCAGGGGATGAGATGAGCGAAATAAATCTTAGAAGTTATGTAACTGCCAAAAGTTGAGGCGCATGAAGTAAAGTGAATAAAATGATCCACAAACAATGTCTAAATGCCTCCATATATTGGACCAGGACATGTACACATTTCCCTTTTATTTACTCCTACAAGCAATGGTGTGTTTCTATAAATTACACTCACACATTTCATTAGATGTTCTAGTACAAACAGCAGTCATAAGCTCCGATACTTCTTTGTATTAAACTGATTTTCCTTTGTAAACAACATTGTTAAATTTCCACCTGACTCTGGAAACTGATTTCACTTCATAGCAGGCAACGCTGATAAATGTTGCTTGAGAAATTTGCCAGTGGGAGGTACATTAAGTGGGAGATATCTGTGACAAAGTACCGGCAGCATCAACAAAAGATTAATGCTGAAGCTGTGGAATAAAAGATAGGAAGCCAAGTCCCGGAAGAAGCGGTGGACAGCCAGCAGTGTGTCAGACGGTAAGGTGAGCAAAACTGCAGAGTAATAAGAATAAATGCTTAAGTGTCAGGAAGCAGTTACAAAGCTAGACAAGTCATCAAACTGAATGTGAGACATAACATTCTGGGCCTTTCTAAAGATGCATATTTAAAGTTTATTCATATATTCTATGTAGGTAGGAAAAAGATGAGTTATACAAAATATGATTTTGGTATTTGAGTGGGTACATTATCAGTGTTGTGATAAATTATGACAAACTTGGTGGCTTCAAAGAACACAGATTTATTACTTTGTGATTTTGGAGGTCATAAATCTATCATGGGTCTCCCTGGGTTGAAACCAACGTGATTATAGAACTATGTTTCTCTCTCTCTCTCTCTCTCTCTCTCTCTCTCTCTCTCTCTCTCTCTCTCTCTCTCTCTCCCTTTCTCTCTCTCTCTCTCTCTCTCTCTCTTTCTCTCTTTCTTTCTTTCTTTCTTTCTTTCTTTCTTTCTTTCTTTCTTTCTTTTTTCGAGGCACTGGAGGAGAATCTGCTTCTTGCCTTTTCCAGCTTTAAGGCGCTTGTATTTCTTGTTTCATTTCTCCTGATTCTATCTTCAAAGTCAGGACTCTGGCATCTTGAAATTTCTCTGTCAATGATCCTCTTTTCTGCCTCCCTCCTTCATTTTGAAATATCCTTTTGAATACATTGAGCTCACACAGATAGTCTAGAATAATTTATTTTTCAGTCAGCTGGTTAGCATCATAATTCCATCAACAACCATAATTCCTCCTTGTCATGTAAGGTAACACATTCAAAGATTCCGGGATTTGGGGGCGGACATCTTTGGAAGGCCATTGGCCTCTCCACCACAATGGGTTGAGGCTAAAGTTTAAAACTTGAGGTCCATATCTGATCTATCCTAAATTTTCTGGTTACGTTTTGTAGGCAGAATTCTGGGGGTCCTTCTCCAATGCTACTAATTAGACTTTTTAAAAACTCAAGTTCTACAACTGAATACACGTGTGAAGCCGTGGACTGGATGAGAACATCAAAAATGTGAGTGTAGATAACCATGAGTACAGGCTGAGGAACTGAGTTCTGGCACAGGAAAATAGAACGAGGTCAGATGGAAAGGGTGACATCGGCCAGTGAGGCCTAAAGAAAAACAAGGAGCTACCAGAGAGTATTCTGGATGTGGGGAGAACACAGTGTGTCAAGGAGGAGGGACACATCCCTGATGGCAAATGTTGCTCATTAGCCAATTGAAATGAAAACTGATCATCAAAGCTGGATAGATCACTGACCGTTACGTAGTCAATGAAATTGGCGCTGGGGACTTGTGAAAATGGTTGCTATTTTCAAATAGCCCTCAGAAAGAGTGTTGCTTCAAAAAGTGACCTCTCCTCTAAGTTTAAACAGGTGGGTATGCTAGGGATTGTCATTGGCTACCACAGCCTACTTTGCTACCAGTCTGATAAGGTATTTAATATGAATTTAATTAGTTTTATTGGATTAATAAATGTTCTCCGAGTGTGAATGAAGAGGATATGATGACTTTCTAGTGACCACTGACACCTAACGTCCCTGTCCTGGGTCACTGATCTTGATGTAGCAGGGCCAAGTCCGGCAAGTGGGGCTGGTCACTGACCTCTTTTCTAGGATTGACACAATCTTCACCCTTGGCCTTCTCATGTGACACTGATGGTTGACCTGTAATCCCAAAAAAAGAACAT
The DNA here is from genome assembly GCA_004023785.1 of Mungos mungo. Lineage (NCBI taxonomy): Eukaryota > Metazoa > Chordata > Mammalia > Carnivora > Herpestidae > Mungos > Mungos mungo. Next base: position 10,579 of record PISW01002839.1, on the reverse strand, counting down.
ACAATATGATGTCCATCCGACTCTTAAGTACTACTTGCCTCACATTTGTGTTCAGCCTCAGAGATAGGCTACCTAGTAACTTGGAAGTTTCAGAACAAAGTTGACTGAACCAGGACAAGATTGTTGCATCTTTTCAAACCTGTACCTGACCACCTTGCAGGGGTCACCAGACCCACAGGAGACTCCTTTTAAATCAACAAGTAAATATCCCCAAATGTTCTAAATACAGTGAAACCTTGGATAACTTGCTCTGTAAATGTTCCCAAGACAAGCAAACATTTCTAATAAGTTTCAATTTGATACTTGTGAGCCGTGTGAGCCAACAGTTCTTGAAATTCACTTTGATACACAAATGCTTTAGATTATAAGCATGTCTCCGTAATGAATTATGCTTGCAAACCAAGGTTTTACTCTATATACTCCCGCCCTTTCTCTCTTTCTGTTTGTCTAGTTCCTGGCACCACATGAAACTCAAATGGTTCATTTTTACTTCCATGTCTATACATATAAATATATTTGTGAAATATTAAAACTGTCTCCACAAACACTCATTTTCTCCCATGTTGACAGATCACTGGAGAGATAAAATGAAGTGATGTTTCTTATTCTCTTCCTTGTATTATATAGTAGGAGAGACTACTAAGGCATCATCTGAATTTGTTTTTCCTCACTTCTGCTCACTGGTGTATTCTTAACTAAATATTCCATTATGCTGACCTTTGTTCCTTTCAAATAACTACTTGACCATAAATAACAGCAATCAGAGTGATGTAACCATGGATGAATTGATTATGAAGTTACACTATTAGCACTAAGATGAATAGGAAAGATCACCTAGGCCAAAGCCTCACTTTACAAAGCAAGTAACTGAGTCCTGTAGAGGTGTTTTTCTTTGAAGGCTCTGGCCATCGTATATCAGGATATAGAGGGGAAGTGCTATGGACTGTGTGTTGTTTATAGTGTTGCATGTACAGGGCATGCAGACTAGCTTAAACGCTTGGGGAGTGGGGTACTAGATAGATGTTAAGCATTGTATGCAGCCTGTAGGGTGAGACATAATGTCTTGGGCCCTTTTTTGTCATTTATGGCATTGGTTGATGACTTTAAAATAAGTTAGAGCTGCCTGAATTGTGTTCAGCAAAATCTTACGTTGAATTTTTCTTTTCGTGTGTCAATTCACAATACAGTACCTGGTTCCTTGTGGGAACTTAATAAATGTCAAGTAAGTGACAGACGACTAGGTTTATGAAATCAGGAATGCAATATAGATAGGATTTTGAATAAGTTCCCAAATTACAGATTATTTTTTATAAAAGGCAAATTTGATATAAAAGTCAAAATTTAATACACACAATGATTAATAATAGTGACAATTAGGGACACCTCGGTGGCTCAGTTGGTTAAGCATCTGACTTTGACTCAGGCCATGATCTTGCAGTTTATGGGTTCAAGCCCCATCTAGGGATCTGTGCTGTCAGTCTGTGCAGAGCTTGCTTGGGATCCTCTGTCTCCCTCTTTGTCTGCTCCTTCCCCACTCTTTGTCTCTCAAAAATAATAAAATAAACATTAAAAATAATAATGATGATTATATACATATCAGTAGATTTAATATAAAGTTAACTTATGGAAGGTAAAACTGATAATGCAACTAAGATCATACTTGCACATCCAAACCCTAATTGTTGTTTGCTCATGTGTGGTTATGCCATGTCTGGCTATGTAGTATTTATCCAGTGCTTTATAATAAGCCCTTAAGAATCAACACTGTTAATGGGAAAATAAGCAAGCTTTATCATACTATAAAAATCATTATTGGTGCACATCTCCTCTGTATTTACTTGGCTCCAGGCTTTACTTAAAGGTATTTCTCAAATGCAGAAATAGTCTTCATGTATCCTCAGTCTGTGCAAAACAAGTAAAAATTCCTTAATTGATTAGCCAATTAGCACTACGTACGGGTGCTTATTTATCTGTATATTTAAAAGTCTGTTAATAGGCCATGGCATAAATAAATAAATCATAGGTAAAATATGTCAAAATATTTTCCGAAGTAACTATGTTAAACAGGATAAAAGTGATAATAGAGATACAATCACCATAGGAGACTTAAAGCAAACTAGATTCAGGCATCAGTAGACTCCTGTGGAGTCAGTGGTTTAGATGCTCCCTTATGAGACAATCAAGGGTTAAATAAATAGACTGCCAAGAGCTTATTCCAGGCATTTTCTTTCCAATGGTAAGTCCCAGTGGGTTTGATAGAATGACTTGACTTTTCTCTTGTACTGTCTTTCAGTTGCTATTATCCCATCAATCTCACTATCAGATTCTGTCTACATTGGGTTCTTTAATTTATTTTCCTTAACATGGAATAAAACATAGCATAATGAATTATTCACAATTCCTACCCCTAGAATCTTCATTCATTCAATCAACCTACCACTTGGTTGACTTGAGGAAGTTATTAAACTGCCTAATTCCCAGTCTCTGTGCCTACAACTTGATATATTTGCCTCTTGATTTCCTTCCCAGAGAATGCAAGTGATAATTAAGTAAAGTCCTTCTTTTTTAAAAGTGAAACCCTTCATGTATATCACTTAATACTACTATGGCTAATATGATGTAATCATTATATAAATATAATTCTTCTCTTTTATTGAAATATAATTGAGATACAACATTCTTTTAGTTTCAGGATGTCTGAGGCTGGCTGTTAGAAAAAGATGCCTATAAATGTCTATGAATATATACTCTAAAAATGTTATAAGCATGGAAGACATATATACTAAGGGATTTAACAAGGAAGCTTACATATGGCTGATAATCACATCCTGGGTTGATCCTAATGCCAGTTCGAGTCCTGGAAAAATGCTATTACTGTGTATATGCCTTACCTGCATTCAACCATAGCCTTCACTGAAGCTGGCCACAGTCAGTCTTCCCTCATTATTTTCCTACCTTTGTTTTTCCTCATTTTTTAAATAGAAAGCTTAATGACAATACAGAAGGCCATCATCTCCCTCCCTCTTGTCTACCCCCACCTCGTGCAGCTGCTAAAGTCATTCACTCTTTGTCTCTGGGAAAAGGGAGGCATGGGATGATTGTGTCTTACTGATCAATGCTGGAAATAACTTCTAGATTGTTACCTTGTACAGAAGATGATCCTGGCTATGACCATTTCTCCTCTGTGAGTTGGCTGCTATTTAGTCATCCTTCATTTTTTTCATCTATAAAATGGGACTTATCTTACGTACCTCCTAAAGTTATGCTCCTTGAATGAATTAAAGCAAGTAACACATTCAGCACAGTGCCTGACAGATAAGAAATCTTCGAAATATTATTAATAATATTGTCATCATCTTCACTATCTTATACATTGTTATTTGTATCTCCATCTAACACATTTAAAACTTACATAAACAACAATTTTTTTTTCTCTTACTGATTAAATATATATTACATGAGCATAAGAAATATTGTTTTCATTTTCTACTACTATTTTCCCTCTGGTAGAAACATGCCTGATAATCAGTAAATATTTGTAAGGTAAATGAGAACCACTTATAATTTCATAAGTACATATTACTTTTCATTCTTAATTTTTTATATATACCTTTTTTTTCATGGAACTCACAGTTGATTCATCTCTTACTTTAACTCTCAGCTCCAATCTTGATTCTGAGCTGCATGTCTGTAGCCTACAGCCCAAACCTCACTGTTTTCAGAACAAAACAACACAGAAGTCATCAGTTAGGTCCTGGGAGAGAGAGAGAGAGGAAGAAGAAGTTTTCAGTTAACACAATTTACAAAATTAGGTGATTTACCTACTTGACCATTACATAATTCACAAATGCATTCAATGTATACATATTTGTACATAGAACATAATGTAATAGTTGTTAATGTGCCCCATGATCTATGTACTATTAAAACTTACCTACTGTAATTATACTATTAGTGTACTAATAGGCATCAGAGAACTAAATAAGCAGTAGAAAAGATGACTGGGATTGGAAATGTCTTGACTTCTTCCCAAAAGTAACTACTCTAGTATCATGGGCAAAAGAAGCTAATAATACTACGAAGACAAAATCTCAAAAGAAAGAGATGATATAACATTGATTTTAATTTTTTTCATAGTTTATTTATTTTTGAAACAGAGAGAGACAGAGCACAAGTGGAGGAGGGGCAGAAAGAGAGGGAGACACAGAATCTAAAGCAGGCTCCAGGCTCTGAGCTGTCAGCACAGAGCCCAATGCAGGGCTCAAACCCATGAACCGTGAGATCATGACCTGAGCCAAAGTAGGATGCTTAACCGACTGAGCCACCCAGGAGCCCTAGATTGATTTTATTTTTAATTCTCTGGATGATAATTTATAGGTAAGATTTATTTTAATATATTTACTGAAGACTTGGAACAAAAATTTAAGCATTTGACAAAATCTGGTTGGTCTCTCATTAAGAATTTGATCTACTTTAGTGTAGTCATTAGATATTGAATTGGGACAAATAATCATTTTAATGACTAAGCAGTAAAACTGTAAAACCAGTAAGACAGCAGGATTGAATTTTCAGGATAATAAACATGATATGTCAGCGTGCAAAAGAATGAACACCGGCCGTAAATTCTGGGCTCTGCCTCTTACTAGTTATTTAACCTTTCTGACATTCTCATGCTGCAGTCTAATTGGAGACCTAATCACATGCACTGTAACAGGGCAAACAAACAAAGGAGAAAGAGCTTTCCGAAGACATTTTGATGTTATAAAGATATGTGGTCATAATGGGAAATAAAGTTTAATTAGTGTTGTCTACACTGATTTTATGGTTTGGTATTGTTTTGTAATTGCATATGGAAGGATACAAAAACTCTTCTCAGGGCTTCGAGCTCCTAAACATCTTAATCCTTTTCTGTGACCTTCAGTGACCACATGTATAAAATCGGAAAAGTAATATCTACCTTTGATATTTGCAATAATAACCATGTGAGCCAAATGATTTGCACTGTGGTTAGCCTGTAGTAGATATTTAACAATTTGTACTTTCCCAAATATCTTGGGCTATGTAAGATCATGTAGAACATGTAACAAAAATGGTAAGAGTGTGGTTTTAACTGTAGTTTAGGAAAGCATTGGGGTTTTTAAGGTTTGATAGCAACATCCATCCTTCCCTCTGAGTTCAGAATTGATTAAGAAACAGAGATGGCAATCAGCCTTATGAATATTAATTTTAAACTTATTAATATAAAAATATGAGTTGCAGGATGCGATTAGGCATGCAGCCGTTTTGGGTTTACGATTTACTGCTGACAAATTGAAACTACCTGCCAAACTCCAGGCAACTCCATGCAGAGTTTTCCTCTGGTGATTACCTGATGGGAAAGTACACAAATGTTTCCTCCTGTGTCCTGTACATAGACTGAGAGAGAAAAGAGAGAGAGACAGAAAGGCAAGCAGAAGGGGTATACATTAGAAAAAGCAATGTAGGTCAAAAGAAACTATTATCCAGGTGCCTGGGTGGCTCAGTAGGTTAACTGTCAGACTTCAGCTCAGGTCATGATATCCTGGTCCATGAGTTTGAGCCCTGCATCGGGATCTGGGCTGGCAACTCAGAAGCCTGGAGTCTGCTTCATATTCTTTGTCTCCTTCTCTTTCTGCCCCCCCTTGCCCATAATCTGTCTCTCTCTTTCTCAAAAATAAGTAAACATTAAAAAATTTAAAAAGAAGATATCATCAATCTTGTTGAATTTTACAATCAACTGAAAAATAAGCTTGTTTTTGGAAGTGTACAAATCCACGCTTGGAGTATTAGAAAATGTTGTATGCTTTCTTCTAATAATTTCCTTATGTAATTTTATTTTACCAACAGTTGACATCATTTGAGTTATTTTTACGCCAATTTCTGTCACTCTAAGTCAATTGAATACGGTATGAAATGGGAAGCAGCACGACATAATCAAAAGTAATAATCATTGCCGCTCGGTGAATCATAGGGCTTGGTGACATTAAGATTGCATAAGAAGTTTGTGAGTTGTAATATTCTCAAATTTATTCTAGAAACTACGCCTAGAATTTTTCTCTCAACGACAACTTTTAAAATTTGATTTTCTTACAAGAGGCAAATGCCCTGTATTATAAATGACTTATTTTAGCTTATAAATGTAGTAAGATGTCTTGTTTAAATCTAATTTTAGTTTCGATGTGTGTTATACATCATTTCTAAAGAGTATCATTTGTTGCGTGTCCCATCTGGAAGGAGGGTTCACAATACTTTCCAGTGCAACCAATCTATTCATCTTAAAAATGATTAAACATTGAAGAACACTGACCTGCAAATTGTCACATACCTGCCCACATGGTAAGATACCTGATGACTGACTCAGTGAAGTAGAGAAAGTAGGACTTTTCCTTCTATGATCTTTCATCCTCCCTCCCTCTTACATAGATAGAGTTATGTCTATAAGTATTTACTGCATTTCTAGGTGTATCTTTGTGCATCAAATCTGCATGGAACAGAAGGTCCTTGTCAGCTTATCAGATCCTCAAAAGGAAATGTGTTACTACGTAATAAACATAGTTTTCTAGTAATGAAGTCTTAATGGGAGTTATCAAATAAACCCAGGGTAGAAATTATTTTCTTTTATCATTGGGTCCACCTTTACCATCATGTTCCCTGTAAATGGTAAGGTCTGGAATTCAGTAGTAATTTTCTAGAGAAAGAATTAAAGGAGTTAATTCATTTTTTTTCTGTGTGTGTGTTTAAGTCCCAGGTCCCTGCAGTTTAAGTCTGACCATCCCTGTGCAAAAGTTACCAAACTTTTATAAAGATTGCTTTAGGGCTTGGGAATAAATCTTTATACATCAATTCTAATATAACTATTTTACATAGAATATAATTATAATATATAAAATATACTAATATAATATAATCGTATTATGTTATAATATAATCATAATAATATAGAAAATACTTTTACTTGGATTTTAATTTTCCTACATGAAAGAAGTGAGAAGTAATTAGGGAGCTTTAAATTCTCTCTAGTTCATGGGATTTCCTTAAAGATGAATGGATGGATATTTGCTCAGGTTAAAGTGGAGTAATAGATTATGGACATTTAGCAGGAACCATATCATGTAAAATATTCTTTCAGGAATTGGACATTGAAGAATCCAATAAAATTGTGAAAATAATTGTTACACTTAGAAAAGAATAGGAAGAATCAGATTATTTGTTTTCCTGGCATATTCTATGAAGAATAATTTTAAATATTAAAATTAAATTTTGTGCTGATGAAATTAGAGCCTATTTACTCAGGATCAAAATGACCTTAGTAAAGATACTAAGGGACTGGATTTTCCCTTTTACTGTTTTCAGAAAAATTACATGAAAGCTGTAAGAATAATTGTGCAAATGATTCCATTAAAGTTCAAATCATCTCTTACATTTCTCTTAGAAACATCAGCATCTTTTGCTTCTGAATGTTTGGCTGTTACACTCACTGAAACAAAAAATCAAACAGAAAGGATAAACTGCCATCAAGTATAAGGTCAATGTATTTTCTTCCCAGGCTTCACATACTGACTCTCACACAGGAGCATTTATTGTTCACAATCATTATAGTCAAAATACTAATGAGGCTATCTATGTTAGGGATGAAATTTTTGCACAATTTATTCATATTAGTACATATGTAGAAAACCATCTTCTGATTCTCTATCTCATGAATGTGGTATAAGATAGTATTTGGAAGATTTGCCTAGTTGTTAAGTAGTGCATGTTGATAATTTATTATAAATCCAAAATTTAAGACTGAGATTAAAGTTTAGACCAAAGAGGCTCTCCTTTTCTAGAGAGTCTAGCTCTACTGACCAGAAATAAAGTTCTATATTGGAATCTGGGGGCAGAGACAACTAATAATGAGAGGGATCTTTGTCAAACCATGTCCTGAGTACACATACTCTATTTGAGATTCTCGTGGGTTGGTACGTGGCTGATATAAGACATATCTTAGATATTGATGGGTGCAGTTCCAAATGCCAAATCTATTTTTGCCTCCTGAGACACAGCTTATAATTTCAAATAAAACTCTTAACATTTGTGATGCCTCCTCTCATAAACAAGTTCTTGGCATTCACAGATCTTTTGGTCTTTATTGGGACTCTTTAGATGGTTAATAGATCCCTACAAATAATGTGTAAATGTTTTTTTTTCCATGCATTTTCCTAGAAAGAAAATTGAGCTGGTATGACAGCATCAATAATTTGTGACAACTTTCTCTTAAGTATAGGAACATTTATCTATGGACAATACACAGAAACGGAATCCACTGTCAAATAGAAATCACAAATCTATCATTGAATGACTACTTTTTGAAACACTGCACGTTAGCAATGCTTAGGATCTGCAATCTGGCCATCTGACAGATCATTCCCTATTACTGTGAAAGTAATACACATTTGGGTGAGTATAGTGAGGAATAAGATTCACTACTGTCAACAGATTCATAGGGTAGTGACAGCAGCAGTACTAGTAGGAGCAGTAGTAACAGTTATGTAAATATGATCGTTTTAAATGGTGTTTGATCTATAGACGCTCAAAGTCATTGATATATTTTTATGTAATACATTGAAACAAACATGAAGGTATTGCATCACTTACTTATATCATCAGTGTTACTAGCAGTGTAACTTCTGAATCTTCATTTCCTTATCTTTAACATGGAGTAAATACTACCTTTTAAAGGGTTGCAAAGACATTACATTAGAAAATCAAGGTAATTTATAAATATTTGGCACAAAGGTTTTAATAAAGAGTAGACATCTAAAGTTAATCATAATATTAGGGAATGTAATTTACCTTATTATTGAAAATAATTATTCTAGTGTGTATTATTTTTCCAAAATGATTTAATTTTAATAAATGCATTGGGTTGAACTTTCAATATTTCCACAGTAAGATTACACCCAAAATGCTAGTGTAATTTGAAAGATGAATTTGTAAGGTAGATATGACACCACGTTTTACTATGAATTATTTGGTGTTAGGGAGCCTCAGCTATTTTCTCTTTAATACCATGTATTGTTTGATAATAGAAGTGGGCTTAGTTTTAACGACCTTGGAGAGTGAGGATGTTGTGTGATGGATTTGCATTTCAAACATTAATATAGTAAATTAAGAAGGAAAAAGATTAATGGAATGAATCAGAATTCTATTAATACTTCTATTAATGGTATAAAACTAGTATTTGCAGTAAACATCTCATATGTAAGTACTATGCAAACATACTACAAATGATAAATTATGAGAAAGCTATTTTGTAGCAAAAATATAGTTCTTTTCTAAGAACATAAAGTCAATCACTTATGCCACTCTCAAACGTAATATTTCTTTTCTAACTGGCTTAGTTGTTAGTTGAAAAACAAAACTCTTAACACAAAGATGTGCATGTACACACATGTACACACACACTTCCATGTACTGTGGATAATTTTCATTAAAGACACTTTATAAAAACATATGTTTTCAAGAATGTGCTTCAATAATGCATCACATGTAAAAGTGATATCAGAAAAGAATTTATTATGGTAGTTACTTGGACAAATGATATGAGAAGATTTGAAGGAAATCATAGACACCACAGCAATGACTTTTGAATGGAGAAAAGAGATGGTTGTCATCATAAATAAAGTTATCTAAAAAAATCAAATTATCTTCATTACTGGAAATTCATCAAAGCTTACAGTAAGAAGAAAATACCAGGTCAAAGAAAAACTGGACATAAGTGTATCAGGATTTCTATAGTATGGATTCCCAGCACATTGGCAGTAGAAGAATTCTACCTCTAGCCCTTAGAAAAGTAAAGGAGAGTTAGAAGTTTAGTTTAAATAGATCTGGAAGAAATTTCCTCTGCATTTATACATTTTTATGTAAACAGCACTTTCGACTGGCAGTAACAATGCAATAACCCATGTAAACAGATACGTGTGGTTGAGTTCTAGGAAAACTGAGAAGATGTGTATTTCAAGCATGTGCAAAAGCGAAAACCTGGAGATGACCAACAGTGTGGGCACTACAGATAAACACATATTTGTTTAGACGTGCACGCACGCGCGCGCGCACATACACACACACACACACACACATATCCTGCAGAAAAAGACATTTAAATACTTTGGGTTACTCAAGTTCATCATGATCCAAAGTGAGAGAGAAATGGATATTTGAATACACATACCTTGAAAATTTAATTTTCTTTCAGTCTTATATATTGTGAATGTTACTATATGTTTTTAAATATTGCACAAAATACAACTCTATACGACATACTTTTTAAGCTCAAGTCAACTATATTATTCAGGACCTAATTAAAGAAATAATTTGTACGGGGCGCCTGGGTGGCTCAGTCGGTTAAGCCTCCGACTTCGGCTCAGGTCAGATCTCACGTTCGTGGGTTCGAGCCCCGCATCAGGCTCTGTGCTGACAGCTAGCTCAGAGCCTGGAGCCTGCTTCCGGTTCTGTGTCTCCTTCTCTCTGCCCCTCCCCTTCTCATGCTCTGTCTCTCTCTGTATCAAAAATAAATTTA
>PISW01002838.1:154154-239100 GCA_004023785.1 Mungos mungo | reverse complement strand
GTGGGGAACAGAGTGAACGACGCTGTCATCGTGTTGGCCAGTGACACGTGGCAGCGACGCTGCAGGGGGCACAGCGTGACCTACAGGGAAGCTGAATCACGATGCTGGCCACCTGAAGCCACGGTGACATTGTGTGTCAGCTGTACTCAAACAATTTTAATTTAAAATAATAAAATGGAGCTTCTGGGTGACTCAGTTGGTTAAGCATCTGACTTAAGTTGAGGTCATGATCTTGAGGTTCATGGGCGTGAATCCCGAGTCAGGCTCTGTGCTGACAGCTCGGAGCCTGGAGTTGGCTTCAGATTCTGTGTCTCCCTCTCTCTGCCCCTCCCCCACTCACATTCTGTCTCTGGTTCACAAAAAAAATAAATGTTAAAAATTAAAAAATAAAATGATAATAATGTTAATGTTAGTAGAAACCACGGTTATTAAGTAAAAAGAAAAAATATTTAAGAATGAAACCAAGGTAGTTACAAAGCGTTGTACCCCTACATATTAATTGGAACTTAAATACACTTCCTTTTTTTTTTTTTTTTTAGTATTTATTTTTGAGAGACAGAGACAGAATGTGAGCAGGGGAGAGGGACAGAAAGACAGAGACTGAGAATCTGAATCATGCTCCAGAATCTGAACTGTCAGCACAGAGCCTGACCCAGGGCTCAAACCCACAAACCATGATATCATGACCTGAGCCAAAGACGATGCTTAACCAACTGAGACACTCAGGCACTCAAATGTACTTCCTTTATGTTTAAAAAAAAAAAAAATCACATCTATTAGTTCTACCCACAAAAGAATGTAGAAACAATGACCAAAATCATCAAAATGATCAATCATGTCTTTCACAGGGGAAAAGGCTTACTGTGTACATGGGGAAAGAGAGACACGGGAAGAACCCCGTAGTCCCTCTAGTCCCCAGAAGAAAGCATGTCACCTTCCCAAGACCACCGATACGCATCTCAAAAGGATTCAGGCATCAACTTGAAGGTACCTTTGGCCAACAGGATAAGTTAGACACCAAAATAATAATAAATGTTACATACGTTTCAAGGATCTTGAAAATCTGATAATAATACTAAAATCTCATTAGCTGAAAGTGGGGACTGTTATAAAACACACCTATTATTCTGAAAACTGGTATATAAAGGGAGAGAATCAAAGATTAATCCTGCCTTTCCTCTATGAACTATAGTCAGATTAAGCAGTTGATAAAAGAGTATTCTTTAGTGAGGAATTCATTTAAAAAATGGAGTAAGAAAATTTAAATATCCCCCATTTTGCAGCCTGTAATGACATACAGGATCTAGGCAATTTATGCAACGCATCTAGGCTGCTAAATCCGTTATGTAAAAAGATGATGGGGAATTTAAAAATGAATGTATTAGGCTGACCACTGAGGTCCGCGATCAATATTAACATCACAAAGAATAGAGACCAGCATTTATCAGATTCCTTCTGCTAATTAGAATGCAACATCAACATTCTTTACAAAATATCGATACCGAATCTGATCAACCCTCTATCTAACCACTAATTTATACGAAGTGCAAGTACAAAGGACCATGCCAAACCACACAACGGGGCAAAATTCAGAACAGATCCCAGTTACTTTCAGAAATAACGTGCTAAGACCAGGGACAGGAAGACGGACAGATTAAAAGAGACTTAAAGACAACACCTCGGGGAGGGCCAGGGAGCACCCCGCGCCTGCACAGACAGGCTACCAGGGAGCTCCTCTCCCCTCCCCCAACCATCACCTAAGGACGCAGACCTGATGAGTCCGGAAGTCATCCTGTCTCCAGGACCAAGAAATGACGGTCTGGCAGCCCAAGGGGCAGGAGTCGTTGGGTAACTGGTGCTTTGGTCACGTGAGGAAGAGGAACCCTTCCACAACTGTGGGGAAAATGAAGAGACAATGAAGAAGATAAAAACACTGCTTGGATATTTGAGTATACTAAGGAATCAGAGTCATGTTTTGGTGTGAGAATGGTACTACGGCTCTGTTTTTAAAAGATCCTTCATCTCTTAGAAAAACTTAATGAAGTATTTATGGATGAAAGAGTGGATGCCTGAGGTTTGCTTCAAAAGAGCCCTGTGGGGGAGGTGTGGGGTGGAGCCGGTCCGGATCAAACAAAACCGGTTCGTGCTAATCATGTTTGGAGCCAGCATCCACGCGTGCGGGTTAGTATACCAGTCTCTCTACTTCTACATGTGTCTGAAAATTAGCATATTTTAAAGCAAGAAAAGATTTCATGGTTCGAAATTTTTTTATCCTGTGTAGGAAATACCTCCCTACCAGAAGGTCATGAAAATATTCTCCAATATTATCTTTTAGAGGCATTGTTTTTTGCCTTTCAGATTTACATCTACAAGTTACATGGAATTAAATGCTGTGTATGATATTAAATAGGGTCAAATTTTCACTTTTTTCTCTGTCCACATGATACCTAATGGCAGCAATTATCCATTCTTCATTGCCTTCGCAATAATACCTGTATTATAAATCAGGTGGCTATGTATGTGTGGCTATGTTTTTGAACTATTTTACTTCACTAGTCCATTTGTCTTATTCTTATGCCAGTATTACACTCTCTTAATTTCTGGAGCTTCTCCTTAAGTCTGAATATCTAGCAAAGGAAATACTCTCACCTGACTGTTTTTACATTTATTTATTTTGGGGGCAAGAGGGACAGAGGGGGAGGGAGGGAGGGAGGGAATCCCAAGCAGGCTCTGCGCTGTCAGCACAGAGCCCTGTGCAGGGCTGAAACCCATGAACCAGGAGATCATGACCTGAGCTGAAACCAAGAGGTGGATGCTGAGCTGACTGGGCCACCCAGGCACCCCCAAAACGTTCCATTTTTCTCTGAAAGTATTTCTCTTTGTCTTTTATATTCACTAATATTTCCATGTTTGATAAAGATTTCTTTAAAGTTTTCTTCATTTAATATTTACAGGGCTTCATGTGTCTCTGACTTGATGCTATTCATCAATTTTGGAACATTCTAGACCATTGTCGTTCAAAATATTGCATTTTCTTCATTCCTCTTTCCTGTCTTTCTGGGATTTCACTGATAAGTATAGTATAACGACTTGCTGGCTGTAGTGTTGTTTGTTTGTTTTTTTTTTACCACTTTTTTTTTTTTTACCTTATTCTTTTATGTTTTCCATCCTTTTATTCTTTCACTTGTCAGTGATTCATTCTGGATATTTATATTCACTTATAATTTATTATTTTTATCAGCTACATCACATCTGCTACTAAAGCCATCCATTCCAATTACTGTTTTTTTCAGCTCCAGAATCTATATTTGGCTTTTTGTTTTAATCAAAGCTGCCATTTCTGTCTTACGCTATCTAGTTATTTGACCGCATTTTCAATCTTCTCTTCTACTTCTTTGACTATAGTAAGCATGTTTATTTAATATCCATCTCAAATATCTGGAGCCCCTGCGAGCACAACTATCGTCCATTTTTTCTCCTGGGTTTTGTTCACATAGTCTTATCTCGTGTTTCTAGTATTTTTGGTTATGTGCTACACACCTTTTCTTTTTCTTTTTCTTTTTTAAATAGGCTCCATGCTGGGTGTGGGGCTTAAACTCACAACTCGCAGAGCTGAGCTGAGATCAAGAGTCTGCTTAATGGACTGAACGACCCAGGCACCCCTACATCTTTTAAAAAGTAGAAATCATTAAGCACTGGACGGGTTTCTTTTTCCAAAGAGGATTTCCAGTTGTTTCTGGCAGTTTCAAATACGAGATAGCTGGAAGCTGGAGAGCAGTCCTGTGAAAGAAAATCTGGTCATTTCTAGCTCCCCTCATACGCCTGTGCCCATCGATTCTAGCCTTTCCACATTTGATCCAGAGCAGGAGGCATTAGCCAGGCCCCGACGCCAGGGAGCAGCCCGTGCCCGCCCCACCACGCGCCCAGAAACGCTGGTCAGCTTCTCAGCCTCCTGCTAACAGGCTTCTCAGGAAGAGCAGCTGCATCTGGGGGCAAAATGAGCTTCAGATGGACTGGATTCCTCCGTCTTCCCCCAGGAATTCTTCCACCTCCTCAGTTCACTCATTTCATTAGGTAGACTTTTCTCCCACTTTTGAAGTGACCCTCAATGGGAAATTGGGTTCAAAGTGCCAACTCTGCAACCATGAGGCTCTTTAAACTAGTTTTTAAGTTTTCTATTTCAACCACTACTGCTACCCCACAGGAAGAGGCGAGCAAATACAGTCAACACTTAGGATTACGCTCTCCAAAACTTAACCACTGGTAAGCTAGGATATTATCACAAAGTCAGGGGGATGTGGGAAAGTCACACGTTAGGCATTTCATGTCAGGAATCTATAATAAGAAATGATGGTGTTGTCTCTGGAGAAACAGTGACCACAAAGGGATAAATGCTTAATGTTTTTTCATTGGAAGACTGACCGGCAGCTTCCAGTTGCTGACACCAGCCGCGTCTATGAAGCCACAACTGGTCATCTCTTTTCACCAGAAAGTGGCTTTAAACACCAACATTCCAAGTGATTCCTTGATGTTATGGGTGAAAAATGTCAAGGAATCCTGTAACTGGTGTATCATCTCTTCCATTAGCTTACCCTACAAATTCCAGAGAATCTTTGCTGAAGGAGGAGGGGGTCACACACGACAACCCCCCCCTCAAGATCCCCCTGTATTTCACAACAGGACATAAAACAAAAATGAGGTATCCAGCCTTTGGAAAACAGAAGAGTAGACTAATTACAACTGGCATTATAGACTTTTTAAGAAAAACACCCATAGACCTGATGTGAATATTTAGAAACTGTGAGGATATAAAATAAATACATAAGGTTTTCTAAGGTTTCATGAATGCCACAATAACTAAAATAAAAACATCTATTTTCAAACAATTTTTTAGTATTTATTTGAAAGAGATAGAGCACACATGGTGAAGGAACAGAGAGGGAGAAAGACACAGAATCAAATCCACAGAGCCTGATGTGGGGCTTGAACCCACAAACCGTGACATTGTGACCTGAGCCAAAGTCCAATGTTTAACCGACTGAGCCACCCAGGTGCCCCAAAGCATCCATTCTTAATAGCTACTAAAAAAAAAAATAAATAAAAATATATGGGAATAAGTTCAACAAGCAATGTGAAAACTAAGCAATGTGGGGATATTATTTGTACATTTGGCCCTGGATCAGGGATGGAACTGTATTAATTAGGAAAACTATCTTGTTGAGTCACTGGAGAAAGGGGAAAACCATGAGGGCAAGGTGAGTAAGAAGAAAGAAAGAAAGAAAATACCTGAATTGTGCTGCATAATAAAGAATGTGGATTTGGGGACAGAAGATGCCTAGTGAACAAGGCAGGGAGATAGCTGAAGAGTTTTAAACAACCTGGGCATTTCAGGTTCAATTTTATGTCCTCTCAATCTTGTACCCAAGACTCCCAAATCTACAAAAGACTTCTGAGAGTAGATTGTGTATGTGTGAGCACATGAACTTGACTGTGACTATGCAAGTGTGTGCGTGTGTGTGTATGTGTTGTGGGGTGGGGAGATGAGTGGAGATTAGAGATTAAGACTAAATTCAATCCCTGCCAATGTGTACAGAATCCAGGCAGTCAAGGTGAGGTGGCAAATGATCCAGAAACTAAACTTATTCCATCAGTTGAGGCAGGAGCTCAGAGCCAGTGGTGACTAGAGAAACAGTAATGTTGCAAAATATTTTAGGGGGGTATTGAACTTCTGTAAGTTGTAGAATTCTAATGTAAATACCAACTTACTTAGATTTTTAAGGAAAGGGGAGATACTATGTAAAGCCAGTGTTATACTTGCATGAGGGGAAAAATCTGAAACTGCCACTGAAAACAAACAACTGAGAATTATAAAAGAGACTTAAAAGAGTTGGCAAGCCAGTTTTCTGGATGAGAAGACAAACTACTGAGGAGCAGTGGATGTGTTTTTTGTGTATGTGTATATGTGTGGTGTACCTGTGTGTGTGGTATGTGTATAATCATGTGTATGTGTGTGTAAATCAGAGAACAAG
This sequence comes from Mungos mungo, assembly GCA_004023785.1. Classification (NCBI taxonomy): domain Eukaryota; kingdom Metazoa; phylum Chordata; class Mammalia; order Carnivora; family Herpestidae; genus Mungos; species Mungos mungo. Next base: position 233,071 of record PISW01002838.1, on the reverse strand, counting down.
ACAGAATTTTACACCCTGGTCAATGGGTATAATTTGAGCAGTCAAGGTTTAAAACGAAGACTAACAAGAGGTAAAGAAGGACACTACATAATCATAAAGTATCAATCCAACAGGAGGGTCTATCAACTATAAATATCTATGCACACACAAGGGGGCACCTAAATACAGAAAGCATATGTATTAACAGACACAAAGAGAGAAATAATAATAATAGGAAGTGATTCTATCACCCCACTTACATTAACAGATAGATCATCCAGGCAGAAAACCAGTAAGGATGCAGTGTCTCTGAGTGACACTTTAGACCCGACGGACCTAACAGGTATACGCAGACTATGCCCTCCAAAATCAACAAACACACATTCTTTTCAAGTGTGCACCCAACATTCTCTGAGTAGGTCACATGTGAGGCCACAAAACAAGCCTCAGTAAATCTGAGAGGACTGAAATCGTGCCGTGCGTCTTTTCCAACCACAGCAGCATGAAACTAGAAATCAATCTCAATCTCTCTCTCTCTCTCTCTCTCTCACACACACACACACACAGCCCAATCTTAGAAAAAATAGAAACACATGTAAGCTAAACAACATGACACTAAACAACAATGGATCAACAAAGCAACGAAAGAAGAAATAAAAAAAATACACGGAGACAAATGAAAATAAAAACACAACAGTCCAAAACCTTTGACACACAGCTTTTGCGTGTATACATCTACCTTAAGAAACAAGAGAAAAAGCACAAATAAACAGTCTTACTTACACCTAAAGGCTCTAGAAAAAGAACAAACAAACCCCAAAATCAGTAGAAGGAAGGAAGTCATAAAGATCAGAGTAGAAATAAATGAAATAGAAACAAACAACAGCAACAACAACAACAACAAAAAATCAATGAAACCAAGAGGTGGTTCTTTGAAAAGATAAAGTTGATAAACCTTTAGCCAGACTCATCAAGAGGAAAGATCCAAGTAAATAAAATCGAAGAGGAGAGAAATCAAAGAGAATTAACCAACAACACAGAAATACAAAGAATTATAAGAGTCTATGATAAACTGTATGCCAACAAATTGAACAATCAAGAAGAAATGGAGAAATTCCTAGAAATGCAGTCTTCCAAAACTGAATAAGGAAGAAATAGAAAATCTTCACAGACAGGTTACTAGTAAAAAAATTGATTCAGCAAGAAACTCCACAAAAAAATTGTTTAAGTCCAGCATCACATGGGTACACGTGAATTCTACCAAATATTTCAAGAGTTACTACCTATCCTCCTGAAACTATTCCAAAACATTTTTAAAAAGAAAAATTTCAAATATATCTTATGAAGCCTTGGGGTGCCTGACTGGTGTAGTTGGGAGAGCACGTGACTCTTTATCTTGAGGTTGTAAGTTTGAGCCCCACAACACGTATAGAGATTACCTAAAAATAAATAAAATAAAAATAAAATGTTATATATATATATATATATATATAAAACAGATATATTTCTATATACTAATGTTACACACATGTATATACACACACACACATATATATGTGTGTGTGCGTGTGTATATATTTTTCCCCTAAATCCAGCCTTACTCTGATACCAAAACTAGATAAAGATACCACCAAAAAAAAAAAAAAGACTACAGGCCAATCTCCCAATTTTACATGGAAGCAAAGATCCTCAAAATAAATCCTCAATGAAATATTAGCAAATTGCATTTAACAATACATTAAAGGATCATTCACCACAATCAAGTGGATTTTATTTCAGGGATGCAAGAAGATTCACTATTTGCAAATCATTCGCTGTGATACACCGCATAAACAAAACAAAGGATGAAAATCATATGATAAACTCAATATATGCAAACAAAAATCAAAATCTGTACATGATAAAAACTCTCAACATAGTGGGTTTGAAGGCAATATATATCAACATAATAAAGGCCACATATGAAAATTTCACAGCTAACATAACTCAATGGTGAAGAACTGAGAGCGTTTCCATGAAGATTATGAACAAGACAAGCAAAGCCGCCCTTGTCGTTTTGATTCAACACAGTACTGGACGTCCTAAGTATAGCAATAAGACAAGAAAAGAAATGAGAGGCATCCATGTTGGTAAAGAAGAAGTTAAACTGTTACTATTTACAGATGACATAATACTATATACATAAAATATTTTAAAGACTCCACAAAAAACCTAAAAGTCAAAAGTGAATTCAATAAAGTTCCAGGATACAAAATTAATACTCAGAAATTGGTAGCATTTCTATACACTAATAACTAAGTAGCAGAAAGAGAACTTAAGAAAACAATTCCATTTATAATTGCCTCTAAATAATAAAATACTTAGGAATAAGCTTAACCGAGGAGGTAAAAAGTCCTGTGCTTATGAAAGAAATTAAAGATGACACAAATGGAAAGCTATTCCATGCTCATGGGTTGAGAGAATTAATATTGTTACAATGTCTATACCACCCAAAGCAATCTACAGATTGAATGCAATCCCTATTAAAATACCAACAGCATTTTTCACAGAACTAGAACAAAGCATACTAAAATTTTATGGAACCACAAGACGACCCTGAATAGGCAAAGCAATCTCATAAAAGAAAAACAAAGCTTGAGGTATCACATACTAGATTTCAAGATATACTTCAAACCTGTAGTAACCAAAACAGTATGGTACCGGCACAAAAAAGAGACACATAGATCAATGGGACACAACTGAGAGCACAGAAATAAACCCACACTTACACAGTTAATAAATCCACGACAAAGGAGGCAAGAATATACAATGGGAAAGATAGTCTGTTCAGTTTGTGGCACTGGGAAAACTGGTCAGCTATGTGAAAAAGAATGAAACGGGATCACTTTCTAACAACATACACAAAAATAAACTCAAAATGGATTAAAGACCTAAAGGTGAGACCTGAAACCATAAATATCCTAGAAGAGGACACAGGCAGTGATTTCTCTGACATCAGCCATGGCAACATTTGTCCAGATCTGTCTCACAATGCAAGGGCAACAAAGGCAAAAATAAAGTATTTGGATTATATCAAAATAAAAAGCTTTTGCACATCCAAGGAAACCATCAACAAAATAAAAAGACAACCTACTGAATGGGAGAGAATACTTGCAAATGACATGTCTGATAAGGGTTAAAATCCTAAACATATAATGAACCTATACAACTCAACACCAAAAAACCAATCTGATTAAAAAATAGGCCAAGGATGTGAATAGACATTTTACAAGGAAAACATATAGACATATGAAAAGATGCTCAATTTCACTTATCATCAGGGAAATGCAAATCAAAAACCACAGTGAGATACCACCTTCCGCCTGTCACAATGACTATAATTAAAAATGAAAAACATAAAACAAGTAACAAGTGTCAGTAAGAAAGCAAAGAAAAAGGAAACTTCATAAACTGCTGGTGGGAATGTAAACTAGTACAGCAACTGTGAAAAACAGAATGGAGATTCCCGAAAAAATTAAAAATAGAATTACCATGTGACCCAGTAATTCCACTGCTGGGTATTTACCCAAAGAAAATGTCAATAGTAATTTGAAAAGATATATGCACCCCTGCTCAGTGTAGCATTATTTACCATAACCAAGATATGGAAGTGACCTAAGTGTCCATCAATTGATGAATGGACACACACACACACACACACACACACACAGAGGAATATTATTGAGCCATAAAAGAGAATGAGATTGTGTCATGTGTGATAACATGGATGAACCCAGAGGGTATTATGCTAACTGAAATAAGTCAGAGAAAGAAAATTTCCTATGTACAATCTTAAAATAACTGAATGAACCAAACTAAAAGCACAGTCAGAGCCATAAATATAAAGAACAAACTAAGATTAGCCAGAGGGGAGGTGGGTGGACGGTGGGCAAAATGGCTGAAGGGGAGTGGGAGATACAGGCTTCCAGTTCGAGAACAAGTAAGCCGTGGGATGGAAGGCACACCACGGGGAATGCAGTTAAAGGTGCTGTGTGGCATGTAGGGCGGCGACAGATGGCAGCTACACTTGTGAGCACAGCGGGAGGGGTAGAGATGTTGAATCATCATGTTGTATACTTGAAACTAATGTAACATTGTGTGTCAACTGTGCACAAAATAATTTAAAAAAAAATAATAATCTGGGCAGTCAAGGTAATTCTTTCCAAGTTAATTTGAAGATTTAACATGTTCCCAAATCAACACCCTGCTGTGTTTTTAAATATTTTGACAAAATGATTCCAAAGTTCATCTGGAATAGCTACCAAGTAAAGCTGAGAAAAAGTAACGGCCTCACTAGACATTAGAACATTTCAAAGCTAATCAGTGTGGCTCTGGTATGGAAATCGCTCAGCAAATCAAGGCAGCAACAGGGAACCAGGAAATGGGAGCCAGTAGGTACAGGAAAATCAACATACAATCACAAATCAGGGACAAATGGGAGAGGCACTCAATAAATAGTGCTGGGGGCCAGTTTTTTAGCTCTGTGGGAAAAACCGTCATCTGTTCAACGCTTATGCGAGGCTAGTCCATCTCCAGACGGGTTAACAAGTTGGATGTCAAATTGAACCCATACAAGGAGAAGGAAATGTAGTTGAGAATTTGTCTATTCTCTAAGTAGGAAAGGGCATTTAGACTTAAATCTCCCCAAATCTTAAAATGTTCACATGTTTGACAACATAAAAATATCAAATGTCTGCATCTTAAATGTATTTGGGAAGTAGTCAAGAAACTATATATGAACACTTACATTAAATATGAGAAAATACTAACAGGCCTCATCTACCTCCTCAACTCCTTGGAGAAAAAGAATACAGGATGTAAACACATAGGTGACAGGAGAAAATGCTTATAAATATCTGAAAGACATTTACATGCGTTTTTAAGACAAACATGGAACTTTTCATAAAGTATCATTTTTTTTTTTTTTTTACCTACTGAGAAAAAGTGACAAGCTGGTTTAAGATTAAGAGTATCTTCAACATGTGAAGCTCTCATGAAATTAGCACCAAGGACACAGCTTGGGGGAACGTTCGATGTTTTCAGAAAATAATTCTGCACTGCATTGTATAGAAGGAACTTTAAGGTCTAACAATTTTTAATCTAGTACATTCCACACTGATGGAATGTACACTCAAGGAAACAATAAAATCCAAAGATTCATGCGGCAGACATCAGCAGCAATGTAATTATACACGGTTGCAGCAGGCGCCCTGGAAATTTCTCCCCGTGCCGGCATGGAGAACGCAGGTAGAACCACCTTACAGGAGCCACCAGAGCAATCGCTCCAGCAAGAGAGACCGGGAATATTTTAGGTTTCCGGTCTTCTGGCCAAGCAGTCCCTCCTCTCTGGACTGACTGCGGAGTCTCCTGGTCTTCCTGGAAAATTCTACTCCATACTTCGATCACTCTCTGACCTGTGCACACCCAACCAGGAAGAGCTGGGCGCTCCTCCCACTGCCGTCCCACAATGCAGCACGTACCTTAGGTGTGTCCCCTTCTCCCCAGCGATCAGGCTTTCTCTGAAAAGGGATGGGGTGTTCTCTGCTCTTAGCCTCTTACCCACCACAGGAGCTCAAGAGGTATGTTCCAAATGTGTGCAAACTTAAAGAGAGCTACAGGGTTCAAAGCCTAAATCTACTCTTCTAGCAATGTTTCTATAAATGCATTTATTAATTTAATAAATGAGTATTAATCCCCTATTACAAAGTGATTCAAAGATTAATGGAGGCCCATCCTTGTCCTAAAGGGGCCAGTCGTCTGAGAGAACTCGGATTTGTGAAGAACTAATTATATCAGGTATGGACAAGATTCTTCTAGTCTGCAAAAAGATCCATTTTGGGGCTTCTGCTATCTTTTGCTGCTAATGATCCCAGGAATAGTATCTGAATAAATCACATGAAATACTCTAAAACCATCTTCCTTTTCTGAACAGAATGTTTAAGGGCAGAGACCTGAAAACAAAGGATATCACCTTTTTTATTTTTTTTAATTCCCCCTGCCTAATCAAGAAAGACTTTGAAGCTGAAGAGATTAAAATGCAGCGAATTTTTGGAATGCATTTGGAAATTCTTACTTTGTAAGACAACCCAGTGTGACCTATCCACTGAGAAGTCCTGCTGCTGTCACTGTCCCTCAAGCGACATTTTTTTCCTAAGCAAAGCAGGATGGATTAAAGCAAGTTCACTGGTCAGTGAAGCCAGGGAACAGGGAACCTGACGCCGAAAACAAGTATTTTATCTGCCAACCGTGATCCTCTGCACACGCCTGTGAGGCAAGCAGGCAAACAGTATTCGAGGCCCCTGCCCTTCTCAGACATGAAACCGGAGGTAAGTGCTTTGGCCAAGGTCACACCTGAGTCCGGTGCGGGAAGGGCAAACCCAGCCTTTTTGCCACGCTGAGGTGCTGCCACTCCTTGAGGTGCTGCCGGGGCGGGGCAAGGGCAACAGGGCGAAACAAACCTATGAACACAACCTTTGACAGCGACATGGTGACAGTGACGAGGAGGGGCATGTCTGAGCCAGGATTCCGAGATGGTCAGAAGTCTATGAGAAAAGCAGAGCAGGGCACAAAGGCAAGAAATGGTGAAGGCGCTCACAAGGAGCCTGGTGTGTGTTAAGACCCTCGCTGAGTTTGCTCCCGCCACACTGTCACCTGTCACCGTAAACAAGGGTGACAGTCTCTGTTCCTTCCCCCTCACCCCAATCTCTCCTTGGTCTCAAGCTGCTCAGCAGGAGACCGTCACCCTACTCAACGAAGACTCTTCCTATGTGTCACATTTTGTGTGTCTCCTTGCATAGGTCACTAGTGGGTGTGAGCTTATTTCTTGATCCAGAGGAGTGTCCGGTCCCCTTCACTTCCGGGAGTGGTGTCCTCCAGAACAAAGCAAGCATTTAAAGTTAAATAATGGGGGCGCCTGGGTGGCTCAGTCGGTTAAGCCTCCGACTTCGACTCAGGTCAGATCTCACGTTCGTGGGTTCGAGCCCCGCATCAGGCTCTGTGCTGACAGCTAGCTCAGAGCCTGGAGCCTGCTTCCGGTTCTGTGTTTCCTTCTCTCTCTGCCCCTCCCCCTCTCATGCTCTGTCTCTCTTTGTATCAAAATAAATAAAACATTAAAAAAAGTTTTAAAAAATTAAAAAAAAATAAAGTTAAATAATGGACGGAGGGATGTGTAAATATAAAGCAGCAAGGCAGTGAATGCTGAGCAGAAAGAGACATTTAAAACCCCAAATTAAACCAGAATCAAAGCATTCCAAGGGCTGTAAAGAGCTAAGTCAAGAACGGACTGCCTCTAACCCCATGGACAATCAAAGTATCAATCAAAGGCCACGAACAGACGGGCTCAGCCCATTGCTGAAAAAGCTTCTTGGCTGCCTTCCTTTCAATATTCACTCGGAACCAGGTCTAACTGTGCTCATTTTCATCCTAATACCTTTATGCGTTACACTCTGGAGATAAACTTGATGTAGTTCAAAAATGACCTCAATCATGTGAATATTAAGCAGAGCTGTACAACCCGGTGCTGGCCTCCGGGCCCGGAACATGAAAGGAAGTTTTAAGATCCCCAACCTTTTCCCAAAAAGAGAACTAAGAGGGATGAATTCACAACCAGATCCAGCTCCTCGGAGTGCTCCCAAGCAGGTCACTTCTACTTTTAAATAATATTATTTATAGCAAATGCTTTACAAAGTTCCTCCCGCATTCGATAGCCAATCAAACAAACAAACATAAAGGAAACTTTCTCTTGGCAACACCGGGAACAGTTCTCCTTAAAATCTTCTGCTATAAAACAACAGAAGTGTTACAATCATCATTAAAAGCGTGCCCTCAATCTGGTGGTGTTGGGTGGCTCAGTCGGGTTAGCACCCGACTCTTGGTTCCAGGTCAAGTCAGATTTTCAGTTTGTGAGTTCAAGTCCCACTTCGGGCTCTGCTGGCAGAGCAAAGCCTGCTGGGGATTCTGTCGTTCTCCCCTTCTCTCTTTGTCCCACTCCTGCTCACAGTCTCTATCTAAATAAATAAATATCTAAAAACAATTTTTTTAAATGTGTTATAAATTTGTTGTTTCTGGTAATAGGTTTTTCACATCAACACTTTGGCTGAAAGCAATGCTAGATAATATATATCCATAGCAATAAAAGCAACGCTAGATTATATACATACATACATACACACACACACACACACCCACCCCTTGTTGAATTGCTGGCAAGTACTGGAAACTTCCAGGCCTTGCTGGGGAGAAAGCTGGAACCCTGGAAGGGAAAATGAAGACATAAGGAACACTGAACTGCTTGGCGCATGCAGCGGGGTCAAGAAACGTGAGTTGGGATGGGACCTACCTAGACAAACATGACAGAGTCAAGGGCAGACCTGAACAGAGGTAAGGAGTGTTATGAGACAGTCCCTTCTCTTTGGGCCCCCTCATGGCTCTAACTTCTGGGTAATTCTGAAGCAGAATTAAATCTACAGCACCTTCTCCAAGTCCCACCCCAGAGACCTGCCGGGGAAGGTTGCTTTGAAACCAATCAGAGTGAAGAAAGAAGAGAAAAAAGAGAGGAGGAGGAAGGGAAGGAAGGAAAAACTGAAAGAGATAAGGAAGGACAGGAAGTGGCTGGAAGATATGGAAGAAGGTGGGAACAAAAAGACCAAGCGTGAAAGGAAGAAAGGGGACAGACGTGTGCCACGGAAATTGTACACACAGTGTAAGAAAAATTCTAAATAAAATATTAGCAAACCAAGCCCCAAAGATATGTGAATGAAGGGGCATCATGATCAAATTGATTATAACACAGGAATGTTAGTTTAATGGCAGTTTAACATTTGAAAACTAGTCAACACAAATCACTGTGTTAACAGACCACAGGAGAAAACTTTATATGATCCTCTCAATAAATGCGAAAAAAAAAAAAAAAAGAAAGAAAAGAAAAGAAATCCAAAAAGTTTAACACTCACATTCATTATATAAGTTCTTGTCATTCTTTTCAGGAAAAAAGTTATTTTCCCAATTTAGTAATATTTATGTATAACAAATGCATGAGTGAATTAAGTAAAGATAAAACCTTGAGAAGTTGTCTTTGAGATTAGAAACTAGACTAAGAGGTCCATTTTTGCCAGTTCTATTCAATTTTGCATCTGAGAATTCTCAGCCACATGGTAATTAATGCAAAAAAAAAAAAAAGAACCCAGAAGATATAAGAATTGGTAAGGATAAAAGGTAACACTTTCAGAGGATATGATTATATATCTAGGAAATCCAAATGAATCTATATGTAAGTTATCAAAGTTAATAAGAGAGCTTAGCAATTTGCTGAATGCAAAGTGTAAATGTAAAAATCAATTCCATTTTTATGGTCTAGCAATAAAAATTTGGAAAATTGAATTTTTAAATGTACCGTTTATAATACAATAAAAGAAGTCTGGTACAGAGGAATGTATTTTTTAAAGAATGTAAAGTGCCTCTACATGGAAATTTTTATTATTATAAAACACTTATTTATTTATTTTGAGAGAGAGAAAGAATGTGCACATGTGGGGGGGCACAAAAGCTGGGGAGGGGGAGAGAGAGAGGGAGGGAGAGAATCCCAAGCAGCCTCCACACTGTCCGCACAGATCCCCAAAGCAGGGCTCAATTCCCCAAACCTTGAGATCATGACCTGAGCCAAAATCAAGAGTCCAAAGTTTAACCAACTGAGCCACCCAGATGCCCCTACATGGCAAATATTGAAACCTGATATTGAAGATATATTTTATAAGTCTTATATGGAGAAATAAATCTTGTTCATTAATTGGAAAAAACTCAGAATTACAAATATACCAATTTTCTCTAGATTAATAAATTTCCTGTTATCACAGTTAAAATCCCACTCTACTATGAAACTCACTGTTAAAACACTTTTTTCCCTTTCTCTCTCTCTCTCACACATACACACAGAGTAAAAATTTTTTTCAATTTTTTTTAAATGTTTATTCATCTTTGAGAGACAGAGACACAGAGCATGAGCAGCAAGAGGGGCAGAGAGAGAGGGAGACACAGAAAAGCCTGAAGCGGGGCTCGAGTCATGAACCATGAGCTCACGACATGAGCTGAAGTCAGTCGCCTAGCTGACTGAGCCACCCAGGCACCCCCATGGAGTGAGAGTTTTAAGTCTGCTTTTTAGGGGCACCTGGGTGGCTCAGTCAGTTAAGCCTCCGACCTCAGCTCATGTCATGATCTCACGTTTGTGGGTTCGAGCCCTGTGGTGGGCTCTGTGCTGACAGCTCAGAGCCTGGAGCCTGCTTCCAATTCCATGTCTCTCTCACTGCCCCTCCCCCTCTTGTGGTCTGTCTCTCTCTGTATCAAAAATAAATAAAACATTAAAAAAAAATTTAAGTCTGCGGTTTAGTTTCCTGCTATTAAGCCTCCTGGACAGACAAGGACTCTAAGACATCTCAAGATAGCCTGTAGCATCAGACAGTGACTACAGCAAACACACCCAAAGATTTATAATTTGAAGAAAACAGACTGTTTAAAAAGAAATTTTCTTAACATTTATTTTTGAGAGAGAGAGAGGCATGGAGTATGAGCAGGGAGGGTCAGAGAGAGAGGGAGACACAGAATCTGAAGCAGGCTCGAGGCTCTAAGCTGTCAGCACAGAGCCCGATGCGGGGCTCGAACCCACAAACCGCGAGATTATGACCTGGGCTGAAGTTGGCCACTCAGATGCCCCCAAAAAATTTTTTTAATAATATACTATCATTAAATCTTCAAAGTGTTCAAGAAAATATCTATGAAATAAGAACAGAATGCTGCATAAAATCGCAACATTGTCAGGAAACCAGCCTTGGCTGTTAGGAATATAATGGTGTAAATGGAAAACTCAACAGAAAGCTTAGAAGATAAAGTTTTAGCACAAAGGAGATTGAAGCAGGGTAAAAAAATTGGAGAACAAGTTCAGAAGGTCTCACATCTGATTAACAGGTTCTTCAGAAAGAGAATTATCATAGAATAACACAAGGAAACTTTTTGGAAATAATGAACACGATATTCCAAATCATGAGTGTCTCTTAAGCATCCAGAGCAATGAATAAAAATGAACAAATCCACACCAAGACATCATTATATTTCAGAAAATTCAGAATAAAAAGACTATAAAGTTTTTCAGAGTGACGGGAGGGAGGAATGTATTCATCAGACACAGGATCAAAGATCCGATGCCTTCTGCCTTGTCAACAGCCCTAGTGGATACTAAGAAAATGGAACAACGCCTTCAAAGGATCTGAGAGAAAATTGTTTGCAACGTAGAATTGTACCCAAAGTGTCATTTAACTATAAAAAAAAGACAAAACTAATATAAAACTACTGTTATCAAGACCATTGATACTGACAAAGAAAAAGACAAATTGATCAGTAGGAAGGAATACAGATCCCACCAGTAAATGGATGTCTGCATCCAGAACAATGCCTACCACGTTAGGCATTCAATAAATATCTTCTGAACACTGACTCAAGATGTAAACCTGGTGAATGAAATAGGCAGTACTGCAGATCATTGGACAAAGGGTTGACTGTTCAACAAACATGCTGAAAAATTAGTTAGCTGTAAAGAAAAAATAAGTCCAGATTAGTTATTTATACTAGACAAGTATTTTTAAAAATGAAGGTGAAATAAAAACAAGTGATAAAGCTTTTAGGAAACAACATAGAACGAGACCCTTTTTCCTTTACATCCATGAAGTTTCTTAAAACACACAAAAAACTGTGGTCCATAAAGAAAAGATTGGTAAGTCTAGCTGCATTAAAGTGATGAACTTCTGTTTATCAAATGGTATCTTAACAAAAGAAGAAAGGCAAGTCACAACTGGTGGGAGTTATTTGTATACATAAAAACAGTAAGGCATTAGTACCCAAGGGGGAAATACTCTTAAAAATAAGAACAAGGGGTGCCTGGGTGGCTCAGTCAGTTAAGCTTCCAGCTTTGGCTCAGGACATGATCTCACATTTGTGGGTTCGAGCCCCACGTCGGGCTCTGTTTCAGATTCTGTGTCTCCCTTTCTCTCTGACCGTGTCTCCCTCTCTCTCTGACCCTTCCCTGCTCGTGCTGTCTCTCTCTCTCAAAAAAAAAAAAAAAAAAAAGAACAAAGACAATCCAATAAAAGAATGGACAAAAGATATAAGGACTGCAATAAAATAAATATGAATGACAGATAAACATATGAAAAGATTTTCAACCTCATAAATAATCAGAGGATTCAAATTTAAATCACAATGGTCTTGGCAAATCAGTCTGATTCATCGCTGGCAGAAATGTGGAGACCAGGAATTTTTAGGTCTTGCTTGTAGGAGTGTATACTGAAATGAAAACAGCCACTTGGGTAAACAATTTGGCATTTTCTAGTAGACCTGAACATTTATCTCCTCTATGGAGCACTAATTGTGCTCCTAGATTTATGCTCCAGAAAAAAATTTATATAAACATGGACTCAAAATATGCAAACACAATTCATTAAAGCAGTATTTGTAACAGCACAGAACAGGAGCCCAAATGTCCATCAACAGAAGGACAGATAAATGACAGTTCCCTCAGCCAATTTTAAACGACAGTGAAAAAGAATGAATTCCATCCACATATAAAAACAAGGATGGATCTTAAAAACAACACTGGAAAATGAAAATCAGCAGAAGAATTTATACTGTAAAATATTATTGATTTCATGTTCAAAAATATTCAAACTAAAAACTATATTTTATAAGGATTCATACAGAGGGAAACATATAAAACCATATAGAAAAGTCAGAAAATACGAAACCAGACATTCAGGTTGGTAGACCCCTCTTGGAGAAAAGACAAAAGTTATAATCACAGAAGGAAATACAAGGGTCTTAAAAATTGGTAACATTCTAGGTCAAAATATCTTAAGCTAGTACTGAAAATACTCTAAAAAGAGATATATGTCTGAAACTGGCAGGTGGGCGTGACTTGGTGTCATCATGTTTATACACTCGGTATACTCCTTTGGATATGGGAAACATGTCATCATTTGTATTTGAAAGAACAGAGTATGGAAAAACTAAGGCCATGAAACTCATACCAGAATTAGGCACCCACAGAACTGAGCATTTTCCACCTTGTGCAACTCAGAAATAGCACTCCGGGAGCTTGTCAAGACACTCCCAGAAAAAGTCCAGCCAAACAAACGACGGAAGAGTTCCTCACTGACAGTCTAAGAGATTTACACCGTACAGACTCCATCTCTGGGAAAAGCTTTGGCTTTGGAGTCCCGGTCCCAGATTTACAGTTTACGAAACAGTATGAGGTTCAGTTTGCACAGAGTGAGAATTAACAGCAGGGGCTGTTTAATGCTTAAATGAGATCGCGGGTGACAAACCCCAGGTGTACTTCAGGCCCCTGAACATATGACTCCCTTCCCTTCCTGTACAGAGTCTTGGCCCCCCTTTCTTAATAAGCTCCCAAGTACGGGGACTGTACCAAGTAATGGTTTTCCGTAGAACTTTGAGACTGTACACTAGACCATTGATTTGAAAGCTCTTTTATAAATATTATTGCACTTGATCTTCATATATACATACATATACATATGTATGTATATATATATACATATGTATGTATGTATATATGAAGAAATAGCTCTGCCAGTTTGAAAACTCATGTTCACAGAGATGAAAGAAATAGCAATAATTAATCCAAAATTCTGGACAAGTCCTGGTTACAACTATGGCATCTGTTATTAGTCCAGAGAAAAGCTGTAGTAGGGTGACATCTAAATAACCTCTCCCAGGGAGAACTGGGTGGTTCGGTCAGTGGATGTCTGACTCTTGACTCAGCTCAGGTCATGATCTCACGGTTTTGTTGGTTCGGGCCCCACATCAGGGCTTGGGATTCTCTCTCTCCCTCTCTCTCTGTACCTCCCGCAAGCACTCTCTTTCAAAATAAATAAAACTTTTAAGGAATACATAAATAAAATACATGACATCTCCCAGTCCACTACCTGACACACAAAGTAGATCCTTGCAAAGGTTCTCATTTGGGATCATGGTCACGACATTGCTAGTGCCTAAAAATTACACATCAAAGAAAGAATATCCCCACGATTTATGAAAATTTCAAAAAAAGAAAATATTTAAGTAGGCTTCACACAAATGCAAACCTTTAAGGAAACACACAAACCTTGAGCTTGAATGTAACTTCCCCTGTGAGGCCCCGCTGAGACACATCCCTTGGGAAAAGCTGCCCCATAATCGTCAGCCCTACAACTTACAGGGGTGTCCAGTCAGGCATCATCCCCGGAGAGCCCGGGCCCGTGCACGTAGAGGGCAACAGTGACACAGGTGGCAGGAAACGCTCTTCCAATGCAGCCCACCTCACACAATGGCTCTCTCTGACCCCAGACCTAATTAATTTTGTTCGACTTTGATTTTGCGACTTTATCTACATTGAGAATAAGTCACCAACAACCGCAAATGCTCATCTTTCAGCCCTGGGGACAGCCAGGAACAGTCAAGTGTGCCGATGAGGCATTCTCTTCCTTTATCTTTGATATTGAACACTGTTTCTGAGAGCAAATCCTATAAAAAGCTATGTGTCTCCAATGGCATCACTGCAAACAGCTCCATTCCTACAGGACCCAAAGGATTCTTTCAGAAAATTTTATAGAGCTCGGATGACCCATCAGGGGCAAGTCCCTTTCCTAATTGGCAGTGAAAAGTGAGTGCAGTCAAAGCCCCACACTGAGACCGTAATGGTGGCGAGAAGAGCTGTGTGGTGAGCCAGACAGCCTAAGAAATGTGGTGACCTGGCATGGCTCTGGTAGCCACTCACAAGCCATCCGCATCTGCTAGCGGATTTCGTTTATTCAGGCGACTGTAAGAAGAGAGAAAGGGAAAGTTGTGTGCTATCCCTAGGATTCTCATCTCTATTTCAGCCCCTCTTTGAGGCCCTTAATGTTTCAAGAAAAGCTTTTTCCTGGATGTCAGACAAGATGTCTGGATTTTTCATCAGCAGAAAAAGCCTCTTAAAAATGTCAGGACCTCCTATCAATTTATAAATGAGAATAAATCAATTTTCATTGAACTCTAAGTACCACCTGCTGAGCAAAGCACTTTTCATAGGCCTCCTTGTTGAATCTTTCTGACAACCAGCGGAAGATAGGTCCAAGTTACACACAATTCCTTCCATGTGCAGAAAAAATAACATTCTTTATCTTATTTAAATTCTCTCCCCTTGCCCGGAGGCCCCCAGTCCAATGGGGGGAAAACTTCCAAGGAAAACAAAAAAAGCTTTATCTTGACGATTCAACCTTCGTGGCCCTGTTTTAAGTAACTGTGCTTCCGCATTTTGTCCCATTGTCGCGTCTTCTCCCCAGACGGTAGGAAGGCTCCAAGGAAAGCCTGTTCATCCTACTGACCTTTGGGGGGCACCCATTTTTCGGGCAGTTGGTGGTAGCTGAAGTTGATAGGGGGGAGTTCTGGTGTGTGTGAGGGGTTACCCACACTTAAAACCAACAAGGGCTGGTCTGTTAATAGAACTAAATGGAACCTTGAAGTTGCATCATAAAAATGAAGGTTCTCCAGAGAAAGAAAAAAATAGTTTAGCAATAAAAACAAAGGAAGAAATTCCAGGTTAGACTAGGAGCATGGTAACATGTTTAGTGGCTTAAACGTGATACAGGATCAAGTGCAAGGAAGAGCAAACAGGTCTGCCTGATGAAGCCGAGGGCTGGGCTCCATGGGTTGAGGACAGTGAGAATCACAGGTTGAGAGGAATCTCCGATTAGCAGAGTATCCTGAAGTCCATTGCAGGTTTAGCCAAAGAGCTGGCAACACTGCAGGATGGTGGGAAAGTAAAGGATTTAGTTGAAGTGAAATGTAAGGGAAATAAGAGGCTGCATATGTGACTCAGCACTGTATCCTAACAACCATGCTCAGCAACACAAGCAGATAGCTCAGGGCCTTTGTAAATCAAAGCCTGGAAAGAAAAAGATTTCTGGAGGTAGGGAGGCTTTATCCAAGGAGAAACGTGAATGGGTGAGTGGAGAAACTGGCGTCTGCCTGCAGTAACCACGGAAGCCAAAAGTGGAGAAAATCTGAGTTCAGACCATGGTACCATGTTTTCTTTCATAGGATTTACTTCCACTTGAGAGAGGACTGACGGCTGAGACCCTTCCCTGTACAAATGGTGAGGGGGGAAACACGGAGACCTGCTGTGGAAGCTAAGCTTTGACACTACCGCAGACTGGAGAGGAAGACCACCTCTGCTCTGACAAGGCCAAGGGCTTGGGTAGCTGGGGGGTGGGAGGGACACCAGGCAACCCCTGAGGTTTCTGCCTCTGGGAAGAAGTCACGGTAACTGGAACTAAGGGAAGAGAACACTTGATCAAGAAATTAATGAAATGGGGGCGCCTGGGTGGCTCAGTCGGTTGAATGTCCAACTTCGGCTCAGGTCACAGTCTCACAGTTCGTGGGTTCGAGCCCTGCATTGGGCTCTGTGCTGACAGCTCAGAGCCTATAGCCTGCTTCTGATTCTGTTTCCCTCTCTTTCTGCCCCTCCTCTGCTCATGATCTGTCTCTCTCTGTCTCTCAAAAATAAATAAATGTTAAAAAAATTTTTTTTAAGAAATTAATGAAATGTATACTTTACATCGACAGGGAACTTACTGGGGCTTAGGTCTATATTTGCTTTAACTAGCATTTTTAACTGAACTACAGTTATTTATTGACAAGAATGTATCTTCGTGATTATCTGTATCTAGAGATATCAGGAGAGCCAGAGTTTGGTGACTTTATATGGAATTTGTGAAGAATGTAATTTTGTAGGAAAATAAACAATTAGAAGCTAGTGATGAAGAAACTGGTCTCTGGAATTCAGATTTTAATCCTGGCTCTCCATGGACTGCCTGCATGATATATGTCACTTAAAAAATCAAAACTTCAATTTCCAGCACCTACAAAATGGAATCACTTCCACATAGTACTCTATTGTCTGTGATGAAATTGAATTCTTCTGTTTCTTGTGTTGGCTGATTTTCTGTCATGGCTGTTTTCATGCACGCTTTGCAACCTTCAGAGTAGTGTACCTTCAGCGAAAGTTAGCCCCTGTGGGAGTCCCACGCAGCCTAAGCTGTGCAGGGGGCCCCATGGGGCACTTTGGCATTTGCCTCTTTTCACTAAACCAATTTTTTCTTAGAAAGTCCTTATCAGGATTAAATGCTCATGCAGATAAACATTTGTGCAGAACTTAGAAAAACAGTACATGAATGTTCTTAACATAAATACTTAACAAATGAGTATCGGTTGAAAAAAATGGTTGGTTCAACTCCCACACCTCCAGAAAAGACCCAAGTTTCCATTTCTTCCCAGATGACTTTTTCTACTTGTCACCCAAGGTCCCTCCTGTAGTCACAGGGTCCCTGGGCCAATGGACAGAACCGCCCTGATTAAGTCTTCCCAGCTGGAAGCATAGGAAGAAGACCCCCTTTCCGGTACACAGGACTTTTGGCCTTGGCTTCCACCCCCCTCCCCATCATTGGTTCAACTTCAGCCCCTCAGGCACCAGCAAGTTTCACAAGCGCAGGGCCTTTCAGGTGTAACCTACTCTCAAGCTCCGGCTGTTTCCTCTTAGCTTCTATCTCCTTAGAATTTCCTCTTTTTGCTTCTAAGCTGGATTATGGGCTTTCTAACTTAATTACACTGTAGCAACTCCATGAGTTGGAAATTTTCTCTCCACGCTATCTCCATCATCCAGCCTACCATAGTGCCTGGGAGTCACTGACCCTCCACATTTAATCATCACGCAAGTGGTAAAAATAGAGTAGCATACTCCATAGAGACTGCTCATATACCAGAAAATACCCCAAACCCTTTGATCAGCAATAGTTTTTAATAGCTCCAAAAAGCTGTTTTGTAAAATACTTTATCAGTGTTAGGTCATTTCAGGCAAAGATACCTGATCATGCTTGATTATCTGAAAACCAATTTGTTCATCTTGGTTCCTTATTTCATTATTTTAAAAAATTGGGGGTCTAATTGTATACTCTCAGGGATGAATTCACATTCTTAGACATTTTTTGGAATCCTCAAATTAACTCCATGGAGTTTTTTAGACTATTGGCTTCCTCATTAGGATCCCTGCTGCTGTTCGTGACTACACAATAAGCAGGTCGCAAATACTGTAAAAGCTCAGGCACCCGTCTACTGTCATCTTTGCGGAATAGCCAGAGATGATATCTTAACCTGGTTGAATAATTCTAATGAGCATGCTATTAATTGAAAAAGTTTTAAATAAACATCACCAAGCAGAACTTTTAATTTAGTCATTTCCATAGTATGGAAAAGCTCATTGATTTTAACTAATTGTTAAAACAAGAATCACCCCAAACTTCACCTAAAGCCACAATACTACTCTGACAGGAAGAGGAATTTTGAAGAAACAAATGACTCACCAAGTATTCCACTTGTACTCCTAGAAACAGCCGTGTAGGTAGCAATATTCCAGAACTCCTGATGAGAGCATTCCACATCATCTGTCCCTTCTAGGAAGAGACCCACAGCATGAAGCTGATGAGTATCAAAGCAAATAGAAGAAAGCCTTATTGAGTGTCAACATCTCAAAAGTGGTCATTTAATTAACACATTACGGTAGAGGCTTATATTAAAAGACAATCCTCCATAAAAATGATATTCAAGAGCAGAGAAAGACATTGATAGTGTTTGAGGAGATAAAAACTAGTAGAAGTAGGATTCTGTTTTTGATACAGTGAAATTTACTGGTAAATAAATAACCTGGAAATAGGGCTGGATTCTGGTTTTGTCCTGCCGAAATTTTATGCAATATGGGGACAGACCATTTTAGGAAAAGAAAACAGAATGATGAACACAAAATTACCTGAACTCCTATCAGAACCCAGAAAGGGGCCTGTGTATGCTTCATTAACTCCATATTAATCTGCCCTTGTCTGAAAATTTCTACCACAAAATGTTAATACGTATATATCCAGGTAATAAGGTCATCCAAGCTCTTTTTTAGGCTCTGTCTACCATTTTTTTTAAACTTTTAAAAGTAACCAAATAATTACTCATTAAATAGGAAAAAAAATACCAAAAAAAAAAAAACCTTTGATAAACTAATCTTCAGAGGAAGATTTACACAACTTAGCAAAAGAATATTGATTTAAAATGTCAGACAGGGCCCATCTAGACCAAGTATATGCTTATGACTCTCTGGGCGGGGAGGGGATCAATTAACTCAGTATATTTTTTTAAAAAACACCGATAGTTAAGAATGACTGAATCCATACTCTATAATGAGAACTACATGGGAACTGTATTAAATATGAAAATAATAAAGAGATGCAATGTTTTTCTGATATAAAATGATCAGTTATTCTTTCTTTCACTTTTCATCACACCCTACATGTAATCACAAAGTCCTATTGCTCATTTTATTTATTTATTTATTTAAGTTTCTTTATTTTGAGAGACAGAGAATGTGAGCAGGGAAAGGCAGAAAGAGAGAGAAAAAAAGAATCCCAGGCAGGCTCCAAGCTGTCAGTGCAGAGCCTGATGCTGGGCTCAAATTCATGAACTATGAGATCATAACCTGAACCAAGATCAAGAGTCAGATGCTTAACCAACCAAGCCCCCCAGGAGCCCCTATCTCTTATTATTAAGAATTTCAAACTATTCACCCCTCTCCCACTGCTCTGGTCTGAGCCATCGTCGTCTGGCCAGGACTATTCCAATAGCCTGTCAACTAGCCACTGCTTCTCCTGGGTCCCACACTCCACCGCCATCCACTCCCCACATAGCAGTCAGAGACAAGGTCCAAGCATAGACCAGATCCCATGCTTTACAAATCTTCCCAGGGGCCTCGGATGCGCTAGGAATGAAATGCAACTGTGGACTGCGTGACCTCCAGCGCTGGGCACATTCTGTCTCCGGCCTTCCACACCACCCTCACTTACAAGCCTCCCCTTGCTCACACATCCCAACCACACTCATTTCCTTCCCACTCCTCAAGCACCGCGTGTCCCGCCTCACAGCCTGTATACTTACTATTCTCTCCATCTGGAAGTTTAACACTCCCTTTGTCCACTGCGGGGTGCCCCTCACCCTGCAGGTTTCTGCTTATTTGTCTTTCCCTCTGCAAAGTTTTCCAGGGTCACCCTCTTCAAAAGGCAACCCCACCCGCCACGCCTCCTTACTTTCCAATGCAGCAGCCAGAATTAGAGATTCTTTCTTCCTTTCTTTCCTTCTCTTTACTTTTTTTTTTTATTTACTGGATTTTCTAAAACGAACAAGTGTTTCTTTTATTAAAAAGAATTGATACTGAAAAAAAAGTCTTTGGACTAGTAAAGAGAATTAATTTACCTGCCCCTGTACACATCCACCTGAATCTACTGAGAGCACCCCTCGCAGGAGTCCAGAACTTCTAGACCTTCCATGCTCCTGGCAGGCTCCCGTTCACTGAAATGTCTCAGATGACTCCAATGTCACTGCATTGTGAAGCCTTCCCTAGATCATCCAGGAAAAGATGCGCATCCTCGCCCTATCTTCCCATGGCATCTCCTAAACGCTTCCATAACTCTCATCAAAATGTATTACCATAGTTTACATCCTTTACCTACAACAGTTGAAACCAGATAGTCATCATTGTATCCCTAATGCCTGGTACAACATAGTACTGAGGACATTTAAAGTTTTTGATTTATGTTTGAGTAAATGAATACAGAAGAAAGAATCTCCCCCTTCTCTTCACAAGAAGTAAGAACATGTAAGAAAATCTAGAATCTTGAGACTGGGGGGGTATAAAAGACCTTACTGACTATTTAGTTGCATTTCACAGCTTCGCCTTGAGCATTTCCAGGGACAGAAAACTCACTGGAGGACATCAATTCTATCTGGGACAGCTCTGGCCAACAGAATGTTCCATCCTTTTCCATTCCCTGAAAGCCACCTGTTGCTTTTTCTCTTTCTTTAATAAATGTAATCATCACCTAAGATGTAGCTATCATCTTCCCACTCCATGTGAAATGTCTCCAGTTACAGTCCAGGACTGACTGGTTTCCAGATGCTTCAAAATTCTGGTCCTTTTCCACTTAGTATGTCCCAGTGTTTCCCTATCTGTGGACAGTTCAGCCTAACGCTAAGGAAAACGATCACCTCCTTCGTTCTGGAGTCTGCTTCTAATAATAGATCCATGATCAAACCTCAAGGCTGCTTCAGCATTTGGGTAGCCACATCACCTTTTCCACACTGAAGCAAAGGTCAACCAACACTTTTAAGTTTTTGCTAATCTAGATGCTTCCCATCCTACACTTGTACAGCTGATTTAAAGCTTGTATGCATAATGCACATTTTTCTCTAAAATTTTTTTGATGTTTATTTATATTTGAGAAATAGGGAGAGACAGAGCCCAAGTCGGGAGGAGCAGAGAGACAGAATCTGAAGCAGGCTCCGGGCTACAAGCTGTCAGCATGGAGGGGTTCAAACTCAAGAACCATGAGATTGTGATCTGAGCCAAAGTCGGATGTTTAACTGAGCCACCCAGGCACCCCATTTTTCTTTAATTTAGATTTGGTCTACTTTTCCTGCTTCTCAAGGCTTTCTTGAATATCAAGGCAGTTGGCTTTTCTCCCAGTTCCATGTCATCTGCAAATGTATTAACCAAGCTTTCTACACAGTTGTCTGAATCACTGAGAAGGAGGAATCCAAAGAGAATCAACATGAAACCCCCACTGCTAGATGGAGCTAAGGCTGATCCTGTGCAAGTGTCCAAAATAGGACACTACTGTATGGCAAGTGACGTAGAAGAACTTGAGAGCAACCAGGAGGAGGAGGTGTAAGGCTGAACCAAACAGACGCCATGTCAGGCTTTGTTTCCCCTCTAAACTAGAAGGCCTAAGGTCAGTCTCTCCGGAACCATTTGGCCATTTGGTGGTTATACATTACCCGGGGCAAAAGCAGACCACTGCTGTATCCAATCAGGAAAGCCCAGCTACCTCTCCCCACATTCCTAAGGGTGAGACCTGCAGATGGGAACTATAGATAGGACCCTGTGACCTAATGTTAAAGTTAACCCGATAGTCACCAAACAAGACCCTGAACTCACTCTGTAATTGGTTAATTTCAAAGATACCCTAAATGTTGTAATTTGGTCCCGCCAAAAGTAATGAACACCCTGGACAATGTGTATGGTTAGAGTTACTGCCAATGCTGTTTTACAGTGATGATTGGATGTCACGATTCCTTTAACTCCCCCTTCCTAAACTCCATAAAAACCCTACTCAGCCCTTGTTCGGGGCTCTCAGCATGGATCCACTGCGTTGGTGAAGGCTGTGAGACCAAACTTAGGCCCCGGCGAGCCTAAGCCGTAATAAAACTGCCCTTTGCTTTTACATGCGTGCCTCGGTCTCCCTGGCGGTTTCTGGTTTTGGGGTGATATTAAAATCTTGGGCATTACAGAGGAAAAGGACACATTCAGCGGGGGAAACGAAGAAAGGAAACAAGGTAGGATTAGAAGGTAAAGATTGGGAAGCAGCTAATCTAAGGGGTAATATTTGAGTATCGAAGCACAGAAGTTCTTATAATTGACGAAGACTTACAAATAAGATATTCCAGGCATGAGAAATGCACTCACAACATTCTGTGGTTGCAAATCACTTAATATACTCATTCATTCCAAATTTACCTATTGTGCTATACGCCAGGTACAATACTAAGTAAAAAAGACACAATTATGAGAGAAAACAGACACAGGGCCTACCCTTGGAAGTTACGGTCTAGCCAGTGAGACAGATAAACCAAAACTTGAACAAATTAAAAACTGCTAGTTTGATACAAACTCTATTTGGATGCAAGCCAAGTTTTCTAGCTCAACAGACACCATGAAGTATTCAGGGTAATGCCGGGGAATAAGTCTGGAAGGCATAATGAATCTGAGAATGGTACATTGTGGAATGTGGCTAAGAAGCAATGGGAAGCCACTGAATACTCTTGAATAAACAAGTGGGTTAGTCAGAGATAAGGTTGAAGACAAATAATTTGGCAGCAATTTGCAGAATGTGTTGGGAAAAGGAGAGCCTGGTAGTTTGAAACTTTGATTGTTAAGCTAGAGCAAATGGGCATTCATTCTATACTATAGTTCTCTAATTGGCAATGGAATGCAACAATTATTAAAGAAATAAAATCGGTAATGTATGAACAGTCAGTCATTTGGGGAAAAAAGAAAACAATAGTCACAGAAGAGACCAATGTATAAGCCCAAGTGACTCAAAAAATGGTGATGATTCTTTAACAACACTAGAGATGACAAAGAACTGACCGGTTGGGTTAGGTTAGGGAAGAAGCAGGTAGGACATCCAGGCAGACATGTTTACTTAGCAGGAAGGTGGAAATGAAGGCCAGAACTTAGGAGAGGATGGAAGGCAGCAAAGAGATAGGAGCTGAAGCCTGGAGAAAGGATCCTATTATCAAGAGAGAAACCACAGAGATGTAAAAGACAACTTCATGGCCCTGGACTTGGGGAAACCCTCAAGAAAGAAGACAAAAGGTTAAAGAAGGCAGCAAATGGTACTGAAGGAAAACGTCTAGAGAGGTACATCCACTCCTCCCTTTTAGAAGGGCAAACTGCCAACAAGGAAGAAATCCAAGTTCAACATTAGGTTTGGTCTTCATGATTCTTCTCTCCCAGCAATATTTATGAAGCACTGTCTTTGTAACACAGTCTTACATGGCATCTGGACTCCATCATCTTGACAGGAGAAACGGCCATCACTCTGTTGTCAATCAACAGAGAGTCCCTGGCAGTAGAGCCCATGCACAGCAGTCCAGGTCGTTCACAAGGCAAGACAGGCACTATGGGTTTAATCTGGTGCATGTTAGAACTCTCACTGTATTGCATATTATTCCTACAAACTCATAAGCTACACGGCATCGCTTTCTTTTACTTTTGTGTTGTCTGCTGAGACCTTGTTTTAGCCTGATATCTGAGATCCCATTGAAAGGAATGTCTAATTTGGGAAGACCAGAGAGCTGTAGAGATGATTTGCATCTTAGTAGTTTATGAGATGGTAAGTGAAAGATGGTGGCAAATCCCCATCCATGATGTAATTGCTCCATTTGATCAAGAAAACATAAAAAGAGCTGTAATGTTAAACACACCAACAAGTGCTTTTTCCTTCATATAACTTGAGTCACACACACTATGGGTGGAGACAAGTAGTCTGACATATACATGTACATACACCTTCCTGTGTACATACCCACCCACCGACCCACACTCAAGACCGACTGTACAAGAAAAACAGGGGCCTTTCTAGAGAAAGATGCCCAGAATAGCCTTTTACCCCTTGGGAGGAAACAATGGCAGTTTCCACTTCCATGCTTCCTTCAAGAGTCACACATGCACATACACACGAGCGGGCAGCACACCCACACTGGCCTGCCTCGGTCAGAACTAACCCACACACGACTCAGAGATGGATTCCGCTCAAAATAACTACTAATCCAAGTGAAGAAGCACACAACACACACACACACACACACACACACGTTGATGGAGGAGATCATAAGGGATTACAGTATCAGCAAAGAGCCTCACCAACAAACCCACAGGCCAGTGAGCATTTCTGAAGCAGCAGAGTTAGCCTAGATTTGGTTTCCATGGCAATAAATACAGAATGGAGGGCTGCTACTACCTATCCTGAAGGGTCAGAAATCAGTAAAATACTTCATTTAATGTTTAAAAAATAAATATCAAAAACAATTGTGATGGTACCCACCACTGTCAAAAACAACCGTTGTATGGGACTCTCGCTTTTTATCCAGGTTAAAAAAAAAAAACAACAACAAAGGCGGGTTTTACCAAGTCACCAAACAGTATGATGACTTTATGCTGAACCCCAAGAGCACCTACAGAAATGACAAGGAGATCATACAGGGCTGACCTCAAGCCGGCGTGCCTGAATCTGGACACTGCGAGCGGTGCTTTGTTAGCGCCAGAGGTGGCTCCGATAGGGTCACCTCTGGAAGTGGTCTTGAGAATGTCAGCATTTCCCCGTCAAGAGTGACCCAAAGCCTCCAGAGCTTTTGACAACAAACACTTCAAACAAGCATCACTTCTGACTACAACCTAGACTGAAAATTAAGCTGATGTGAGGAGCACAAAACAAAGACGGAGTTCCCTCCATGACTGGCAGGCATTTTCCCGACGACCTAGGAGCCGACTCTAACTTCCCGTACTTTTAGGGACATAGTGAAAAAAAATGGTACCCTATGAACATACCTCTAAAACAGCTGAGAACCCACCCTCTCTACAGAAATCAGTGATCTCTAACTTAAGCCACGGCAAAGTAAGCCTGCATTCTTTCAGACACTGGCCCAGAAAAAGCGATGGTAATTATTTCTTATTAACTTTACCATTCATTCAGCTTCGCTAAGTCACTACACACTTGGTCTGTGACAGCCATGCTGGGGGACACTCGGTGCACAAAGACAGAGAAGATAAAGCCCTTCTCTCAAGCAGTAGAGTCTATCAGAGAGAGAGCACTATACAACGATGAGTCGAGTAAGACAAGTGCCCCCCAAAAAGGTATGAATCCTTCACTGGCTTGTTGTTGCCTTAGGATCAAATCAGGGCTCCTTCACCTGGCCTCGAAGGGCCTCTAGCACCCCTGGAATCAAGGCTCTCTGCCTTGAGTCTCATCTTCCCGACTCCCCCGACTGTCTGTGTTCCAGCCATTACTGTTCTGGCCCAGCTCCCTCTCTTGCCTCCAGTTGTCCTCCATGATGCTCCCTCTGCCCAGAGTGATCCCTCCCTGTCCCTTCAGCTGGCTACGCCTCCACTCCAGCACCACTCCCCAGGACTGCTGGGTCCTCCTAGCCTGTGTTTCACGGTTCCACGTTCTTCCTCTACTGTAATTCCTCACTTAGTGATTGTAGCTTTCGGCTGTCTACCAAGCTCAGCAACAAGTGCTATCAGTTCTGGCAAGTCACTTCATATCCCCAAATATAAGCACTGACTATGGCGCAGAATAAATCTCAAATATGGACTGAATTTCTGAAGCTGCTGGGGGATAGGGGAGCCCGGAAGAACTGAGGAGCATAACGCAGCCTGACCTCAGCGGGTGAATATGGTATGGCTAATGCCAGTGTTCACCGCCACGCAGCAATGTAAGTAAACAGGTAACAAATGAATCTGAAAGCCTTTATAGAAGGCAGGGATTTCTATGAGACTCATTTTCTATCTGGTTAACTCATGTTCTACCCAAAGAATATCTGAAACGTCTCATGGCTTATTGACAACTACAGTAAAAACACAGAAATTTACATTTTGGACATTTGGAATTCAGAGTAACGCTCACAGCCGGCTCAAGTCTCCACGCTTTCTCTAACCATCAAGGCTTACTAGGCAGATGGTGGGGATGTGGGTATACCAATAAGGTGAGTAAATTTATTACCTTATAACCTTATAACTTTAAGGTATAGTAAACAGAACACTTAACCAAGAGTCAGAAGACAGCTGGTTCTTTTACCAACTCTGCCACCAACTCACTGTCATTGACTTTCCTGGGTCCCATACTCCTTATGTGTAAGACGAATGGGTCTGACTCCACAGTTGTAGTCGGCTCAACCCTTCCCTAAGCCTATGAGGGATACACCTGACTGCCTACAAATGATTAATGAGTTAGTTATCTTAACAAATTAAGTCTTCAAGGGGCTTTTAACAAAATGAACTTAACTGTTTGGAAGTTATTTTTACAATGCTACTTTAAAAAAATAAAATTTTCAGAGGCTCCTGGGTGGCTCAGTTGGTTAAGCCTCTGACTTCATCCCAGGTCATGCTCTCACAGTTCATGGGTTCGAGCCCCACATTGGGCTCTGTGCTGACAGCTCAGACCCCGGAGCCTGCTTCAGATTCTGTGTCTCCCTCTTTCTATGCCCCTCCCCAGTTCATGCACGTGCATGCACTCTCTCAAAATAAATATTAAAAAATAATAAAATAAAATTTTCATTACATAAATAGTCTTTGACACCCACTGTTATTTTTCACACTAGCTCGGTTTAGGAAGTTTTGCTAAATTTGATCGCGGGAATAAACCCATGTACCCTACAGTAGTGGGGCATGAGGCAAATGAGTCATACTTATAGACTTACTTTATCTTATCTCTACAGGCTCAGAGCCAACAGAGAGAAATGGACATCACGAATCAGTTCGAGAAATAACATCAGGGGTGATGGCTTCTACTATTCACTTCCTGACAACAAACTGACTATTCACCACCACAAAACAGCAAAGTACTCAATAACTTTTTATATCATTTAATCTATCCAAAAATAATTTTTAATAAAAACAAATATAATCTTAAGCAAAACAAGTAAAAATATCAACTATGTCATCTCGAAAAATGAACACTTGATGAAATATAATAATGCAATGAAACTGCCTCAAATTATGAATAAAAGGAATAAGTTAACCAGTCAGTTGGGTAACTGAGATCATTAAATACTCATTGATGAGGTCCTTGACTTTCTGTTTTGATTTTTTTTTTTCTATCACTAGTACAGACACACTTAATTCCCACTGCTTTCTTCCCTAACTCTAATTACCCTCCAACAGGCAGCTTCATTTCCAATCAACATGGAAATTGTAAAGTATAAAATAGAAACACTCTTCAAGAAGGTAATTTGCTTCTTTCCTTCATTTATTTATAAGAACAGCATTATTTGGGATCTACTATATAACTAAAACTATCTAAGATTCCAAGGGTGATCTCATTTTTCAGGTAGAAAATACCCAGACCTTGGCCTTACAACACTTACAATCTATTAAAGAGATAAATCGATAAGTGAAACAATTAGAAATCACTTCTGAGTGTAAGCAACAACCATTCAGTATCATCTATATATCTATGTGCTAAAAGAAAGAAAGAAAGAAAGAAAGAAAGAAAGAAAGAAAGAAAGAAAGAAAGAAAGAAAGACCGACCATCTTTGGAACAGAATTAATCTTGGGCGTTGCCCTGGAAAAGATGACATTTGAATTAGATCTTAATGGACTGGATTTGTTATCCCAGGAAAGAAAGTGTTCAAAAGGTGGGGGAGGGGCACACACAAGAGTATGTACAGGGACACAGTAGCCAGCTTGAAGGGGTTTCTACTGGCCAAACCTGGAATAATTTCAGCATCAAAAAAAATTAAGTTCAGGGGCACCTGAGGGATCAGTCAGGTGTCCAACTCTGATTTTGGCTCAGGTCATGAACTCATGGTTGGTGGGATTGAACCCCATGTTGGGCTCTGTGCTGACACCAAGAAGCCTACTTGGGATTCTCTCTCTCTCTCTGATCCTCCCCCATGTTCGTTTGTGTTCTCTCTCTCTCAAATAAATGAAGTTAAAAAAAATATGTTTAAAATAACTGAGTTCAATAATAAGTTCTACCCAATAGAAAAAATAGGTATTTATGAGTCTATACAGATAATAATTATGTAAGTAAATCAATAAGGAGTTATATAGATATTAAATAAGTAAATAACTGCTTCCAGTAAAATGGTGGGAGTCAACTGGTCAGTGTGGAAGGAATCTTGGTGCTGGAGTTGAAAATAATCATTTTGTAGTCATTATGGTAAAGACTGGATCATGCAAAACTCATTAATGGATACTAATTCAAGGGGAACCTTAATAACAAACAGTGTATTTGTGTGTCTTTATGCAGACTGCCTATTAGTGCAAAGGAGAAAGAGCAAACAGCAGCATAGAGTGGAGAAGGCAGGCAGCACTTGTCTGGGTGATCAAAATTAACATAACAGATGAGGGACAGACAGACATCATGTGCCGCCAGATGTGACACCCTGGGAAGAACACATCACCTGTGCAGCATTCCAGCCAGGACTACCAAGTCTTCATCTCACCATGACTAGAACAAACACCAAACACTGGGTGAGAAATGTTTTTTGTAAAGGCAGAGAAAGGACTACATGTAACAACGCTATAAAAGACAAAGAAAAGCTGTGGATTTCTTCTTCAATATTACTTTGGCTATTCAGGGTCTTTTGTGGTTCCCTAAGAATTTGAGGATAGCTTGTTCTAGCTTTGAGAAGAACGCTGGTGCAATTTTGATGGGGATTGCACTGAATGTGTAGATTGCTTTGGGTAGTAACGTCATCTTCACAATGTTTATTCTTCTGATCCATGAGCATGGAATGTTTTTCCATTTCTTGGTGTCTTCAACTTCTTTCATAAGTTTTCTATAGTTTTCATCAGGCCTTTTACATCCTTGGTTAGGTTTACTCCTAGGTATTTTATGGTTTTTCGTGCAATTGTGAACGGGATCAGTTTCTTGATTTCTCTTCCGCTGCTTCATTATTGGCGTATAAGAATGCAACCGATTTCTGTACATTAATTTTGTACCCTACTATTTTACTGAATTCATTGATCAGTTCTAGAAGGCTTCTGGTGGAGTCAATCGGGTTTTCCATGTACAGTATCACGTCATCTGTGAAAAGTGAAAGTTTGTCTTCTTTGCCAATTCTGATGCCTTTTATTTCCTTTGTTGTCTGATTGCTGATGAATGGATCAAGAAGATGTGGTATATATATATACAATGGAGTATTACATGGCAATGAGAAAGAATGAAATCTGGCCATTTGTAGCAAAGTGGATGGACCTCGAGGGTGTCATGCTAAGCGAAATAAGTCAGGCAGAGAAGGACAGATACCATATGTTTGCACTCATAGGTCTAACAGGAAAACAGGAGAAACCTAATGGAGGACCATGGAGAGGGGAAGGGGGAAAGAGAGTTGGGGAGAGAGAGGGATGTAAAACCTGAGAGACTATTGAATACTGAAAACAAACCAAGGGTTGAAGCGGGGGGGGGGGGAAGAGGTGGTGGTAATGGGTGGTAATGGAGGAGGGCACTTGTGGGGAAGAGCACTGGGTGTTGTATGGAAACCAATTTGACAATAAACTATTTAAAAAAAAACAAACTGTGGAAATCTTTCTAGTTAAAAGAGGCTAAAGGGACACGACCCTACACTGGGTCCTTTGCTAGAGGGGAAACTGCCATAAAAAACATGATCAGATCAACTGATAAAACTGAAATAATGAGTGGTAAAGTAAAATGCTGCATCAATGCAAATTGACACACACATACGCATTTGAGTAAATACACAGAGATAACGGAGGGGCTTCTGCGATCTGGTAATGCTCGACACCGTGACCTTGCTGGTGGGCGTATATATAAATGTTTCAAGGATGCCTGGGTGGCTCAGTCGGTTAAGTGGCTGACCAGCTCAGGTTATGATCTGATGATTTGTGGGTTCAAGCCCTGCGTCAGGCTATGCTGACAGCTCAGAGCCTGGAGCCTGTTTTGGATTCTGTGTCTCCATCTCCCTCTGCCCCTCTCCTGCTCATGCTATGTCTTTCTCTGCCCCTCAAGAATGAATAAACATTTTAAAAAATTTTAATAAAACAATTTAAAAACAAGTATTTATATTTTACATTTTTCTCATGTGTCATAATTTTAAAGGTTAAAAAATGAGAGGAGAATGTACGCATGCAAACACAAAATGCCAGTGACGCACCCGCCCCAGGTGCTCACTGAGCTCTGTCTCTGCTGCTGTCACTGCACGTGCAGAAGTGGGGAGCAGAGAGGCTCTGGCGGGAGATTCTGAATAAAGGAAAACTGCGGACTCCCCTCAGCTGGGGGCCTTGCCTGTGGACACTACCGCATCTATGCGGACCTCAGGAGCGCTGCACAGCTGGCTGTCCTCTCTCGGGGCCACATGGAGCCGTAAAAAAAAAAAACTGAAATGGGGCTTTGGTGGCATTCTAAGTATAATGCAGGTCAGGGGTGGACAAGGATTGTGGTGAAGATGATCCTCTGCCTAGAGGGATAAGTTACTAAAGCAATTTTGTGTTGCTGTTTTAAAAATTGTGTTATTGAACTATGATGCAAACAAAGGGCATAAATCTAAGAACTCAGTTCTGTGAGTTTACACAAGCTTAACCCACTCGTTTATTTATCCCCAAATACAGGAGTAACGTTATTACCAGAAGTTCTCCTTCCTACTAACCACATCAATTCTCTCAGAGTAAAACTCACTCTGATTCCTAACAAGATAGTTCTGCTTATTTTTGAATTTTATATAAATGGAGCCCAACAGTATGTATTGTTTTGTGTCTAACTTCTTTCCTTTGCCATTTAGGAGATTCGTGTAGGTTGTAAATAACAGTAGCTTGTTCCTTTTCGAGGCCGTATGGTAGGTTTCCCATTCTATCATGAAGGGGCAATTTGGTTTGCAGGCGGAAGAAATGATACCTAGGAGCACTACGAAATTCTTGCACACACATATGCCTCACTGGCAAGCTGTGAAGACGAGAACAGAACTGCTGGGCCGCAGGGAACACACCTGTCCAGCTCCCACACGTGCAGAGAGCCTTCCTAAGCTCTCGGGCCCGGCTCTGGTCACTCCAGCGTGTGCAACACTTCCAGGTGCCTGCATCCATCCAGTCCTCGTCCGTCCTGGTCGGTTCAGCCCTTTCCGTGCATATTAGCATGACTATTAACTTGAACTTCCCGTATGGCCAGTTGAGCACCTTTTCTCATACGCTTTGGCTGTTTGGATATCTTGTTCTGTGATGTGCCTGTTCACAAGTCCGTCCACGTTTCTTTGGGGATGACTCTCATGGATTCCCATGAGCCCGTTTTATACTCCAGGAAGTCCTTTGTCAGATATATGTATCTCAAATCTCTTCTCTCAGTCTATGGCTTATTTCATTCTCCTGGTGGTATCTTTCCATGGTTAGAAATAATTTTATGGAAATCCAATCTGTCAATCTTTCTTTTACATTTTAGTGTTTTCTGGTATTAAGAAACATTTATCAGAAAGACAAAGATACACCATCATGTTTTAAGTTTGTTTATTTACACTCAGAGACAGCATGCGCCCAAGTGTGTATGCCAGCAGGGACGGGCAGAGAGAGAATCCCAGGGAGGCTCTGTGCTCTACACTGAGCCTCATACAGGGCTCAATCCCACCAATGGGATCCCACCTGAGCTGAAAGTAAGAGTTGGATGCCACCCGGGTGCCCCCATCATGTTTTCTTTTAGAAGCTTTACTGTTTTTTGTGTTATATTTCTAACTATAATTCATCTGAAATTGATTTTTAGTTTGGTATGAAGTAGGAGGTTAATATTAGGTTTTTTTTTCTATATGGCTCCCCAATTAATCAGGTACCCTTTGGTGTTAAGTCTTCCTTCCAGAGAGGACTGCAGTAATGCCTTCGTAATAAATCAAGAGAACATCTCAGGTATATTCTGGACTTTTCTGTCTCCTTAGTTTCTCTATCTCTGGGTTAGTACCAGATCATCTTAATTACTATAAAATAAGTCTTGATAATTGACAGCATAAGCTTTTCAACTCTGTTCAACTTTTTCAAGATTGTCGTTATTCTAAGCCCTGCATTTCCATGCAAATTTTAGAATCAACTTGTGAATTTCAAAAACAAAACAAAAACAAAAGCATAACTACTGGGATTTTCTCAGTGATTGAGTTGAATATTTTTCCAGGTCTCTTTAGGAAAATTAAAATCACTAACAGAGAGTCAATTCAGGAAGATTAAAATCATTACAAAATGGAAATTCTTAAATTTCTCTCAACCATGTTATGCATTTTTCTATGCAGAGGTTTTATAAATATTCTGATGGATCTAATTCTAGGTATTTAGTGTAATAGACTCTTAAATTTTATTATTTTTAAACTTCGTATTTCATACATTGCTTACAGATGCACAGAACAAAATTGATTTCTGCATATTGACCTTATATGAAATGATCCTCCTAAAGCTGCCTATTAATTTTACTCGGTTCATCCACAGATTCTCAATGATATCACCTACAAGAACAATTTTATCTTTTTCCAGCTCTTATAATTTGTACTGTTATATTTCATTCCCTTCTGCATTTTCATGTTTCCATCCAGTATCTTTTTACAGTGCATTTGTTTTGCCTAGGAATATATTTCACCCTTGTTTAAAAAAAAAAAAAGCTAACTGTGAGGGCTCCTGGGTGGCTCAGTCC
Source organism: Mungos mungo (assembly GCA_004023785.1). Lineage (NCBI taxonomy): Eukaryota > Metazoa > Chordata > Mammalia > Carnivora > Herpestidae > Mungos > Mungos mungo. The sequence goes on along the minus strand of PISW01002838.1, from coordinate 199,988 downwards.
GTTAAATGTCTGTCTTCAGCTCAGGTCATGATCTCACAGTTCGTGGATTCGAGCTCCGCATTGGGCCCTGTGCTGACAGCTCAGAGCCTGTATCCGGCTTCAGATTCTGTCTCCCTCTCTCTCTGCCCCTCTTTCATTCACACACTCTCTCTCTCTCTCCCTCTCAAAAATAAGCATTAAATAAAATTTTTTAAAAAATATAATATACATATAGAAAAGTGTACATATCATTTTAGATGCAGATGAATTTTCACAAACTGAAGTAACCACACTTGTACTAACCAGCTCACTGCAACTCCTCCAAGATCAATGGTGCTCTTAATGTCAAACAGCACAGTTTTTCCTGTTTGAACTTGCATTTAAAAAAAAAGTTCCGTTTATTTGTGTTAGCCTCTTTTACTAAATATTATGTTTGTGAGATTGATCTGTGTCGCACGTAATGACTTCATTCCCACCGCTACATGGTGGGACTGTATTTGTGTAATTTCCAGGTCTGACTCGACTCTGAATAATGCAGTTACGAACAATTGTGTACAATTTGAAATCATATGCGTTTGGTAGACAAAAGCACTCAACTCTGCTAGGTATTTCTAGGTCAGAGAATATGCATGGTTTCATTTTTCTCAAACAAATTTCCCAAGTGAAAATACTAATTTATATTCCCAGCAGCAGAATATGAGACTTACAATTTCTTAAATGTTTCCTTATCTATTTTGAGAGAAAGCAAGTGTGTGAGCAGGGGAGGAGCAGAGAGAGAGGAAGAGAGAATCCCAAGCAGACTCCATGCTGACAGCACAAAGCTCCATGTGGGGTTCAGTCTCAAGAACAGTGAGGTCACAGGGCACCTGGGTGGCTCAGTCGGTTAAGCATCCGACTTCAGCTCAGGTCATGATCTTGCAGTTCGTGGGTTCGAGCCCCGCACTGGGCTCTGTGCTGACAGCTAGCTCAGAGCCGGGAGCCTGACTTTGGATTCTGTGTGTGTGTCTCTCTCTCTCTGACCCTCCCCTGCATGCTCGCTTGCTTGTTCTCTCTCTCCCTCCCCCCCTCAAATATAAATTTAAAAAAAAAACATTAAAAAAAAAAAGAACTGTGAGATCATGACAGGCACCCAGAGACTTACTTTTTTTTTTTGACCATTTTTATCCAACAAGATAGTTTTAATTTGTATTTCCCTGATGATAAATTCAGTTGGGCATATCTTTTCATATGTGTCTTGGCCACTGGGAAGTTTTTGTTTGTGGTTTTTGTTCTTACCTATTTTTACAATTTGTCATTTTTACTATTTATACAAGCTCCTGACACATTCTGGCTCTGAGTCTTTGGTCAGATATGTGCAGAGGAGGTATTCTTCCACTCCATAGGTTCTATTTACACTCTTGTAGTGGCCTCTTTTCACAAACAGAAGATCTTAATCTTAAGGAAATTCAATATATCCGTTTTTCCTTTAAAAGTAACATAGGTATGTCACTTCCAGCATATAGAAATAAACTTTATTTTTGTGTATCTCATATCCTACATCCTTGATGACCTGCTGCATCATTCCAGAAGATTTTTTGCAGATTTAATTGGAGTTTCTGCACAATCATGCCACCCTCAAATAAAAAGTTTTACTTATTTGATATTTTTTTTCCAATCTGGGTATCTCTTATTTCATTTTCTTGCCTTATTGCACTATCTAGAACACCTAGAACAATGCCGAATAGAGGTGGTGACAGCAAATATTCTTGTTTCTTAGGGAAGGCATGCAGACTATCTCCATTAAGTATGACGGTCGCTGTCCATGATGACATATGACCGTTGCTGTACGTTGTTAGTACTGGAGCTTTGTCACCAGTAGCAGAGGGAGCCCTAGGATAGGAGGGAGTGGAGTGAGGACAAGAACTGGATGCTGCGTTCAGGGAGGAGGATGTATGGGACCACTGCCACCTGTGCATCGATGAGGTTTCATGCTGGATCCTTGCACGTACAAATTGATGAGGATATTCTGAGAACATGAAACAGATTATCATGCAAGTGAAGTCCTCATTCTGAGTTCAGAGAGAAAATCCAGAAGTGGTTCCTGGTCTGTGAACAGTGACTGGAAGTCCAGGTGATGGCAGCACCCCCAAGTGGGCGGGCAGGTTCAAGTGAGCAAATAATCTGCCGTGAGAAGCAAGTGAAAGTAGCCAGTATCTCTTACCCAGCGCGACCCCGGATGATCACAGGATAAGGGAAGGGAAGGGGAGTGTGTGTGTTCACCCACAACCGAGGCGCCATCCTGCACGGGGTTTCCTGAGCAGCAGGTGCTAACGCCAGCAGGGCTGCAGGAGGAACCCTCGGTGCCCCTCACCCGCCTCTGCCCTGCACTCTGCTGCCATCACCGTGTGATGTGTGGCTCTAAGGCCATAAAGGCACCGTTAGCACATTCGGCTCAAAGTACTTTTAGGCTGCCCTCTCCTCCCTCCCCTCCCTATGAGCACCATTTTTTTCTCCCTTACTTATTACAGAAAATTGTAGCTTAAAAGGAATTTTAACTCACACCGTATTTTAATCTTGAACTACTTTTTACATTCTCAAGAGTTTATCATCTCGTATTCAATTCTCAAATATTTCAAGGACTGTCAGGGACAAGAGAAATCAGGTTGATTGCACGTGCTCCAGAGGAGAGAAGAAGACTGGCATTGAAGAAGTTCCAAACAGATGGCACTTTAACGTATGAAATGAGCTTCTAAGAACCCTCTCTGTTTGGAAAATGATGAGATGATGTTCTCTACTTTGTTTCGAGTGCTGCTTTTGCGGGCATATACACCTATCAAAACTCATCTAGGTGTAACTTCTTATCTGTGTTTTTCATGATATATAAAGTTAACATAAATATTTTTTAAATAAAGAGGCTGCTGCCTGAGACAGTGAGCTTCGGTCAGAGGCCTCACGATCACCTGCTGGAGGCAGGAGGAAGGATTCCTGAATCAAGCGGAAAGGCAACGCAGCGCAGTATCTTCGTATTCTTGTAGACTTTACGGTAGCTTCACTGGCAAATATGAAAGAGAATAGGAGGTCACTTTCACATCAACATCTTTTATTTTTTTTTAATTGGTTACCTTTTGTACTCCTACTGTTTCATGATTCAAGAAGGACTTTCTAGAAGAACCAGTGATGACTGCGAGTTATCACATGTCAAACTAACACGTCGCCTCACTAGAGGCCTCCCAGGGAGGATTTCCCCACAGAGCGGCGCTGGCCGCTAGCCCAGCCCAGGGCCTGACTCTGTCCGCACCTGCAGAGTGCGGCACGATGACAAGGTCTGCGAGACCAACAGCAGCCGCAGTCTTTTTAAGTAAAAAATACGATTTCCACGGGCATCAGGCTCCCTTGATCGCCAGCCAGTGCCCTCTTCGTGCAGCACGCCGTACAGGAAAACACCTACAATCACAGCGCTGACCCACAATCCTGCGGTCAAAACAAAGGCTGTTTTGTGATTCAAGATTTGAATGACATCCTCGGGCAACTTAGCCTTCAATCAGGTTACAGTTCCCAGGAAAATCTTGGCTTTAATAAAGAATTACGTATGTTTGTCCTGGTTCGTTACGCATTAATATTTTAGTTGCCTAACAGGGCACTCTTTCACTCCCTCATTTCCAAGTCCCCAAAAAGCACTGTGGCCCCTATGCACTGCAAAAGACAAAAACAAGTGAAATGTTACCTACTGAACATCCAGTGGAGACTTTCTCTGGTCTAGGAAATGTGAAAGTATAGATATGACAGAGACCTTGTTTTAAGGACACTTGAAATCTGATAATGAAACTGAATGGATGCCACGTAATCAGCAGACACAGAGCTCTGTGACTCTATCCACTGGAACTACTTTTGAATTCCATCTATTCTTTGATAGGGATGTATGCCCACATTAGCTTGCTTTCTTCATTTCCCTTGCATGTCTATTCTCATCAGAAGTGTCTGAATATCCATCCACTAACTGTCATCTATGCCAGATTCTCTGAGCCCCACAATACGTTTGACCGTGAGCAATGCCAAATTATAACATGGACAAAGGAGATAAACATTCTTGGAGATGCAGAAACATCTTTATTTTCACACGTCAAAAATAGGGTGGAAATTAAATAAATATTTATTAAGTGCCTAATTTATGACAGGCTCCATTGTAGACATTTCTACTAATTTCATTCTGTCTTTCTGTAATGTAACATATTCAATATTATCCCCATTTTAGCTTTTCCACTTTTATTGAGAAATAGTTGGCACGCATCACTACATAAATTTAAGGCACATGGCAAGATGGTGTGATTTATGTGGTGTGAAATGAGCACCACCATAACTTTAGTTGGCATCCATCTCCTCATATAGATACAAAGAAAGAAGGAAAGAAAAGAAAAATTAATTTCTCCTTGGGAGGAGAACTCCTAACAACTCACCTATCTGTACGACAGCAGTGTTAGCTGCCGTCCATCTGTGCATCACACGCTAGTACTTATTTATCTTGTAACTGCAAGTCTGTGCTTGGTGACCGATTCCCCTTCTCCCACCCTCCACCCCTGGCAACTGTATGTCTGAGGTCTTTTTTATTTGTTTGTTTGTTTATTTTTACAAATGAGGCTGCTGTTGCTGTTATTATTATTATTAGATTCCATACATAAGTGAGATCATACAGTGTTTGTCTTTCTCTGACTTATTTCACTTAGCATAATGTGCGCAAGGGCCATCCATGTTCCCACAAATGGTAGGATTTCCTCATGTTTTGTGGATGAATAATATTTGACTACGTATGTAGCACAGCTTCACAATCCCTTCATCCACTGACGGGCACCCGTATTGTTTCTACGTCTTGGATGTTGTAGATAATGCTGCTACGAACACAAAGGTAAAGGTATCTTTTCAAGTTAATGTTTTCATTTCCTTTGGTTAGATTTCCAGAGGTGGAATTTCTGGATCATACAGTAATTCTTCTTTAATTTTTTGAGGATCCTCCATACTGTTTTCCATAGTGGTTGCACCAGTTTACATTCCCACCAACAGTGCACACGGTTCTCTTTTTTCCACATCCTCACCAGCATTCGTTACCTCTTGCCTTTTTGGTGATGGCCATTCTAACAGGTCTAAGGAGATGGTGCACTGCAGTTCTAATTTGCATTTCCCTAATGACTAGTGTTATTGAGCATCTTTCATGTACTGTGCAACTTTCATTTACCTTCTTTGGAGAAATGTTGACTCAGGTCCTTTGCTCATTTTTTAATTGAGTTATGTGATTTTTTTGCTCTTGAATTATATAAGTACTTCATACATTGTGGTTATTAGTCCCATATCGAAAATATGGTTTCCAATTTTTTTTCCATTCTGTAGGCTGTCTTTTTACTTAGCTGGAGGTTTCTTTCAGGAGGCATCACACTTCCTGGTTTCAGGCTATACTATAAATCTGTAGTTATCAGAACAGTATTGTACTGGCATAAAAACACACCGAACAATGTAACAGAATTGAAAGCCCAGAAATGAATCCAAGCATATACTATCAACTATTATTTGAGAGGGAAGCCAAGAATACTCAATGAAGAAACCACAATCTCTTCAATAAATAGTGATGGGAGAACTGGATATTCACATGTACAAGAATGAAACAGGACCCCGATCTTATACCTGCTGGGAGCCGCACTGGCCTTGCTGGACGACAAGGTCACAGTAAGGAAATGGCAGGCGTGGACGGCTCCTGCCATGAGAGGCAGAAACTGGCATCTCCTTCTGCTACTACTGCTCATGTGAAATTAAGCCTGTTGCTATTGATTAGGCCTCACAATGTTCCAAATCAGACTGATATTCCCCACATAGATACCTCATGGGAAGAAGCATATTCCCACCTCTAGAAAGAGGAATTTAAACAAAACGCTGCAGATGTTTGTCGAAATTAAGGCATAGATGATGAAGGGGGTTAAAGAACACAAGATTTATTGTTAACTCTGGCCTGGAGAAAAAGAGCCTAATTTAGGAATAAGAAACAAACAAGAGCCAGGCATAAGTTACTGCTCATACATATGCTAATTGGTGCCCATTGTGAGGATGGGTAAGAGTAGTTACAACTTAAACTCATATGCAAAGGCGGGCACATCTAGGGCTCCTATGGCTCTTACACCTTCAACATCAAAGAACAAGGTTGACAAAAGGTTTATTTACTAACCAGCATGAATGCATTCCTTCTCTGTGAGCCAGACAGAATGCCTCCTAGCCCTGTTTATGCCTGAATCTCAGCGTTATTGTTATAAAATGTGTTTGCTATCTGCTTCTCACTGAAAACATCCTGCTATCTTCTTAGTTGTAAGATTTACTACTGGTTCGAACAAATGTGTATGTTACCTGCTTTTCACTGAGAATATCCTGTTATCCTATGATGTGTAAGTTACCTCACTGTAATTAGAGTAGTTCTGCAAAAACGCCTCTGTAAAACCTGTTTCTGCGCCCTTTTCAAAGCATCTTTATCACTGAGAATTATTTGTAAAAATTCCACTTTTTGATGTCATGTTAACACTTAAATCTATAAACAAAGAGACAAAACCTGACAGGACAGAGATGCCGGACTGACAAGAAAGAAACACATGGCTCTCTCACTCATCTGTCGCCGACACCGTCTCTCCTTCAGGGGACCCTGGACCTGCTGGAGCTGGACTTGGGCATATACCAGAATCAAAAATTAAATCAAAATGGATTAAAGATTTAAATGTAGGACCTGAAACCACGAAAACCCTAGAAGGAAGTTCTCCCAGGGACACAGCTCTTTGACACGGTCTTGGTAATGATTTTCTGGATACTAACACCTAAAACACAAGCAGCAAAATCCTAACCGAGCAAGTGGGACTACATCAAACTAAAAAGCTTCTATCCCCACTGCACGGAGGCAGGAACTGACCTAAGAAAGATTACCTAACAGCTGCACAACTACGGCAAAGCAGGGCTGGAATTTGAACCTAATCTGCCTGATTTAAGTGGCTGCTTGTTAGCCATGGCTGATCATCTGTGCCATCCTGGCATTCCTACCATTTTGTAATGGTAAAATAGTGTATCTGTTAGGATGGAAAAACCCACTGCTCCTTCAACTCCCTGAAACCTCTCTCCAGCCCGTGCTGCAGAGGTACAGACACACAAAAGTACCTAGAATCATCATCCATAACCTTCGCTCCCAACCACCCAAATTGCTATATAATAAGATGGTGAAGCTCTACAACGTAATTGCACAATATCGAACCAAATTATTAAATGTCATTAGACAACACTGGGCAAAATTCTGTAAATATCCTCAGCTGCGCCATGAAAATTTCACAAAGCAAAGGAAGAGATAGACCTTGAGTGCCAGTCGCTGCTGCCTTCGAGGAAGCCACCTGCCATGGCCACTTCTCCAGAGAGCTGACCAAGCAGAGACAACAGCTCTGTAGGGCCAAATCAGAGCTGGGCTGCTTAGAGAAACAACGTGTCTAACGGGCCTCCCAGCGTGTGGGAATGGGTCATCCAGGAAAGGCATCTATTCATCCCATACATGTCACTAAACACCTACTCAAGCTAGTGTTTGTTCTAAACACTAAATCCAAGATGAACCGGAGAGAGAGTCCCTCGAACAGAAACGTAGGTATGCCTTCATTCTGTTTTACTACAGTCATGTATACTGGCTCCAATAAACTGCTGGCTGAGCATATGAAAGCGAAATAGACACAAATTTGTGTCTATTCTAGAGGGACAAATGAACAAGTAAATAAGTAAAACAGCAAATATGTATTAAGCCAGATGAAGATCAGGGATTTCATATCTCACGCTCAGCAAACAAGAGAACTACTACATAGATAATTAGGAAGGATATAGAATTGAACAATACAATTAACCAATGGGATCTAATTGACATATAGAGAACCTTTCACCCAACAAGAGCAGAATATGTATGTCTTTTCCAAGTAGTTATGGGACATTCACCAAAATAGATCACATCCTCATCCCTAAGACAAACCTCACGTAGTTAAAAAAAAAAAAAAATCCTGGATTCATAGAACGTCCTCTAACCACAATGGAATCAAACTAGAAATCAGAGCAGGATGACATGAAAGGTATCTCTAAACTCTTGGAAATTAAACAACACACTTCTGAATAATCTATGGATCAGAGAAGAAAGCCTGAAATAAAATTTTGAAAATACACAAAATATGTGAGATGCAACTAAAACTGGTCTGTAATGGGTATTCATGTAAACGCTTTCATTAAGACAAAAGAAAGGTGGCAAATCAGTAACAAACTCCTACCTCAAGAAACTAGGAAAAGAAGAGCAAAATAAACCCAAACCAAGCAAGACAGAAGAAAACGTAAAGAGTAGAAATCAATGAAATAAAAAATAAAAGAACAGAAAAGCAATGATACAAAAAGCAAGTAGACACAAATCACTGGCAATACCTACGTGAATGGCTAAGATAAAAAGTAGTAACACCACCGATGACTGACAAAATGCAGAAAAACTGGTGCACTCATACAGTGCTGGTGAAAAACGGTACAGTCACTCAGGCAAACAGTTTCGCATTTTCTTATAAAACTAAACATTCAACTACTACACAACCTGGCAATCACACTCTTGGGCATTCATCACAGAGGAAATTCTGCTGAAATAAAAACCCAAACATAAACAGCTCATAGCAGCTCTATCTGTAATAGCCCCTATCTGGAAAGCGCCACTGGGTCTCTCAGTGGGTGAATGAACAATGTACGGTACAGCCATAACCCGACTACTACTCAGCAGTAAACAAGAATGAACCACTGATACAGGCAACGGTCTGCATGGATCTTCACCAACCGGGATGGACCAACTGTCAAATTGTATGATTCCACTTACACAACATTTTGGAAATGACAAAATGGTACAAGACAGAGAAGAGGGAGGTATCCGTATCGGAGGGACACAAAGCATCTCTGTGGTGACAGAAATGGTGTGTATCTCAAAAGCGGTGGCAGATGTAGAAACCTACATGGGTTAGAATTTTATCTAACTAAAAACATACAACATCCACAAAGGAGTCAGTTAAAACCAGGGAAACGTGAGTAAGATTCCTGGGTGGGAGCAACGTCAAAATGCTGGCTGTGGTGCTGCGCTACGGGTAGCGAGATGTTCCCACTGGAGGGAAACGGGATGAAATGTAGTCAGGACCCTTCAAGATTCTTTCTCACAACCGCATGTCAATCTATAATTATCTCAAAATAAAAGGTTCTTCGGGGCACTTGGGTGGCTCAGTTGGTTAAGTATCAGACTTCAGTTTAGGTCATGATCTCACAGTTGGTGGGTCAGAGCCCCACATCGGGCTCTGTGCTGACAGCTCAGAGCCTGGAGCCTGCTTTGGATTCTGTGTCTCTCTCTCTGCCCCATCCCTGCTCATGGTCTGTCTCAAAAAGATGAACAAACATTAAAAATTTTTCAAAACAAAAACTTTTTTTTAAAGTAACACACCAAAACAAAACTGTAGGAATGACATTAACAGTTGGGAAAGGGAATTTTTTTTAATGCTACTGTCTTGTATTAGATCAGCTTTTGATATCCTCAGCCATGTGGTTTGGTTTAAATATCTCAGAACACACATTCTTTTCCTCAAATATGCCTTACTTCCCTACACGTTCGGCTAAGAATGCTGGCAGTTTCAAAGAAAATAAAAGAATAGACAGATGGTATGCTGGGAAAAAATTCATAGACCTAAATATGAAAAACCCTGGCAAGGAAAGAATGTCACCAACCAAAATCAGAATCATGTTTTAGTGGAATTGAAGATTTATTTTGCCTAGCACACATGAAGGATTACCTAGGAATTATGGAACTATGCTATGAAAAGTAAACATTTAGTTAGAGGAATCCTCAAAAAAAAATAGCTATGCTTATCAAAAAAAAAAGGCAAAGAGCTGGTCTCATACATAATACTGTAAATCTCTAAACTCAAGGCCTATGAAGAGTTAAAAAAATATGCAAAATTCTACATAAAATTACAAGTATTTTAGGGGTGCCTGCCGGGCTCAATGTGACTCTTGATCTCAGGGGTCATGACTTCAAGTCCCACACTGGGCATGGGGCCTACTTAAAAAAAAAATACAAGTATTTTAATAACTCCATGCAGTTCCAAAATAGGTAAAGCACATATAATTATGTTTAAAAACAAACACTAATGGAAAACAACAGTCTCCATATTTTAATATGAGACTTATTACCCACAAACAAGCCTTATTGCATCAAAGTGTCATGAATCTGAGAATTTTTATATTGCTGTAATTTTGGCACTGCGAATTGATTTTAATATTTCAGTTACCATATTGTGGGTTACTTCTCCATGAATGTGAATTGTTTTTTTAGATTTTATTTTTTTTAATTTTTTTAAAAATAGTTTATGTGAATTTTTAAAGCTAACAAGAGAAGGTGAGAAAAGAAAGTTATCAGAAGCAATCTACTCTCCTCTTATCTTTTTATGTTTTTGAACCTGATGCTAATGGTAAGAAAATAAGTATCTCCTATTATTAATCTACAAGTGAAATCTGAGGAGCCTTCACGGACAAGTTCCCCTACACCTTACAAAACCTTTGTCGCTGCAAGTTACAAATATAAGATATCATTCACACATGTGTCCTAACTTACCTTTGACAGATCCCTTTCTAAAATGCCAATTACTGCTATGCTGAGCTAGGAGACGTATGATTCATAACATCCACTTCCTGTAAGAATGGTAACAGCCTGTAGTACAAAGTGCGAAAAGACATTAATAGAAGACAGACAACACATTCTATTGGCAACTTTGACACCTTTTTTAAATTCTAAAGAAAGCTGTGAATAAACGATCCACATAGAAATCATGCTTCTTCAATTCTGCTTGCAGGTAAATAAAGCCCAATTTGTGAACTGAAGCATGAAACCTCTTTAAAGTAAGGTATAACAATATTTGGAAAATTCTTCATAAACAAATTGAACCTATACTTTTTATCCCATTTTGCCTAAAGGGCAAGAGGAAAAAATACCAAAAAGAAGTCATACAAACTGACTCTCGGTGGTGAACAAGCCCAAGAAAGAGGCCATCAAACATTTCCCCCTGAATTTTGGATAAGCAACCATCCCACCGACAGATCCTGACAAATTAAAATGTTTTCAAACCTTGGAGCAGAATGTGCATAAAGCCTGCTCTCTGTACCCCTGTCCAAGTGGGCGGCACCTCCGTCCACCTACACTAAGAACCTGGCCCTCACCCTCACCCCTCCTTTCTTTCATCCGTCACATCTCGTCGGCAACAAAAGGTTACTGACTCTCCCTTACCTACAGACCCTCCTCCCCTCAGCATCTCCTGCCAGGACACTTACTGAATGGCTGTCTGGGTGCCCGGGGAGCACCAGTCCAGTCCACTCTCTGGGTCACCAACAGTGTGAGGTGACTGACATCACATACTTGAACATATGGCTTTCCTGTTACACTCAGTCCCTTAGCTGGCCTTCCGCCATCTGGTCCTTGCCCACGTCACCAGCTTGTGTCTCTCATCACCCCACGCCGCCACCTCTCCCCATTTACTCTGGTCACAGAAGCCACAAGCTCTGTGTGGCCTACGGCTCACACTCCTGGGTGTCAATCATACCCCGGTCTTCTGCCCCAACCTTCTTTCTCTTCACGTCCTGTTCCCTCAAGCTCAGCACCAGCCCTCAAAGGGAACAAGGCGTTGCTCTTTCTGGACGGCCCCACCCCAGGTCCCCAGAACAGGACCTGGTTCACAGGAGACGTGTGGAGAGTTCTCAAGAGCCAAGATCGGTACACATCGGTTCCATTCATATTCCTTTGTCTACAAGCCAGATACAGGGCACACCAAACTTCAAGGCAGGCTGGGGAAGAAATAATGTGCCCAAGGACAAGAATTAATAGACTTGAGTGCTCAGCCGCCAGCACTCTGCCACATCAGAGAACGGTCATAGAAATACAACAGCAACAAGGGAAAAAAAAATCCAAATGTGCAAAACCAAAGGAGAAAAGCTACTTTTGCTCAAAACAGAAACCTACTATGAGTTGAATTTAAACCAATAGGGAGATAAGTGGAAAAAAGCATTGGTAGTGACCATTACAGGAACATCAGGTGTCTAAATGTTTCAGCAGTGATGGTATCCATCTACCATATATGTAATTACAGTACTCTAAACCATTTCACAATATTCTCTTTAAGAAGCTGGTATAATAATGATGGCAAAGATGGCACACGCAGAAATCTACTTATGAAGTATCAATGCAGTAATCTGAAATAAAACGTCAATAGAATACACGGCCCACTGAAAGAATACATCACCATACCTCCGTGTGGTTAACTTGAAGAGTGTAAGAATGTTCAATATTAGAAATTTCATTTTTTTAAATACTTTTTCATGTTTGTTTACTTTTGAGAAAGAGAGATTGAGAGAGAGCTCAAGTGGGGGAAGGGCAGAGAGGGGGAGACACAGAACCCTAAGCAGGCTCCAGGCTCTGAGCTGTCAGCACAGATACCGACATAGGACTCGAACTCGGGAGCCGCGAGTTCATGACCTGAGCCATAATCAGATACCTAACCAACTGAGCCACTCAGGCACTCCTAGAAATTTCTTCATATAAATCATATTAATAATTCTTAATAAGTCAAAAGACAAAATCATATCTTTCTCTACATAAAGATGGCACTTGATAGAATTTCAAACCCACTCTTAAAAGAAAGTTTTCATAATACATAAATACTTCCTAGCAATGCTAACCCCTAAATGTGATAAATCAATGAATAAATTATATAATTATATAACTAGGAAGCCTAGAAAAATCTACTAAAAATGTATAACAGTAGCATAATTCACCAAACTTGATACAAAATTAACAAATAGTCACTCTGTGTACAAAATAATAACCAGTTTTTAAAAAGTTGCTGTTTGAATAGTAGCTAAAAGAATAAAGACCTAGCAATAAACTTAACAAGCAATGTGCAAAATTAGATTATATGAAGTTTTAAAATTCTGTACCAAAAAAATAATGTGAATAAATAAAAGAACATAACTTGTTTTTGTCTGGGCAGATTCAGTATCAAAATGAAATTAATTCACTAAAAGTCATTCCAGATCTCAGGAAATTTCAATAAAATATCAGTAGATATTTTTAATAATGAAACAACGGTGTTTCTAAAGTTCATCTGGAAAGCTAAACATGTGGGAATAAGAAAGAAAATTCTGGAAAAAGAAATGTACTGCCTGAGGACCAGCCCCACCTGATGGCAAACCACTGAGTCGGGCTACAGTGGTAAGCGGAGCAGGACAGGGGTGAGCAAGCAGGCGATCACCCACCAGGACCAGGACTCCCGAAGGGGGCACGGGTGCAGCCCTATCTTGCGGTGCAGCCATTCAAACGGCAAGCATTCCGTTTATGAGGAATTTCAGTGAGCACTCCTGCTCTGGTGTGTAAGACTGCGCTTGTACCTAAGCTCAATGAGCAACAGAGTGCTTTGACATTGGAGCTACAAGGCAGACTCTCGGCAGTTGCATACTTGGTGCATATTCTACTGGGGTTTCCTCTCAAATACTCCAGTACCGGGGCACCTGGTTGGCTCAGCTGCTTAAGCATCCAACATGATCTCACAGTTCCTGGGATGGAGGCCCGCCCTGGGCTCTTCACTGACAGCGTGGAGCCTGTTCGGGACTCTTTCTCTCCCTCTCTTTGCCCCTCCCCCCTGCATGCAAGTGTACTCCCACTCTCTCTCTCAAAATAAACATGAAAAAATTGTTTAAATAAATAAAACCCACCAGTATATAGTCGTTGAAGCTCTTCATTTACGCAGAGTTCATGGTTTCCTTTTCACCTAAAAATTACTTAAATATTGAGAATCCTATGAACGCTCTGTATGTGAGGGTTATTTTAAGACGACGACAGCATCCAACAGCTCTGTAAGAGGTGAGTGAGGGCGGGCACACAGCCGTGTTACAGAGAAATTAACTAATGAAACTGGTTATGTCATGTAATAATAGCCAGATGCTAATTACGGAAGTTATTGTATTGATTTCAATAAGGTGTGGGATGGTTTTCACAAAGTTTTTGTCTTGAGACTCAGCTCGACCCATAATTTTTTTGCAACGGAAATAATAACAACACATTTTTTCCACTTAGAACAAAATACCATCAGGACACAAGGGAAGACCTCTGCATAACAAACGGAGCACTGCAGAAGGAAAAAAAGATATGGCTTAGTCAAAAATAAACAATGTGCATCGGCATTAGCAACATCTTTTTAGACAGGTCTCCTGAGGCAAGGGAAACAAAAGCAAGAATAATCCATGGGGATTATAGCAAAACAAAAAGCTTCTGCAGAAGCTTATAGCAAAACAAAACTAAAAGGCAACCTACAGAATGGGAGAAGATATTTGCAAATGACTTATTAGATAAAGGGTTAGTATCTAAAATATGGAAAGAATTTATACAACTTGACACCAAAAAAAAGAAAAATCCGCAAATAATGCAACTTAGCAATGGGCATAAGACATGAGCTCACATACCTCCAAAACAGACACCCAGATGGCCAACAGACACTTGAAAAGATGGTCAACGTCACTCATCATTCAGGGGAAATGCTAATCAAAACAATAATGAGTCATCAGCTTACACCTGTCACCTGTTACAAGGGCTAAAATCAAAAACACGAGCAACAACGAGTGTTGGCGAGGATGTGGAGAAAAGGGGATGCTCGTGCACTCTTGGTGGAAATATAAGTGATGCAGCCACTGTGGACAACAGTACGGAGGTGCATCAAAAATTTAACAACAGAACCACCCCATGATCCAGTAATTCGACTACTGGGTGTTTATCCAAAGAATACAAACACACGTATTCAGAAGGATACACACACACACACACACACACACACACACACACCTATGTTAACTGCAGCATTATTTACAATAGCCAAATTACGAGAGTAGCCCAAATGTCATCAACAGACGAACGGATGAAGAAGACGTGGTGTTTATACACAATGGAATATTGCGCAGGCATAAGAGAAGGAATCCTTGCCACTTGCAACAACATGGGTGGAGCCAGAGAGTTTTACTAAGCAAAGTCAGTCAGAGAAAGCCAAATACAATATAATTTCATTCTTATGTGGAATTTAAAAATAAAACCAATGAACAAAGGACAAAGAGACAAATCAAAAACCAAACTCTTAACTGAGAGGACATGCTGATGGTTACCAGAGGGGAGGTGGGGGGGGATGGGTGAAACAGGTGAAGGGGGTTAAGGGCACCCTCATCATGATAGACACTGAGTAATGTACACTAGACTGTATCCCTGAAACTAACACTGTATGTTAACTAACTGGGATTAATCAAACATAAATAAATAAAGTAAACAACAGGGTCACCAGCTAGGAAATGATAAAACTCATATCCTTGTTTCATTCTTATATCACAATTCCAGATGAATTATTTAAATGTAACAAAATTTTAAAAGCTCCAGAAGAACACAAGAGCAATTTTCAATATAATGTCACAGAACATATGTCACAACTATCTTCTTCACAGATGTAATCCCAGCAACCCTGCATCTTAACAACTATTTGTTGAATCAGAATGAACTGAATTGAATACCAGATCTTAAAGGAGTAGAGCCACATTCTATCAAGTGTTCATTAGAGGCACAAATAAGAACCTTATGTCACAGAGTCTTTAGGAAAACATGTCATTGCATCTAGTAGTAAATGCTTAAATAAATGAGAGAAAAAGACACACTCAAGACCCCCATCTGAGAGAAGCCAAGGGTTCCCGACAGTGGAAGGAGCCCTGGCCAGAGTCCACAGGGGAGGGCCTGCCCTCTCTTGCTCCTTGACGCGGCACGGCTGTCATCCTCAGCACCTGCCTGCTGACTTGTGGTCACTGTACTTCCCATTCCGGCTCCGTGGCACACCTCCAAAGGGGCTGCTCTTGGTGACTCCGTGTGCCAATAGATAGAGAGGGTGTCACACAGACAAGCTGGCCCGTGACTCTGCACGGGAGAGCAGACAAAGGCTGTAAGGAGGATCTAGAGCAAAGCTTCAAGCAGGGTGGCAAAGCTCCGGAACACTGGGCAACAGCAGCTTCAGAGCAGCTCAGCAGGACGCTATTAGGGCCAGGGCGGCTCATTCTGAGCACAGGCATCAGTCCAAGTGCAGCTGAGGCATCTTTAAGACAGCGGCAGGCTTGGTCCGGAGATGCTCTACCCACTAGGCAAGCCTCCTGTGGTTTCCAGAGAGAAGGATCTCAGCCCCCAGACAGACCTTTGCCAACCCGCCCTGAGCAAATGATCATCGTCAATCGTGCTAACAACCCGGCAATAAAAAACTACACAAAATATCTGCAGGAGTTTGGATTCACAGTAAAGGTCTTGATCTCGGTCTGGAAGTTAAAGCTTCTCCAAGAGGCAACTCAGCTGGAAGTGTTCCCACAATGCCACTGCCCTCACTCAGCGTTCACCTTGTCGACTAGAGGCATCAATCAGCCCGCAAGGATTTTCTGAGGACCCACAATCAAGCTGACAGCACTAGTCCCTGGTGAGGACTTGAAGATTTTAAAGGCACATACTTCGGCCTTCAGTGAACTTAAAAAGTGTCATCATAAAAATAAACTTCAGTCACATCAAAAGTTGGGGGAACGATTAAATACAAGAAGTGTGGTAATGATCCTAATTCTGGGAACAGAAGCACAGAGACAGCAGAAATGCAGATCGGGAAGTAGGATGTGATCTGGGCCCTGCAGGGAGGGAGCGAGGTGGGGAGGCAGAGGGAAAAGGAAGAACTCTGTGGATAGGAGAACAGGACGAGTGGGGGCTCACCAGTGGGGGAGAGCTGGCATGAAACTCAGGTCATAGCATCTGGTGAGAATTCATGAATCTGCATCTACAGAGAATATATTCGATGCTAATGATTTTGTCTTGGGTTTTCTTTAAGTTGTCAGTCCCCTGCACGGGGGCTGCTGCAAACGACCCCTTAGTATTTGAAACGGCTCCTTGAAACTCACAAGCTGGACTGTTACTCAGAACCAAACATTGGAGCCCTGAGGCCTCACGCCGCTCCCGGAGGCCATCCCTTCCCTCCACAGCTGCAGGAAGGCTGCCCCGCAAGGTCACAGCTAGTGGGGAAGAGCTACCGGCTCTCCAGCTAAACTCATTCAGGGATGCTTTGTCCTCTTAAGCCATGTTTCTTCACATTTTATGCTTGGCAGCTTTTCCCTCTGGTCCCCCCACTTCAGCAAAGTGTTCCTTAAGAGCAGGGGCATCCATCAATTTTATCTAGCACAGAGTAATTACTAAGCATGAACTCTGTGGAGGGCATTTGGGCTGGTATGATAAATGGTATTAAAAAATTTTTAATGAAATAATCATGTTCTTACTTATAGCCATAGTGCCAAATCCAAATGGATACTTTTGTTCGGCTGCATACACATTAAGTGATTTCTGTGTGGAACACGGGAACCTGGAGGAGGAGCTGGGGGAGGAGGCAAATCCACGAAGAATTTATTGCCATACAGTATGTTCACGGACAGAGCATCGGCGAGCCAAGGGGGCTGAGCAACAGCTTTGGTGTGGAGAGAGGGCCGGCCAGCTGTCAGGGAGGCTTCCTGAAAGACTTCCTACCTGAATTTGGTCCTAAAGAAGGAATAGAAATCACTCAGGTAAAGAAAAGGGGGGTAAGGGAACAGCAGAAGCAAAGGCATGGAAAAGCAAGACAACAGGGCATGTTCAGGAGTTTCGTACTGATCAAACAGGCAGCTGCACTCTGGGAATGATCGAAGAGGAAACTACCGAGAAAGCCAAAGGTGAAAGCATCGGGTCCTTGCTCATCAAACCGCAGACCTTGATTTTTATCACAAAGCCTTCAAGGACCCACCGAAAATTTAAAGAATGGCCAGGGCATGAGCAAATAGATCAAGCTAGTAATTGGGGGAGACAGGACTGCAGGTAGAAAGACCAGTTGGTGTCACATCAGGCAAGAGATGATGATGGAGTTTTACAGGATTTGGTGTATAAATGAACGGAGATGATTGAAAAAGAAAGACATTAAGGATGCTTGCTGGGTTTCTAATTTATGTGACTGCAACCACCAAGATCAAGAATCCTAGAGTGGACAAGTTCACGCTGAAGCAGACGGACTCTAAGAAGCCTTTGTGACATTTGTCTGGGAACGAACAAGTATGAAGTTCAGAGGAGACAACTGGGCCGTGGGGGTCACCAGCCTAGGAGCAGTGAAGTTATGAAAGTAGAGGAGAGCACCAGCAAGAAGATGCAGGCTGACAACTGACAAATGAGCTACACAGAGCCCCAGAAAGCAGGAATATCTAGTGTGGGCAAAGGGAGAGGAAGGAGAGAAGAAATGGAGAAGGAATGGTCAGAGGGGATTCACCGGGACACACAGGAGAATAGAGGAGGGCATGATCACAGGTTTGGGTAGGACAGTGGAGTCAAATAAGGTAAATCTAGAGGCATCCATTTGATTAGTAAGTAGGAACTCACTGGTGACCGTCCCAAGATCTATTAAAAAAAATGGTGAAAAGAGAAGACAGTTTGCAACCAGTTCTTACAGTAACTGGGAGGTGAGGAAATGAAGAATGTGAATCATCAACACTTGGGTAAAAAGAGGGAGAAAGATCAGATGGTATCTTGAAGGAGAGAGTGTCAAAGGAGGATTTGTTTAAGATGTGTTCAAGGGATAAGAAGAAGAAGTCAGGAAAGAGAGAGGCTGCAGATGAAGGGGAGAGTGGGGGCTACATGATAAAGTTCCCAGAAGCAGCACCAGGAGACACAACAAAGCCACAGGTAGAGGTGACAAGTCTGCTCGCAGGTTACACTCAGAACATGCTTGGGAGTCTGAAGAACGGGGGGAAGAACAGCTCTGGAAACAGATACATCTGCATATGGGGCGAGCAGGGAGGAAACACTTACTGATTTAAACTTTTTTGTCACAATAGGAAACAAGTTCATCTAACAAGGGGCAGGGAGGGCAACACAACCCGGCGACCGTGTAGTTTCGGAGAGTCATGACATGTGCTGGAGAGATCAGCTGTGACGCGGGCGGGGACCCCCTCAACAACTTTCGCTGGAGAGAAGTCCCACAGACCCAAGATGCGGGCAGCTGCTACCAAACCACCAACCCTGACCTGCATGGGGTTTACAGCTGCCCGGCCAGGGAGGAAGGGATAAAAGGGGACTGCCGACCAACCCTCCAAGTTGTAGAGACTGAAACACTGCCCTCAGTATTAGCCAGTGAAGGAGAAAGCCTTCCTCAGAGCAGACAGATCTAGGCATGATCTACGAAACCGAGAAAGCCCCCCCGCCCCCCCCCCCCGGGCTCTGTGATGCAGGGGAGGCCACAGATCTGCCCCGGACACGGGAAGACGAGGAGTGATTTAGCTCTCTAACTTCGGAGTGATTCAGGTCATACTCTCAGAGCGATTCTCACCGGAGGGAAAGCCACCAGAGAAACCAAACTGAGGACTGAAGAAGCACTGTGGGTAAGAGAGAGAGATGGCTAACCTCGTGGGACCCAGAGGAACCCAAACCCAGAAAGCACTGTAACAGCAAAGTTTAACTTCTAAAGGCGAGGACATCACCAGAGAAGGCAAGGTCTACAGAGAGTCAGAAATTTTCCTCAACTCCGCTCAGCTGAGAGGCCATACCTTGACTTCTTCATGGGAACAGGAGTGGAGGGAGCATGGTGATCCATGAAGCCAGACAAATATGGCCACAACTCAGTTCTTCCGCACACACATTCTCCCAATCGCCTAATAACAAGGGAAACAGGTGGAACAACAAAATAACTTCATACAAAATGATGACATGAGAAAGAAGTTGAAAGAAACATTATAACACTTAGATAATGAAAATACACCTTAAAATGTGGCCACAAAACAGAAAACTTTATTCAATTATATCAAAATGAAGTCATCTAAATTTCAAGAATTATTAAAGATGTGAAACAATAGCACAAAAGATAGGAAAGCTCACATATTATGTGACTAGAAAGAAGAACACATAAAGAAGTGACATTTCAGAAAAAAATAAGAAAAAATTCAGACTCAGACTGAATTAAAGAAACACAAGAGTGAATAAAAACCAAAAAAAAGGACCTTATGGGAAATAGAAAATATAAGGGAAATTATACTAAATCAGTCAGAAATCTTCAAGTTGTTATATGGCTCAAGAAAAGAAGAGTAAATGAGCATACAATCAGTACCCTTCCCACAGAGAAAAATAAATAAAAACAGAACAAATGTTTAAAATTATACCTTAAGTAACAGAAAACTTGCATCGATATTTTGAAAAGTACACTATTGCCATGAAAACTTGATCCAGACGTGTCCACACAAAAATATTTCCTAGGAAAAGCCACAGCCTTTAAATACAAGGAAAGGTCCCGTGGGTATCTGTAAAAAAGTCTAAATCATTTATTGGCAAAGAACATCAGCACAGATTAGACATCCATCTTGACTATAATATTTCATACTGGTAGACAATGTAGCACTTTTAACATACTCCAAGAAAGAAACTGTAAAAGAGAGTTTAAAATCTGTCTAAAATTTTCTTGAATCCAGAGGTCACAGACTTTCTGGAACGTAGAGAATATGGTCTAACACCGGAGCATAGGGGAGAGACGGGGGGGAAAAAAAAAAAAAGAAATGGTTAGTAGTTAACCTCAGTACTGGTCATACCAGAAAATCAATAGGTGTTATCTAAGTAAGAGGTGACTAAAAGTATTAGACAAAGAAAAGTGTCCATTTTAACAAATACTGAAATGTGCTAATACCAAAGGAAACACCAATACAAAGCAAACACAAGTTTAAAGTGAAAACAACATGATTCAACACCAAACATACCCCCAATCATGTCAACAAGTGCACGAGGGCTTAACTCCCCAAAACGGAGTAAGACAAACTATTCTCATACTGGTTTCTTTTAGACCCCGACAAAATAAATGGACAAAAGCAGTTACTAAGGACATAGAAGATATAACAACCAAGATATTCCTCACTGATATACACTGAACACCATTTTCCAGTAGAGAACGCACCTTCTTTAAGACCACACACGAAACTTTTACAAAAATTAAGAATACATTAGTTCATAAAGAAAGTTACAATTTTTAAAAAATAGTGTTTTCTGACCAAAATGCAACACAGCTAGGCATTAATAAGATCTTTTAAAAGTCCTTCCACTTGGAGGGGCGCATGGGTGGCTCAGTGTCTGACTCGGGCTCAGGTCATGACCTCACTGCTCTTGAGCTCAAGCCCCGCGTCAGGCTCTGTGCTGACAACACGAAGCATTGAGCCGGCTTCGGGTTCTGTGTCTCCCTCTCTCTCTGCCCCTCCCCCGTTTGCACTCTGTCTCTGTCTCAAAAAATAAATTAACATTAAAAAAATTTTTAAGTCCTTCCAGTTAGTTGGTTATGTAAAACAAAAAACCCTCAAATACTGTGTCAGTGAAAAAAATCTAAAAAGGAATCGCAGAACTTCTGGTGGACAACAATAAATAAAAAGCAATATATTATATCCCGGGAATACAGCTAAAGTAAATGCTCAAATAAAAATTCATAACTTTATTATCTATACCAATAAAAAACAAAAAATGGGTTAAGCACTCAACTACAAAAGGGAAAAAACTACAAAGAATGTCAAAAGAAACAAAATAAAAGAATTATTAAAGATAAAAGCAGAAATAAATGAGTTAGAAAATGGAGTATACATCATCAATAAACAAACCTTGTCTTCTGAAAAACATGAATAAAATGTACAAATCTACAAGGGTTTTTAGTAAGCAAGGGTAGGAATCACAAATATATAAAATAAACTTAGGGCATCTGGGTGGCTCAGTCAGTTAAGCGTCCGACTTCGGCTCAGGTCACGATCTCACAGTTCATGATTTTAAGTCCCGGGTCTGGTTCTGTGCTGCCAGCTCAGAGCCTGGAGCCTGTCTTTGGATTCTGTGTCTCCCCCTCTCTCTCTGTCCCTCTTCTGCTCACACTGTCTATCTCTCTCTCTCCCAAAAATAAATAAAACATGAAAAAAATTTAAATAAACATGACAAGGGATAAGTAACCATCAAAATAAGGAAATTCTTAAATCTGTGTAATTATATTGGCAGAATTCTATGCAAATATTCTAAAACCTTGATGAAAAGGAGAAAAGGAGAACTTCAGTCAAAATAAAAAGTTGAGATAGAAAACCCAAACAGATCAATTATCATACAAATAACTGAGAGGGTCTTCAAAAAGCTACTCTTCAAAATGGCACCAGGATCAGACAGTTTTACAAAGTGTAGTGAAATACACAAAACGGTGAAAACCCAGACAGTGTGGTTCAACTCTTCCAGAACATAGAAAAGAAAGGAAAATCATACAGTTCATGTCAAATATATTAATATAAAAGAAGAGATAATATGAAAGAGAAAGCTATATAATCATCATTCTCATGTATAAAAGCTGATATAAAAATTCCAAGAATTAAAAATAGAATCTTATGTCAAAATACATCATGATCGAAGAGAGTTGATTTGGGGTATAGGAGATGATTCTGTATGAGGAAATCCATTAATGTAACTAATCATAGCAAGAGGTCAGAGGAGAAATCATACTATCATCTACACCAATACAAAAAAAGCATTTGAAAAAATTCAACATTTATTTTTGATCACACACAATCCCACATACACATTCACTAAAATAAGAGTCAATTAAAAATGCACTTTAATGGGGCAACACTTAAGAGCATTCTCATTAACATAAGACACAATGCAAAGTCACACAATGCAAAAGTACACTATTGCCACAATTATTTTTTTTATGTTTTTTATTTATTTTTGAGAGAGAGAGACAGCATGAGCAGGGGAAGGTCAGAGAGAAAGGTAGATACAGAATCCGAAGTAGGCTCCAGGCTCTGAGCTAGCTATCAGCACAGAGCCTGACGTAGGGCTCGAACCCATGAACCGTGAGATCATGACCTGAGCTGAAGCTGGACACTTAATCGACTCAGCCACCCAGGCGCCCCTTGCCACAACTATTCAACATGATACTGGAAATATCAGCCAATGGATTAGATAAAATACAGCAATTGGGTATTAAAATTAGATCTAGTTTTAAATAGCAAGTCTGTATACTAAGAAAACTCAGGAGGGTGCCTGGGTGGCTCTATCGGTTGGCTGAGTGTCCAACTTCAGCCTAGGTCATGATCTCTAGATTCTGGAGTTCAAGCCCTGCCACAGGGCTCTGTGCTGAGAGCTCACAGCCTGGAGCCTGCTTCCGATTCTGCGTCTCCCTCTCTCACTTTGCCCCTCTCCTGCTCACATTCTGTCTCTCTCAAAAATAAATATTAAAAAATTTCTAAAAAGGAAAAGGAAAAAGAAAAACTCAAGAGAATCAATGAAAGACTACTATAAAAACCAGAGAGTGCAGTAATTAACAGAATATAAAATTAATATATGGCATCAAGAGCTTTGAAGCATACAAACACAAGACTGTTAGGCTATTTAAAAAAAGAAAAGGCTCTAGCTTAGGAAGACAAACTACCTACGCATACAAGGGACATGTAACATCACCAAAGAAAACTGTTAGACACTACAGAAATACGGAAAGTGCATTTAAACTGATGGAAAAGCATTCCGAACTCTTACACGGAGACTGGACACCAACAGAGGGATCAAGCTTTCACATAGAAACAGGCAAATTGAAAAGGGAAGGCCTTCCTGAGAGTGTTGCTTTTTCTTCAGTAAGCCAACGGGACGGATACTAAAGGCGATGGGGTGGAACAGGGCAGCAAGGAGATTAATCTGGATTAACAGAAATTTAAGACATAACTGAACATAATTTGCGGGCCTTGTGAGGCTCCTAATTCAAAGCAACCACCTTTATAAAAAATCTTGATACGTGACTGGGTAGTAGATGATTCGAAAGACTTACTTTTTATTTTGTCAAACATGATAACAGCACGATGATTATAGAAAAGCATGTCCATAATATTTAGAGATGTGTTCTCAAGCACATAGCCATGAAATAACATACTTGAAATTTGCTTTAAAATAATTCATCAAAGAAGAAGCCAAAAGGGACAGACATAAAGCAAATATGGCAAAATCTTCAAAATTATTGAACATGAATATAAATTTGTAGAGCTTCATTATCTTCCCTTTGATGCATTTTTAAAATATCTGTAATACAATTATTTTTTTTTTTAAATATGAGTGCAAGTAGCGAGCCTCAGGGGAGTCGATGATTGCAGTTCAGGAGAAACACAGGAGGTGGGGGACGGGCAGCAAATAAAAGGTCTGAGGGCCAGGACAGAGGTCCAGCTCTGGGGCCGGACTCTGACTCGGGGGCGCCAGTTTGCATCCGTGTAGGAACAGGAATGACAAATGGGTCAGGAGTGGCGTTTCCCACCCTTAGTATGAGAAGAGGAGAAGCCCAGCAATCCAGTCCCAGAAGGAGGAAGCCTAACTCTAAAGCCCATAGAAAATGGCTCATCAGACATGGGGGGAAACAGGGAGTCCGGGGTAGCAAGGGGACGGCGCAGCCCTCTGTTCTCCGCGCCGGCCCCGTGGTCAGGCAGCCTTCTCTCCCACAGCCCACGGGGGCTGCTCCTTTTCTGAGCTCTCAGAACAGCAGCTGTGCACCCGGCCCCGCACATAATTAGCGGTGACACTGGCTGACATTTATCTGGCAGTTGCCTCGTGGCGAGGTAAGCACAGCGGTACCGGGATGATCTCCTTGAATCCTCACAGCGAAACGAGCCATCTCAGCACTACTAGGTCCAAGGGAGGGAAGCGGGATTTGCAGGTACAGCCCGGGCGGGAGCAGCGCTGTGACCACAGCTTGCCAGCCTCAGCCTCAGATTCTGGCTCCTTCAGCGAGGCACACGCTAACAGGGAGGTGGGTGTTCAGGGATTACGCTGAACCTACCTTAAATCATGGGGGGGGGGGGAGGAGTAAATTCATTAACTTTAGGACTTCCCTTATTATTACTAATAATTACCTGCAACAAATCTCACAACTGACTATGACACATGAGTGTGTGCTGACAGGTGGGGGACCTGGAGCCTGCTTCTGATTCTGTCTCCCTTCCTCTCTGCCCCACCCCCGCTCTCAAAAGTAAGCAAACATTAAAAAAAAAAAAGATTTGGAGCAGACAGTCCTGCCTGCGGACACTCCGCCAACACTGGGTACCATGCCTACTGTCAAGGAGCGCAACTTTCGATCCCCCCCCCCGTCCCTTGCCCCCCTTTTCCTCCAGGGATGAAGTCGCTGCAGGGGACAGGCTGGTCCCTGTCTTCCTAATGGGTGGGGACCCCTCTGTGCTGTGACCTCTCCTTCCTGGTATGCACCGTGCTGTGACAAAACACTGTCCACAGAGCTGGGCCTGCCATCTCTCTTCGGTGCCTTCCCACTGGCTGGGGGGCGGAGGCCAAGCGTGTTCCGCAGACTGAGTACTACCGCTGCCACTTCTTAACCACCTCATCTATGTGGCCAACGACAGTGCTTCAGATCCCAAGACTTGGAAGGAATTAGCAGTGCTAATGAAGCTTCAAGCTCAGGCCCCAAGTGGGGGTGTGGGAGGGGAGAAGGAGGTTAGTCAGCATCTGAGCACTGCTGAGTCAGTCATACCATTTAATGACATCAAAATCCTACCAAAGCCCAATTTGTTGTTTGTTATTTTTATTGCTATTATTATTGCCTTTGGTTTTTTTTTTTAACTTATTTTTGAGAGAGAGAGAGAGAGAGCATGAGCAGGGGAAGGTCAGAGAGAGAGGGAGACATGGAATCTGAAGACAGGCTCCAGGCTCATGAGCTTGCTGTCAGCACAGAGCCTGACACGGGGCTTGAACCCACAGACCATGAGATCATGACCTGAGCTGAAGTCGGAAGCTCAACCAACCGACTGAGCCACCCAGGCGCTGCTACTATTCCCTTTGAAATGGAGAAGGTCAACGGTGCAGTCAGTGGCCTTATAAAGGCTTCCCATTGTCCCAGGAGTCTCACCTGTGCTTCAGCCCTGTCTTACCCACATTCATCACTTTCTGGCTCATCTTTTCTACTATTCTAAGGTATCCTTTATTGAGTGCCAGGCACTGTACTAGTCATTTTTGTACTTCCCTCCTTTTATCTCAATATTCATTCATTACCCTTTACTAGTCATCCTGAAATTAATTATCCCCACATTACATAAGAGGAAATGGACAGTCTGAGAGGCTGAATAACCTGTCCAAACCCACTGCTCCTGAGCAGGAGGCCCAGATCTGAAATCCAGATCTGCTTGATACCAGTGAGCACACTCACACTAATGTCCCTACTTTCCCATCACCTTCAACACCTTGAGAACTTTATTTGCATGAGTTTGGATGGAATGGGATCAAGGCCGTGGGTTCAATCTCAATGTAAGCTCAGAGTTTCCTCTTCTGTTGATCCAATTCCCTTCTGCAAATAACTCCAGTGTGTATCATCCCCTCCCTCTAGACCATTAAAAACTTTCCCCTAGAGAGTTGCCCCATGCCTCACCATAAATTAGCTATCTTTGTCTAAAAATCAGGACCCACCTCTCAGTTCTCAGAGCAAGCATCAATAAGGCCCATGAGTCACCCAGCTGCCACCTGTGGTTGGTGACTACCACTGAACTTCACCAGGACACAAGTCTCTGGTTTAGGAGGATACACCTGTCTCATCACAGAGGCTCTTTGATAGGAGTCATCAGGGCTCGAACCTGAGGCCTCTTTTTTTTCCACTTCAAGAAAGAGGGGGGAAAATATCTAGAACTGTAGTGTGATATTGGAAAAGGTCCCTTTACCTTTGGCAATCTCTCTGCCTGCCGGGAAGAGAGCCGGCCTCTGGGGACGTGACACCTCGGCCCTCTCAGACATCTCGAGAAAGACGAAAACGAGGATGTGAGCTTTGGGCTGAGCCACGGGAGGAACGGTTTACTTGGGGATCAAGACCAATGATAAGACACTGTGTGCTGTGAACCACTGCTCACCCTGCAAGGACCAAAGCTGGGCCCTCGCTTTAAAGAAGTAGGCTGGCCAATGGGTCCGACCGCATTTTGTTAGAGGGTTTCTCTAACAATGCCCCTTGCAACCACCTTCCGACCTCGGGGCTCGCCACAGAAAACAAGCCTTAACAGGAAATCCGGAAGGTATCCACACTTTTATCAGTTCACAGGGATTATTTTAGCCAGAATTATTTCATTATACAACTTGTTGTGAATTCCTTCAAAAGAAAAGCAGCATCTCCGAAAGGTGTCCGTGCAGGCAGGACACACCCCAGTCTTCCCTGAAATCAGCTGACAGGGGCTCCCATGGTGTGACAACTAAGCAGTCCCCAGAGCACACAGGACTCCAAGACGGCAGGTTATTTCCGTCAACATGCAAGAAACTTGACCCCACACAATACCAGTACCTTCCAGTGGGTCGGAAAATAGAAAATGTTTTGAAACAGCATCTTCAGGCTGATGCTGGGACCCTGTCCCACTGCCCAGAAGGCCCTTCTTCAGCAAGCTGACCCTTCCTCATCCTTTAAGCCTCAACGAAGGCCTCATTTCCAAGACGGGGCATCTCGGATTCCCCATACAGCACAGGGCTCACCATCAGCACACCACCACTGGGTGCTCTCACCACCAGAGTCACTGTTTGCGTCTCTCCTACTACAACAGGAGTGTGTCTTTTTACTTTCTGTCAAAAGAGTTCAGCTCAAAGCCTAGCACATAGGTGCTGAATGAACGCGTAGGTAAACAGAATGCATAAATGAATGAACAAATGAGCAGGTGAATGAACAAAAAACTAGAGCACAGCCTCAAGATGCAGATTTGGAAATTGGCTGTGGTCCAGACCAGCCCAAATGGCAGTGGGCCCATCTGCATCAGGAACAGCAGGCCAAGATGATGATTTCCACGGACTAACTTCACTATATGAGAGTGTGTGTGTGTGTGTGTGTGTGTGTGTGTGTGTATTCCAATAGATCTGCCCACCATTCTCCCAAACCTCAGCCCATTTTCCCCCTCTCCCAGTGACCAATGTTTAGACACAGGCTCTCACCAAACACAGCAGGTCTGCCCAAAGCAAAGTGCTCCGAAGAATCCCACTTCCTTCTGGTTAGAACTCACCTGACATCACAGCCTCTCCAGCTTTACCCAGCAGGACCCCAAGCCCAGACCAGCCATAAAACCTTCAACTTCAGAAACCAGGAGAGAGAGGGCAGGTGGAAAGAGGAATAGAAATCTCTCAACCAAAAGCCCAAGGGCACCTGTGATGCATCAAGGGCAAAATGGACCACTGGCCTCGAGCCACAACCATCGCTGGCCTTCAGACTTTCAAAGCAAAAGCTCACTGGCAACTATTTGCATACCTTTGTGTGCTATTTGCCCCATGCGCTGAAGATCCCTGATTTTCATTTCTCCCCCAATTCCCCATTCATGTTGTTATTTCTGCCACAATGAATTGCCCAGCCTGCAGGGGAGAGATGGAGGGGAAGAAGAAAGAAGCAAGAACAGCCAGCACCGCTAAATGAGGGACTATGGAAGCACAATCTCTCTGCTGAAAGATGTGAAGATGTTGTTTTCTCAAATGCAGAGGCCACCGATAAACAATTTAAACCTACAATCTAAATCCTCCCACTAATAAGCCAGCTGTCAAATCACTTGTCTAAAGCCGGCCCAAAAGAGAAAGGATACATTAGAAGAAGGAGCACAAAATGAGCCTCACTAATCATCCAGCAGACAAGGGATTTTATATCATTACCACCCTTGCCAATATGCTGGGAGCTCCTGGAATTCTTTCAAGATAAGCTCAGTCTGTGTATTTTATCCACATATACCATCAAATGCGGAAATATACAATAAGAAGCAAGAGGGCTTTTTCAATCTGACCAAATGAGGTTAAGAGGGTTGGTGTGACCCATATCCACCAAAAGAGATTGCATTCAGAAAACCTGGTTTGCTTGACAATTTATATATTCAGTTCCTCTGAGCAATTCTTACAGGTACATGTTCAGAAATAAAAGAAAGCAAGGTTCAGAACTGCAGCATTCTACTTTGGACTGATTACATTTTAGTGGAAGTTGTGTTGCTGTTTTTTCACCGTAGTACCTGAGGCAAGCCCATATGCAGCACAGTAATTTTCTCAAATCGTACAGCGGAGATTCTATAAAATGCCCCTTGCGCTCAAAGAGAGCCATCACCGTGCTCTAATGCAGTGTAACAACACACGACACTGTCGTGCACGTGACATTACAGCAAACTGGGTCATTGCAATCATTCACCCAATGCTCAGATGAAAAGACCATTATCATCAAGTCGCTAGGGAAAAGATGGAATTGATTTCCCAGGATCCAGTCTGTGAGCAGAGTATATATTGAAGAGAGAAAAAAGCTGTCTAGGACCTGGAGGAATGTCTAATACACACACTTCCCCAAAGGCTGAAAGGTGGGATGCAACAGTAATCACCATCGGGGGCCATGACCATGCACCGTGCCCAGAAGCGCTCCGCGTGCCTGCCTGCGGTGAGGACTGCGGTGTGCGAGTGCCGCCTCCTCTGCACTGACCGCCCATGAAACGGTCACCTGTACCCGTACCGAGCGACCCACGACTTCAAAGGAGAACTGGGTTATTTTGAAGCTCAGTTTAATCTGCTTTCCAGATAGTAACATACAGAATAGCCCATGTCAAACTGATAAGGGATTAATATCCAAAATATATTAGGTAAAAACAGACTAACCCTTCTAAAAAAGGAGCAAAGGATCAGAATAGACTCCCCAAAGAAGATATACCAGTGGCCAACAGGTATATGAGGATCTACGCTCTATTTCCCTAATTATCAGACAAATGCAAATCAAAACCACAACGCGATATCACATCATTATCTGTTATAATGCGGTTATCAGCAAGATAAAAAGCTGGTGAGGATGTGAAGAAAAGGGAATCCTTGCACACTGCTGGTGGGAATGTGAGGTGATACAAGCATTACAGAAAACAGTATGGAGGGTCCTCAAAAAAATTAAAAATGGAAATACCTTATGAACCGTCAATCTCACTTCTTTTAATTTTTTTAGATGTTTATTTTTGAGAGAGACAGAGACAGAGTGTGAGCAGGAGAAGGGCAGAAAGACAGGGAGAAAGAATCTGAAGTAGGCTCCAGGCTCCGAGCTGTCAATACAGAGCCTGAAGCGGGGCTTGAACTCACCAAGGGTGACTCGGCCGACTGAGCCACCCAGGCGCCCCACTATCAATCACACTTCTGAATGCACATCCAAAGGACATGAAATGAGGATCTCAAAAAGATACCTGTATCCCATGTTTAGTTTAGCATTATTCACAACAGACAAGATACGGAAACAACCTAACTGTCCATCAACGGGTGAATAAAGAATATGTGCTGTATATGAACAGTGGAGTATTATTCACCCATAAGAAAGGACGTCTTGTCATTTGCAACAACATGGATAAACCTGGAGGACATGATAGTAAGTGAGTAAGTCAAACACAGAAAGACAAATACTGCATGACCTCACTTACAGGTGGAACCGAAAAGAGTCAAATTCGTAGTGGTGGTGGCCGGGGGTGTGAGGGGCAGTGAGGATGTGTTTGGCAGGAGGGTACAAAGTTTCAGTTGTGCGAGACGCATACGTTCCAGAAACCTAAAGTACAACACTGCGACTAGGGCCAACAACACTGTGTAGTATGCTTGACACGCGCTAAGAAG
The DNA here is from genome assembly GCA_004023785.1 of Mungos mungo. Classification (NCBI taxonomy): domain Eukaryota; kingdom Metazoa; phylum Chordata; class Mammalia; order Carnivora; family Herpestidae; genus Mungos; species Mungos mungo. The sequence goes on along the minus strand of PISW01002838.1, from coordinate 169,279 downwards.
GCAGATCCTAAGATCATGGTGCACACACTATATACACGGCAATGGATACGTCAGCTTGGCTGGAGTGGGAATTTCACAATGAATGCGCATATCAAATCATCAGTGTGTACACCTTAAATATATACAACTTTTCATTGAAAATTATACCTTGATAAAGCGGGGGTTGGTGGGGGAGAACAGACCACATGTACTGCCTCTCTTCCTTTCATTTGGGTTTTCTGAAGGTGTTTTCTAAAACTTGATAAAGACTGATAGAGTAAGTCTGAGCAGTCCAGTAAGGATGAGAGAAGTTGGCAGAAGCGCTAAAATTGGGGTTCAGACAGAACCTTCACAACCACTGATTTTTTAAACATCTCATTTTTATGCATAAAGAACCTTCTTATCAATAATCCAGTTAATAAAGATGTAAATCATCCCACTCTCTCAAACAGGTATGTTCATGATCAAACCAGTAGATTGAATGATGTGTTTTGTTAGGCAGCATCAGCAGGGTTGGGCAGAACCTCAAAAAACCCGACCGCAACGGGGTCACATTCCAGGCTCTGCGTAGGCTGAGGACCTAAGTCTCATTCGCTAAAACACAAATGAGACTGAAGTGGACGCCTGAAGGCCAGTTCATCGATTTACAACAAGAACCATCAGCCAACACAGACCAGGACCTCCATGGTCGCTATGGCTACTCGGCAGCCACCACACGCCCCGAGCGCTGACCAGAGCTCTTCTCCTTAGGAGGAGAGAATGAGTCGTCATAGCCTGCCTTCTTCCCCTCCCCCCCCCTTCTCCCTGTGGGGTTTTCATTAAAACACAACGGTAGGGACATTAGGGGCACCTGGGTGGCCCAGTCAGTTAAGCATCTGACTCCAGCTCAGGTCACAATCTCACGGTTCATGTTCCAGCCCCGCGTCAGGCTCTGTGCTGCCAATTACAAGCCTGGAGCCCACTTCAGATTCAGTGTCTCCCTCTCTCTCCGCCCCTCCCCTGCTCGTGCTCTCCTTCTCTCCTTCTCGCCTTCTCTCTCTCAAAAATAAACAAACACTAAAATCCAATGGTGGGGACATTAACAGCCACCCCCAACCACGTAATAGTGCTGAGTGCTTGTTGCAAGAGCCTTTGTCCAATCAGAAGAGATATGACGGGTTATCTTACTCACTAAATCTATTACTTTTTTCTGACCAGAAAACAAAGGTTGTTGAGAAATGCTCTTTATTTTTATGACACAATCACACCATATTGAATCAGAAGAGATACTATTAAGATCCTAGGCCAGCTCCCTCACTCATCCACCTTCATTCAAGAAAGTTGTAGCAAACACCTAATGTGAGCAAGACATGGGTTCGGGCACTCTGGATATAGTAACTAAACAAAGTGACAAGAATCCCTGTCCTGAGAGACTCACATTCAGTCAGGAAAAGATATAAAATAAACATAATAAAGAAGTGAACTTTGCAGAACTCTAAAACATGCTGGGGGGTGGTGGGGAGAAAAAGCAAACCCAGTAAGGAAACGCAGCAAGCATAGAAGGTATGCGTTAGGAACAACTCTGAATGGTCAGGGAAGACTTGACTGAGAAAATATTATCTGAACAAAGCTTGAAGGACAGGAACACCCTGATCCCGTGGACATCAGTGGGAGAACGTGTCAAGCATGAGAAACACTCAGTGCAAGACCCTAAGACAGGAGTCAGTCCAGAATGTGCAAGGAACATGGCTGGAGCAAATAAGAGATGTTCAGAGAAATGACGGAAAATCAGGTCAAGGACAAGCACCCTGTGGGCCATTACGAAGAAACTGAGTGTAAGTTTACTATGAGTGAAACACGGTTTTATGCAAGGAAGTACATGACCTGTGCTCCTTCCGCTTTATAACAATCATTCCGGCTTCTCCACTGAGAACTGACGGTGTGAGTGGGAACGCAAGTGAGGAAGGTGCCGCAGAAATCCTGATGAAACCAAAAAGAAGCTGACCCCAGAGTGACTGTCAGCGAAGTGGTGAGAAGTGGCAGAAATCTTAATCCACACTGAGGACACACACCACAAAACCAGCTGACAGGACTGGACGTGAGATGTGAGGTCAAGGAGATGCCAGGCCTGAACAGATGTTTGGCCCGAACAGCTATGAGAATACAGATGCCTCCAACGCCCCCTTCCTCATGAGCTGCATCAGCCCTTGAACGTGGGAGGCAATGGGGGGCTGGGCTCTACGAGCTGGGAGTTAAGACTGCAGGGAGCTGGGGGATGCAGGGTTAGGAAGAGCAGGCTATACAACTCCCATGCTCTGCACTATGGTTTCCTTCTAGATCACGATACACCCATCCCCTAAACTTGCCGTCTACAAATATTCTAACAAATAGCCATCCTCCTCAGTCGGTTTAAGCATCTAACTCTTGATTTCAGTTCAGGTCATAATCTTAGGGTCATGAGAATAAGTGTCTCTCCCTCTCTGTCCCTGTCTCTAAAATGGAAAAAAAGAAAAGACATAGTCATCCTCTGCCCAATTATAACAAAGCAGTGGATTTTTTTTCTGTTTCAAGAAGTCCTTGGTCCCTGTTTCACAAACCTCCCACTTAGGGGTTAGATGCCACTCTCTGCAGTCTTGGTGGCCTTGGCCGTCCACCCGGACCACACGGACATGCGGAGTTGCTTGACTGCATGATCTCCCCAACTCTGGCAGGACCGTAGTGACTGCTCCAAATGGCCTGAGGTCCTTCCTCGCATCTCCAAGCTCGCGAGAAGCCCAGAGGACGGAAGGGTGTTCGTGTTCTTGCGCCGGCCTGAGCCTGCACCAAGGCCCTGCGTCAAGGCTTTCCTAACAACGGGTTGGTAAGGCCCTTCTAGCCACAGCCCCATCACAACAGCCATTGCTAGCCGAGGAGGGCTTTGTTTAAACCAAGTTGTAAGCAGTGGTCCAACATTCAAAGTGGAGGTAGGAGACCAGGAGTCCCATCTCCTTGGCCTCTCCTCACACCATTGACCGTTTCTAAGTCTTGAGCTTCACTAAAGGGTCCCCTAAGCAGGCACTGAGGAAAACCGAGGGTTCTGTGGAACATGGTGGGAAAACCAACCGACTACGGCTTTCTCTAAGAACAATGGCACACAGGTAGAGAGCATTCGTTCCTTCCAGGCGGTCAGGCGTAAGAAACTACACCTTGCACTGTCCTACAGTTTTTCCAATTTCTGCCCATCAGAGCAACGCAGGCACTGTCCACCACAGCAGATGGACAAACTGCAGTGAACAGCCATTGCAAACCATCAACCTCCTCCATCTCCTTGTAGGGCGTGCCTCTCAGGAGGCGTGTTTCAGCCAAAGTTCAGAGGATTTTGTTAAGGCCGAAAGAGAATCTCCAAGAAAGCCTTCATTTTCTGGCCTCATTCTTTTGACAAGAGGGAGATCAAATTTCCTTACCATTCTCTCCATTATCAAAACCTATTTCTTGGATGGCACAGCAAGACTTAGGGCTGCCGGAGTGATAGAGCCAAGGAGTCTGGCCCGGGCTGATCTGCTCTAACCCTTTTCTCCACAAAGGCCGTCTTTTCGGATACTCTGTGCCCAAGTAGGAGGCTAAAGATCCCATCCCAGCACCCCCTCTCCTGGTACCTCCCCTGAGAGAGAGGTCAACGGCGCCAAACCCAGGAAGGTTTACTGGAATTCTCCTCCCTTTCTCGAGCAGCAGCAGGGGGATGACGGACACGAACACTCCTCACTGGCTCCTGGGCTGTGCTGGGCCCACGGGCTCCGAAGCGGCCCTGCCTCTGCGTAGAGATTCACGACGACTCTGCCCGTAACTGTCCTTACGTTTCCGCCTCCAGCTCCCGTTTCTCTCAGGGCTCGAAACCCATCCAAATGATCTGTCCTCCACATCTTCATCTTTTCCTATGTCACCCTGTCCTTTCACAGACACATCCTTCCTTCCTCTATCGATGAGGGAGGCAAAGAGGTCCTCACGAATGTCACTGACGAGAACAGGCCCTGTGGAGGGTCTGCTGCCAGGACCCCCCAGCCACAGGACACCCCCGTGGCTACATACATGTGAGGACACTGACCCTCACTCATCACAAAGGCGGCTTGCCCGATGTCACAGAGATTAGGGACAAAGCTGACATTCAAACTAATACCCTTCATTCCCTATCTAATGGGCATAAACTCTCTGGGAAAAGAGAACAGATTTTTTCAAAGGTCAAAATGTTTTATTATTTGAAAACATTTAAGTAAAATCCCTGACAAGGAATGCATTTATCCCAGGGGAGAAAAAAAGCTACTTGCTATAGAGAGAGTTTTTTTTTTTTCCAGGCTGCTAGTGACTAATTTTCATCCTTATGAAGTAGCTCAAGGATGTGTCCCCACACCTAAGATGCATTAGCCGTAAAAGCAGGAGGGCAGCAGGCTGAGCGTGTGACAGAATCCCTCCCAAACCCTCCAGCGCACCAGCAAGGAGACTGGGTGGGCTGTGTGGGTGTGTGCAGCAAAAAGGAAAACAATGGAAGCCAGCCCACTGACAGAGCTTACGTACCAGCCTCTCAAAGGCTAAAAATGCCCCCCGTCCCCCCGCCCACGCCACTGGCACTCTGAACTCCCATAGTCAGCTGTCGTGGCTGCGGCTTTCAATGATGGGGGTCCTCAGGAAAGGACCTGGCAATTACTCCCCAAACTTCAGAGCTCAGTTATCTTGCAGTCCATACAAGGAAACAGCAAGGCCGTTTTTCACCAAATTGCGAACAGTCACTTCCTACAGCGATTGTTCTCTGAACTCCCCCGTCTGCATGGACAATGGGTCCCAGCTTCTACTGTTAGGCACAAACACAGCAGTTACCCGTACGGTACACCAGCGCTCCGGCCGGAAGCCAGGACGCCACTAATATGAGGGCATTTCGTTGGTAAAATTCAGGAAAGAAAAGTGACAGCTTGAAATTACAAGAGAATCGTAGTGGGTACACGCCTTTTAATAGAGGGCATTTTACTGGCCTCTCTATTTTAACGTATTTCTTAGAGCAGGCATGCATGCGGAGGGGCTGCAAGTGGAAGGGAAGTGGGACAGGACCAGGACGGAAAGGAGTGAACCTTCTGTTTTCTTTCCTCTTTTTGTGCTCTTAATTCACGGAAGAACGAGATTTCTGAAGACTGAGGACGCAGTATTTACCTTCATACACTATGACCACTTGCTTACCTAGCGAGATTTTCTTAATGCAAAGCCAGCGATAAACCTGCTTTCAAAACAATGGCCACACAGTCATAATGCAGTTCCGCATCGCTGGCGTGCTGTCAGCGGCTCCAGTCCCTCTGATCTCTTGCCTTCTCTCTGTCCGGGCACCTTTTCCTGTCTCTGGGAAGTTCATCATCTAGACCTCACAAAGTAGACTTAGGTTTGTACAGCGCTCCAGAAAGCTGCTCCTCCCTGTGCACATTGCAGGCGCTTCACAAACTGGGTGAACAAACACGTGACCCACACCACCCCTTTCTGTCCACGCCGCCTGGAGGAATGGGCAGCACCACCCTGGACTCTGCTTCTTCGGTTTCCGACCTTTTCTCCAACGCACCATGGCCATTTTGAAGGCCATACTTATTCCTCACAGAGCCGTCCCAACATCCTAAGTGACTTCGCATCCTTCATATCCTGCCTTGTTCACGAGGCCTCTGCTCCCACACCAGCTCACAGTGACCTTCCTCCCCCGACCTGACCACACACAACACTCATTTGCCACTGATTCGGCCTCATCTCATCAGGTAGATTCCAGACATGTTTGCCAATTATATTATAAATGTGCTGCGGGAAAGGACCGCATTTTGTGTTTCCCCTCCCTCCTACTCAGTGCACAAGCTGTAGCAGAAAGTTAGTAACTGTGCATTGAGGTGAATCAGTGAGAATGCTTCCTATTTCAGTATTGAGATTAGGGTTTGTCCATGCTGAACAGATCTTTGAGTTCTTAGTTACAGTATGTGACAGAGCCTTAAAAGGAAGGGAAAAAAACTGACTTCCTGTTCATCCAGTCGTATGCTTTAGTCAAAATGCTATTTGAGAAAACCATCAGTAGTCAATACATTATCAACAAAAACCCAAGGCCTAAAAGAAATCAGGTTGCAGTCAGTAAAAGTTATCCACAAAAACCAAATGTGTGGCCCTCAAAATTGGTTTGTATTTCTACCCAACCAACTGACCCATCACATGTTAGGCACTAATATACAGAGGAAGGAGTGGTGCTGTTTTGTTTGTTTGTTTTACTGTTTATACTTTAGTCTCTGGTTCTAACTGCAGTGCCTGGAGGAGGCATTTGTAAGTCTTCAATCAAAAGCTCCTAACCGACCATCACCATCATCACCACCACCTGCACCACCACCATCACCATCACGCTTCTCATCGTGCCTGATGTGGGACGTGCCAAAAGGAAACAAGGCAGAACTGATCCCTGACCCATGAGAGGTCACAAAATTCGGCATGCTGGCAGGAGCACTCCTTACAAAGATCAATTTATAGCTGATTCTCAACCAAAACCTAACTGAAACATGGCACAAACTCATGAGGTGCATAAAAGGAAATGGGACTGATAGGAAATGAGATGGTCGTAGGGCGTCTCTACGCTCTAAAAGTTAAACTGAGACAGGTGCTTTGCCGAGTGTCGCTCCAGGACCACCCTTAACAGAAGAAGGGAGACCATCCACAAACAGCCTGGGTGTAGACAGACCTGGGTTCAAATTCTGACTCTGCCACTAACTTTGGACACATCATTAACCTTGATGAGGTTCATTCTGTAAAATATAAAATGATTCCAAGGTATTATTACAGGGATTCTGTGAAAATTAAACACACACTTGGCACTTAATGAATACAAGCATTATTGTGAGATTTTTTTCCCTTACATCTTTAATGCAAAAAGCAGATGATTAGGATCCTTTAACAGGGAACATATGAAAGTCCATTAGAGAAGATGTGAAAGGCTTTCAGACCCCTGGATGTTGAACCTTCTGTCAAAGGACCAAGAATCCAGCATGACGGCGCTCAGGGGCCTACATGCTGGGACAATGTGTCACTGCACCGGGCCCTCCCCGTGGGCAACACCAAGATCAAGACATGATTTGCCTTCTATCAGCTTTTCATGTGATGTGAACCAAGAAACACCACAAAGTTCCCACTTCCCACATATGTCCCCAAGAGTCTCCAGAGTGTTTGATATTTCACTTGCTTGGATAAAGAGACTTGCTTCTTGGATAAAGTCTCAGAAACCAACCTTGCCAGATTTTTTTTTTTTAATTTCAATTCTTCAGAGAGTGATAATAACCTAGCTGTTAGTGACTAAAGCAGGCAGAGAGCATTGCAGGACGGAGGCGGCTATCAAAAACAAAAATGCTTTACCCCTTTGGTTAGTTTCATTCCTAAGTACCTTATGGTTTTCAGTGCAATTGTAAATGGTATAGATCCCTTGATTTCTCTTTCTGCTGCTATATTATTGGTGTGGGGAAATGCTGGTTTTTATATATTGATTTCATATCCTGCAACTTTGGTGAATTCATATATCAGGTCCAACAGTTTTTTGGTGGAGTCTTTCAGGTTTTCCATGTAGAGTATCATGTCATCCGTGAAGAGTGAAAGTTTGACTTCTTCCTGGACAATTTGGATGCCTTTATTTCATTTTGTTGTCTGATGGCTGAGGCTAGGATTTCCAGTACTTTGGGGAACAAGAGTGAAAGTGGACATCCCTGTCGTGTTCCTGATCTCAGGCAGAAAGCTCTGTTTTTCCTTGTTGAGGACGGTATTAGCTGTGGGCCTTTCATTTATGGCTTTTACGATGTTGAGGTATGTTCCTTCTACCCCTATTTTTATCAAGAAAGGAGGCTGTATTTTGTTGAATGCTTTTTCTGTATCTATTGAAAGGATCATATGGTTCTTATCCTTTCTTTCACTAATGCGGTGTATCATGTTGAATAATTTGCAAATATTAAACCAGCCCTGCAGCCCAGGAATAAATCCCACTTGATTGCGGTGAATAATTCTTTTAATGTGCTGTTGAATTCAATTTGCTAGTATTTATTGAGAATTTTTGCATCCAGGTTCACCAGGGATATTGGCCTGTAATTCTCCCTTTTAGTGGGATCTTTGTCTGGTTTTGGAATAAGGTAATGCTGACTTCATAGAAGGATTTGGAAGCTGTCCTTCCATTATTTTTTGGAACAGTTTGAGAAGAAGAGGTATTAACTCTTCAAATGTATGGTAGAATTCCCCTAGAAAGCCATTTGGCCTGGGACTCTTAGTTGTTGGGGGAGTTTTGAGAACCAGTTCAATTTCTTCACTGGTTACGGGCCTGTTCAACTTTTCTATTTATCCCCATTTGAATTTTGGTACTGTATGAGTGTCTAGGTATAACTGTCCATTTCTTCCATATTATCCAGTTCTTTGGCATATAATTTTTCATGGGACTCATATTTGTATTTCTGTGGTGTTGGCTGTGATCTCTCCTCTTTTGCTCATGATTTTATCTGTTGGGATCCTCTCTCTTTTCTTTTTGACAAGTCTGGATAGGGAGGTTATAAATTTCATGCATTCTTTTCAAAAAAAAAAAGCTCTTAGTTTCAATGATCTGTTCTACTGTATTTTTGTATTCTACATGATTCATTTCTGCTCTAGTCTTTATTATTTCCCTTCTTCAGCTGGCTTTGGGCTTTATTTGCTGCTCCTTTTCTAGCTCCTTTAGGTACGTATTTATTTTTCTAGCTCCTTTAGGTGTGTTAGGTTGTGTATTTGGGACCTTTCTTGCTTCTTGAGGAAGGCCTAAATTGCAATGTAGTCTCCTATTAGGACTCTTTTCTGCATCCAAAAGGGTTTAGACTATTGTGTTTTCATTTTGATTGGCTTTCTTTTATTTTTTAATTTCTTCTTTAATTTCCCAGTTAACCCAGTAGCTGAAAACTGTAAAAGCTTAGGAAATGAACTGAATAAGAGACAAAGAAATGGAAAAACATTCCATGCTCATAAACTTGAAGAGCAAATATCGTTAAAATGTTGATAGTGCCCAAAGCAATCTGCACATGCAATGCAATCCCTATCAAAGTAGCACCAGCTTTCTTCACAGAACTAAAACAAACAAGCCTAAAGGTTGTACAGAACCAGAAAAAGACCCTGAATAGCAAAGTAGTGTTAAAAAATAAAACCAAAGCTGGAAGCATCATAATTCCGGACTTCAAGTTGTATTACAAAGCTGTCCTCATCAAGACAGTATGGTACTGGCACAAAAACAGACACTTAGATCAATGGAATAGAATACAGAACACATAAAAGGACCCATAAATATACAGCCAACTAATCTTCCACAAAGCAGGAAAGAGTATCCAATGGAAAAAAGACACTCTCTTCAGCAAACGGTGCTGGGAAAACTTTACTGCAACACGCAGAAGAATGAACCTGGACCACTTTCTTATCCCACACACAAAAACAAACTCAAAATGGAAAAAAGACCTAAATGTGAGACAGGAAACCATCCAAATCCTACAGGAGGAAATAGACAGCAACCTCCTTGGCTTAGGCCACAGCAACTTATTACAGGGCATGTTTCCGGAGGCAAGGGGAATAAAAGCAAAAATGAACTCCCGGGACCTCATCAAGATAAAAAGCTTTTGCACAGCAAAGGAAACCATCAACAAAACTAAAAAGCAACAGTGTCTGAATGGGACACTATACTTGCAAGTAACATATTGGATAAAGAGTTAGTATCCAAAATCTAGAAAGCCAACACCAAACTCAACACCCAAAAAACAAATAATCCAGTGGGACTAAGACATGAATAGACACTTTTCCAAAGACATCCAGATGCCTAACAGACACATGAAAAGATGCTCAACATCATTCACTATCAGAGAAATACACATCAAAACCACAATAACATACCACCTCACACCTGTCAGAATAGCTACAACAAACAACGCAGGAAACAGCAGATGAAAGAGAACACTTTGGCACTGCTGGTGGGAATGCAAACTGGTGCAGCCACTCTGGAAAACAGTATGGAGGCTCCTCAAGAAGTTAAAACTAGAACTAGGCTACCACCCACCATGTGCACTACTAGGTATTTACCCAGAGGACACAGATATGTTGTTTCGAAGGGGCACATGCACCCCATGTTTACAGCAGCTCTATCTACAATAGCCAAATATGGAAAGAGCCCAAATGTCCACCAACTAGTGAATGGATAAAGATGTGGTACATAGACACAATGCATTACTACTCAGCAATGAAAAGGGAAGAAATCCTGCCATTTGCAGCAACATGGAAGGAACTAGAGGGTATTATACTAAGTGAAGTAAGTCAGAGAAAGACAAATATCATATGATTGCACTCAAATGTGGAATCTAAGAAACACAACAGATGAAACACAACAGAGGCAAACCATAAAAGGCTCAAATACAGAGAACACGTATTTGAGATCCATGTAATCCAGGACAGATGGGGGTGGGGGGGATGGGCTGAGTGAACAGCATTGAGGAGGGCACCTGTTGGGATGAGCACTGGGTGTCACAGGTAAGAGATGAATCACTGGGTTCTATTCCTGAAACCAAGGCTACACTGTATGCTAACTTAAATTTAAATAAAATTAAAAAATGATCCCAACCCTTTTGGAGACAGGCACCAATAAAACTTTACCTTTCAAAAACAAAACAAAAGTGCTAGTGAGCTCTAAAGAAAAATGTTTAGTAACTTCACAGCTCTGACCATGCTTTCCCCAGATCAGGTGCTGCATGTAGAAAGCATCTCCCAGTGCTGTCACTTCTGTGGGAGGTCATTTTCCCCAGAGGGCGCTTCATGCACAACACCCTCCACTTTCCATCTGACTTGAGTTGCAACATCCAGGCGACATACGTGTGGGCATCGGCACCCCCAACTACTGCAGAAGTGCCTTGTGCTTCACGGAACGCGTGCTTTCTGGGTGCCCGGTCTGGGCTCCTCACCACCTGCCGATATAGCAGACCCAGCGCCATCGCCTGGCCTCTCCCAAGAAAATGAGTGACGTCTGGGAAGATGTTAAAGACAGAAGGCTGGTGGTCCGGCACAGATGGCCAAATACACATCACGGGATTCTGAGTGCCACTGCTGATTAGAAGAGGCCAGAAGTTCTTCTACTGAAAGAGCACAGTTTACAACTCTCATAGTTTATACATGGGCTCACTTTCCCTGAATAATTACAGATTATTATCCAGCTAATTACAGTACATGGTATTAAAAGATCTGGAAATCATTACCTCGATCTAGAAAATTACTTTGGCACGTGTTTTGAAAAGAAAATGCTGGAAAAGCAGCTCAGCTCCTGCCAGGGTGATGCACTGCAGTGGTTTCGGGTTCTCTTCCCAGCACAAGACAGGCCCACACTGCTACGCACCCTACAGATGTCCTCCATCCCAAGGGCTGTCTCTCCTAAGTAAGGCTGCCATGTTTACCAAAAACAGGATGCCCTGTCAAATTTAAATTTTCGACAAACAATACATAATTTAGTGCAAGTATGTCCCAGAAACTGCATAGGACATACTTACACTAAGAAACTGTTGTTTATCTGAACCTCAGATGTAACTCAGCATTCTGTATTTTATCTGACAACACACTCCCCAAGACAAATCTGAAACATTAAGTAATGCTCTGAGACAAAGTGTAGGTTTCAATGTCCGAAACTGGAGGATCCAACTTCATTCAAAAATCTGAATACCCAACAGAGGAATTTTCAACACTAGGAAGAAAATATCCATGGGAATTCTCAAATATAAGGCTTCATTCCTAAATCAACGTGGGGAAAAAATGGCGAACTATTCCACTCCTGTGTGGATCTGATCCTTGCGGAGGGTCCATACCATCTCCAGCTACCAACGTGTTCAATCACCACGCAAGAGGGAAATGCAAAGGAAATACAGACCACGTTCTCCTGACATCCGCTACCACCTAGGCCCACCCGATCCTACCAGCTGACACCCTTACCCACTTAAATAAATTACCACTTCCAACTCCTCCACTGTCTTGGCAGGAACGGAAGAAAAGCACACGCTGATGCTGATACAGAAGTAGAAAGGGTTTAAGGGATAGAGTTAGCAAGAAAAGGCATTTTCTAATAATATGGATAAAACCATCAATGCCTCAGTTTTTTACTCTAAAATGACTTTAAGAACTATTGCGTATACAAAATAGTCATTGGCTAACACATTTGAAAAATATATAGTCTAAATATAGGCAAAATTGGATGACACCGACCACAAGCAGTGGTCAAAATTCAAATTTCAAAGTACAACAACAGAATGAACTGTTTTTTTTCTCCCCTAGGAAGTGTGTCTTGGGTGTTTCCCTTATTATTTTTGTTACTTTTTTTCTTTTTTTTTCCTCTTCTTTTTTTGGTGGTGGGGGTGGTTATGTTTAAATGAAGTTGCTTTTACAACACCAAAGACTTAATCATCCATTTCCTATATAAAAGGTAGCTACTTTTTTGCATGGACCTCAAGTATACTGTAGTATAGAGGTGGAATTTAAGGAAAGGTATTAAGCAGGCTGTGTTGTAGCTTATAGGCAAGTAATAAATTGTATCATGTATCTTGAATGTATCATAGATAAGCTGCTAAATAACGATTGCCACTTCAGATAGCTGTGAAATTAGGTGATTAACTAGTTGTTACATAACTTCTAATTTCTGTATAAGTCTAATTACATGAAAAAGAAGTTGGGGTTTTGATTTTTTACTTTACTTTTCTGTTTGGAGTGTCATTGTAACTACTGTATTGTAAATGATGGAAAATAATTGCATATGTTAAAAAAATAAATTGTATTATATTCAAAAAAATAAATAAAATAAAATGCTAGATTGAAAAAAAAAAACATACACCAAAGAATATCTGTAGACAAGATTCTACCTGTGAGGTGGGAGTTCCAATCTGTGTAATTTGTTAGTGTGGAATAACAAACCTCTTTCTTATCCGTCTACAAGCATCCACTGTGCTTTTCAATTATTCTCAAATATGTGGCTGCTTAACTAAATGAAATTGTCTGATTTAGTATTTTAGAAGTGCAGTCTTAAAATTTTCAAGTGCACAGAGTAGGTCTGCCTATCAGAAATGTTTTAATAAACAGGTAAATATTAGCTACGGAAAAAAAAAAATCCTTCATTCAACACATACTTACTGAGCACCTACTATTGTACTAGACACTGTGCCAGGCACTAGGGTTCCAGCAGGGAATCACAGGTAAGATCATACTCTGGAGAGGCTTATATTCAAGGCAGGGGTTGAGGAGGATAGCAAAGATACGGAAAACAAGAAATGGACAGACGAAATAACCAGATTACTGCAGGCAATATCAAGTGCTGAAAATAGGATTACATGATACTAGAGATCTAGATAAGGTAGATTCAAACATCCAACGGCTTCCCCAAACTATCTCTAAGTTCAAGGTTCCAGGTAAGGTACCCCAAATTCTCTTGGTCACCTCTACCACAGTTTTGCATAATTTGTCCCATTTACAGAGAGACTCACCTAATTGTGCTGTCTCTTTTCAACCGTGGATGTCAGCACAGACATGGAATACAGTCCCTTTCCATGATATTTTCTCTATCCCTCTCCATCTATCTATAGTGCATACGCACGCGCAGACACACACACACACACACACACACACACACACACACACACACCCTTCTGCGTAGCAGGGTTTACTGAAGGTTTGTGGAGGGGACAGAAATAGGTGTCCCTTTTATCACAACACAAAAACTTAAAACTGAATATTAGATATTGTGTTCCAAACCACCCCAGGCAACTCGGCCACACTGCTCCTACCTTCTTGGCGTCCTTATTACAGTAACTTCTCTTCATATCTAATGATAAAGCTTTTTTATACCTTTTGTTGTTTTGCCTTCTGCTAAACTATCAGTTCAGTGTCTTTTTTTTTTCAAGCCCTTCTCCAAGGTATTTCCCTAAATAGATAGTTTCCTCTTTAAGAGAAACTCTGATGCCAGCTGTTAAGAAAATAATGTTTCAACGTGCTCCATGCAATAGGCAAAAATCTGTATTTTTCTCCATCATTCTTGGGTTTATGAATTGTTAAAACCCCTTGACTCTGTGATAACAGGAAGTATGAATGAAATCCACACTCCTCCTCCTCGCATTCAGTTTCCCAGATCCGTCTGTACCCCAGACTATGTTCCCAGTGAGTAACAAGCTCTCAAATGTTTGATAAATCTACCTTAATGCAATGCAATCTATATGTGCACCACATAGAGCTCAGGACATAGGACAGTGACACTGGGACGATCCAAAAAGGCAGCTAGTTTATTAACAACCATTTGCCACCAGCTATACCTAGAAGTAGATTACTTGTCATGCTGTTTCCTGTTCTTACCATTAAAATGTACTCACAGGATCTCTTTTGAAGCAAGCTAAAGCAGAACATGGCTCTATCCTCTGAGATTTCACTTAGAGTCATTTCACTCAGATCCAAAATGTAAAAAGTAAAATAAACTACAGGTGCTCAAGCCAGCACTGGCTGAGTTCATCTATTACCCGTGTCTCGTCAGTGTATCCAAACCACCTCGAGCTCCACCAAAGTGGCTAACATCCCCACTGACCTAGCATTTTCTGATTTCATTTATGATTCTCTCTTGCCTTTGTGGGATTAGTTTGGCCTTTAAGTCAATTTTTTAATAACTTTTCAACCAGGAAATGGTTTTGCTGGTCTACAGTGACGCTAGGAAACATTTCTGCTAGAGCTTTGCTGTGGACTGATTACTTCCATCCCCCCAAAATTCGATGTTGAAATCCTCATCTCCACTGTGACGGTATTTGGAGGTGGAGCCTTCGGGGGATGACTAGGTCATGGGGGTGAAGACTTTATGAATGGGATTAGTGCCCTAATAAAAGAGACCCCAGAGGGCTCCCTCACCCCTTCCTCCAAGTAACGTGACAGAAGATTTTGTCAGTTGGACCTAAAGATACTCAGTAGATGAACTTCTTTGAAGATATATCCATGCTCAAGAGAAAAAAATGGTAGAAGATGAGTGAAAATTCTGTTTCTTAATGTTTATTTTGAGAGAAAGAGTACACACAGGGAAGGGGCGGAGAGGGAGGGAAACAGAGAGAGTCTCAAGCAGGCTCCATGCTGAGAGAGAGAGAGAGAGAGAGAGAGAG